>JAOTBA010000009.1:18434997-18450530 GCA_025629845.1 Erythroxylum squamatum | reverse complement strand
GGACACGTGTCGGACACACGGACACGGCTCCATTTTGCCGTGTCCGTGCTTCCTAGTTTGCAACTGATTTCTTTTCTGGTTTATGTATTATCCTTCTACTGTTGTTCATTGTTGATGAAGTGTTGATTGTGTGGCGGTCCTTCGTGATTTTTGGTGTACGAAAATTCTAGCAGCTGACTACGATAGTACTCTCAGTAAACTCCTTTTTGATTTGTCACTGAAGGAGCTGAATTTATTAAGGAAGTTGTTTATCTTATCTCAAGCGTATTCATTTATTTTCTTTATTATTTTAATCACTTGAGTTGTTTGCTTGTTATATTTATCGTTAAAATTTGTTAAGAAAATCCTTTGTTGAGGTTAGCACGAGTCGGTCGTGTTAATAGGTATGAATTACTTTTATAAGTTGTGAAGACGAGGGATAATGTCAAAAGTTTGATAAGGCCTTGTATAAAACTATTTTCGTTAGTGAAAATATTAAGCTGGGTAAAGGCCCCACAGACATAAAAGAACCTACGAGAGAAGTGTCGTAATGAGATAATAGTTTGAGGTTTTGAGGTTTTTAACTTCTACAACTTTCTCCGAATTTTATACAAAACAAACATAACGAAAGAACCTATGAGAGAAGTGTCACGTGCAGGAGAAAGATGATACATTAAGACACGTACCAACAGGGAAAATGGAGAGAAAAATTGAGAACAATAGCTGATTTACGTGTGAGTCCATTTTTCCAACAAATATTTCCTATTTAAACCCCTAAGTTTAATGGTTTTATGGGATGAGTTGCTGAGTTGCTTTTATTACTTTATGGGCTCTACAGTTTAATCGTAAAAACTTTGAACCATCCAAATTTTTTATTCAATTTTTAACTTTTTAGTTCGATTTATTTTAATAACTCTTGTTGATAAAATATATCAATTTAGTAATTAATCGGTTAATTTTTTAAAATTATTAAGTTCTTATAAATTAAAATAAATTATTTAATTTTTATTTAACAATCTTTTCTTTTAATTAAATCTTAAATTCTTCTATGAGTAAAGACAATCCCTTTCAATCATATTTTAAAATTTTTAATTTTATTTAATCTTTAACTAATTTTATAACAATCTAATACCCGTTAAACCTTAAAACTTTTGTCTTACTTGTTTAACTTCTTGTCTAGTTTTTAAAACATTAATCCGAACAAAAGAAGTTGCAAGCTCATATAATTTATAAAAACCCAATTTCAATTCCTTATTTTATTATTACGAGTTTGGTGAGCCTTCAAGTCATGCATTAACCTTGTTCTTTTCGCAAAGCTGTTTGGTTTCAACTTTCTCTATAATAAAACTTAGAATATGTTTGGTTGGACGTAAGATTTTTAATAGAATGAAATGAAATGTAAATAGATGCAATGTTAGAAAATTGTTGTTTGAGAGAGATGAAAAGGTTCATAATGTAATTTAGTAAAATGTTGTTTGGATGAAGGATTTATAATATAATATAATATAAAGTTGTTTATCATTTTACATTTCATCCCAAATCAGAGGTTTTTTATTTTTACAATTTATTGTAGAATGAGGTGTCATATAAAACTTTCCGCTTTTATCTCATTTTGTTCCATTTCATTATAAACCTTCGTTCCAAACAAAGAAATAATATACCATTTCATTAATAAACCCCTAACTACTTAAGCTTTAGATTTACCATCTTTGACACACAATCGCAAGTTCTATGTGAAGATACCCTATAGATCCGGATCTTGTCAACTAATTTGTTGGTCAAACTCAAACTACATAGGTGTATTGGACCAAACTACAATTCTGTAAGTGAAACTAGTCAAATCATCATATTTTAGTTCTATGTTCATGGCCACTCAAACGCAAGTTCTTCTGTTCCCAACCTCAATGTACCCTCTGTTTCGATGCGATCTCAATCGTCCAATTTTGTAGGCCCTATTTTTTTAAATTGATAGATTTTTATGAAACAAAATAATAGAAACAAGTGATTTGGTCCCGACCACTAAAGTCTTGACTTATTATCTAATTCGAATAATTAATTTTGCAAATGAGACATTTTATTTGCTCGGTTGAATAAGTAGATTTTGATGTTCCAATCTCCTTATTATCTAACAAAATAAATCCTAACAAATTCGTAGACTGTTTCTAATTTTCAAATTGTACTTTTAGAACCTCCAAGGAAATATGTCGTTGAATTTCCTCTGATTTTCAAGGAAATTATGATCCTTTTTTTTGTTTTAACTATACAATATCCATTTCTCCAATATCGAGGAGACGTTGTTGTTTCCAATGTACTTTATAACGGATATACGTACATATTTACAATTCAATCCTACGTACATTCCTAAACAAAGCTTTAGCATAATTAATTCCGAATAAAACTTGACAAAATTAGACAAGAAAATTCATATATATGTAAAAGATCAAGCACATCTACAAAGAAAAGGACTTCAATTTAATAAAGGGATGTATAGACTAGACATCCAACTTCAACATCAGATAATGAACTTACTATCAATACTTTAGACAACTATTTACATAGTTGCTAAGACATTGACTTCTTGACCAACTTCAAAACAGAAGAACCACTTCAGATACTCCACCTGTCCTTTCATTCCAAGGCAGATCAAACGTCAGCTTGCTATCTGGCAGCCACTCAAATACCATTTCAACACTATTCACAAAAGCCTTGCTCGGACACAAATTCGAGTAGGCTAAGAAAGTCCCTCCGCCTTTAACCTCCATTTTCACTCTGGTCTCGGTTGCAGACCTGACATACATCAATTCCTGAATCGAGCCACCGCTATTGAATATGTTGGTTAGTCCTATTGGAGCAAATTTAATTCTAGGGCCGAGTTTTTCGACTGGCACGAAGCTGAAAAGCTCAAATGTAGATGGCTGGAGGGTCACTTGGATTGCGGCAGATTTTGGCGCGACAACGCGAAGTTCCTCAGCCTGGTTCAGATATACTACGTACTCGTCAGCCTTGCCCATTTCAGGGATTTCTCTATTTTGATCCCATTCGATGTCTGTGACATGAACGGAACCTGACATTGGCTTGTAGCATTCCGAGTAGCCCTTGATTCTTTTCTCCTTTGGGTCCCATCCAGCTCCTTGACAATTGAAAGCTCCAACTACTCCTCCATACTGCAAATGTACGTGGCAATTTTAAGCATAGTTTGCTTGAAAATGTTCGAAAAGGCTACTATAAAAACGGCTAATTCCTGAATTAGAAAATGAGCAAATATCGCTCTGTCATCGACTTGGAAAGTTATAACATAGTGACAAGTTCTGAAGTTCTATGTCGTTTAGTATCTGTTAGTCGGTCACTCAGGCTTGTACCTTATTGAAGTTCCAAATCTTGAGAATTGTTTGCTTGTCAAATAGAGGGTTCTTGAAGAGACAGTCCCTAGTGGGCAGGGCAAAGTGCTGGCACTTGGGGATAGTACCATCAGGGTACACAAGTTTCTTGATGAGCTCAAAATCATGACCTCCCAGAGAGTCACTCACATAGACCGGTCCACCGCAGATGGCTCTTGATCCAGCATGGAACTTGGAACAGGGATGGTCAGATTGGAACATGTCCCAGTCAGGCTGTATGATATGGCCCATCCACATACTGTTATATGCACAGTGAATCATATGCACACCTTGTAGCCAATAGACTCCCATTGGATCCCCATTTGGATCCTGAAACCAGAAATCATCGCCTGAAACATAAATTTGCCAGATTACGTACCACGTTCAACACTGAAAATAATAACTTCCTGGAATTATAATGATTAAAGGACTGTAGAAGGACACTTGGTTGAACTTTTCTTACCTACTCTGCCCATAGATATCTGCTTTGTTCCCAGGAAGAAGAAGTCGTTGCACTGTTGCATGCTAGAGATGAGTCCTGTTCCTTTAAAATTCTTCGAAAGTGAATCTGAAAGACCTTTGTAATAGGTCTTGGCAAGCTCAACTCGACCTCCGTACTCCTCGGATACATATTCCAGGGTCTGAAATTGGAGAATACATCGTCATATTTACAGCTGAACATCTAGGACTTGCTATATTTTTGTACACCAAAAGGAACACATAGAAGAAGTTTTAGATAAACTTACATGAATGACATCCACTTTCACTCCTGTAATGCCAACACTAGCAAGGTACGAATGCATAGAGTCATACAAATCTCCTGCTTGCTCGGGATGAACAAGTCCGATTCCGCCTTCAACAATTTTAACCACAGCTAGATCGGTCATTGTACCATCTAGACCAGGAGAGACTTTACAGGGCTTGATCTTTGAGTTCAGATGAGTGGAGCCTGGTCTTACACCACCCCAGGCACCACATAATGCATGCCACACGTATATGTCATCCAAACCTTTGAATTTTATTCTCAAATCTCTTGTAAAAGCCTTCATACCAAAATCCTCGGTCCCAGAAGAGCAACTTTTGCAGGCTTGATTAGAAAGATCATTTTTTTCTTCTCCAGCTAAAAGGGCATCCATTTCCTGTTTCAACTTTTGAATCTTCGATTCTAAGGAAGAAATGTCAGAGACTCCAGTTTGTATTGCCTTGTCAAGTTCCTTTTCAGCATGCTCGAGTTCAACTGCCTTTGAAATGACCGTCGATGGTTTCTTTGGATCGAAAGCGGCAGGGTTGGGACCTAGCATAGATCCTCCTTTGTATGTCCTGAACTTCTCACATTCTTCAAGCCTGTAAAGCCTGGCAGTCATTTGAGTCCCACCAAGAACAAGGTTTTTAGCGTCCCTGTTCGGATTTTGACCATCTAGGTTGATGCTTTGCCACCCATCGTCGATGATTACAAATCTCGGTGGCACACCACCCTCAGCAAATTCATTAACGCCATGCCAGATACCATTAGGCTCCACAGTTAAATAAAATGCATCCCAAGTGCACCACCCAAATTTATCAACAACAGAAGGGGCTGTTTTCTCTTCCAACAGCCTAAAGGTATTGAGATGAACCCTGAGAGCACTATATGCGTCTTTCATGATATCGTAAGGATTTTTAGAGACGTGAACATAAGCAATAGCATCGAAAGATGATGTTTTCACTTGGGTAGAACCACTTTCAGCGCAAATCATGAGATGGCCGTCAATGCCAGGGTGAAGAGCAGACCTAAAACTCCCTTCAATGAGGGGTATTATTACGACATAAGACCTTATTTCAGGAACATGTAGGAGAACCCATTGAGTTTCCATTTGCAAGTCAGAACCAGAACTACCAACCCACATGGTAGACCACCATGTTTTGAACCTAAAGATGGACAAAAATTCCCTCTCCGTGAACTTCCCAAGTGAGTTCATCAAGCGATCGGACGGCGTCTCTTTGTGGAACCCGAGAAAACCGCCCCTGTGTGACACAGCATGAACACGTTGAAGCAGGGGAAGCGGAGCATCGGAGGCTTTGAAGTTACAGATGGACATGAAAGGAGAGAACGTGACATTGCTTGGAACATCAGAGAGCAAAGGAACACCTTTAACACTAAACTTATTATCTGAAAAATCAAAGTACCTGTCTATACTGTCAGAGCGGAGGTTGGTAAGGAGTGGCTTAAAAGGTACTTCCGGTGGAGCCATGGTGTAGAAATTACAGATGAAAAACCAAAGGCAAGAATAGAACGGTGTCAGAATACTGTATACAAATGGTAGGCTTCAGAAAGCACTGTGTTTCTCACTATTTATGAATTGGAACTGTAGGTTCTGTTATCTGGAGCTCAAGGAAACTTATATTGAAGAAGAATAGGAGGAAGATATTATGCAATGATCCACACTGAAACGTAATTGCTAGGAGATAGTGTTACGTATTCACGATAGGAGAACTGCAATGTATAAGTAGAACTGTAAAGATGATTACGGAATAAATTCTCCACAGAAGAAACAGAAATCAGAGTGACCTGACTAGTATTGAAGTTACGGAAAGAGCATGAGAAGTCACTTAGGAAATTAGATGCAAGAGAGCAACGGAAGCTAATAGAACACAGAAAGAGGAGTAGTAGAGAAGAATGCTTGCACATGAGAAAAGGGTAAGCTTATGCACTTATTTATAGCGTGAAGCATAAACAGGTGCGTGAAAATTTTGAATAAAAAATGGAATCAAGTAACCTTTCTAGATATGAAGGTTGAATGGTTGGTGATGGTTGTCACTTTTTAGTCTCTCTGTATAATGCCGAGTCGGTGATTTTCTCTGTTTATGCTCCTCTTTTAGCAACTGAGCACCTCCTTTTTATGTCAAAACAAGGAACGAGTTAGCTCCAAGGGACAAACCCCTGGAAACTTAAATTTACATTTCACAAATTCTCCAGGGTGTTGTCCTTTTCAATATATTCAAAGGTTCACAAAATCTGATAATTTCATATGTAGAATAAAAATATTACATCTCGAACACGTGTAATATTACATCTCGAACACGTGTAATTTCTTAAAGGATCGTTTTTATTCAGTGAATGTTCCCCGTCGGAACAGCTTCTGATCCCTGTGCCGGATCTTGACATTTCCCAGAACTTAAATTTTTAATTTTCAATGTCTTTGGAGGCAATTATATTTAAAAACGAAAAAAAAACTTCATCATTTAATGTCTAAACTTTATACTTGTATCAATACTGGTCTAATGTTAATTCTATTTGGTATCTTTCTTGATTATAATGATGTGTATATTGATTGATATATATACCATCTATTGATTATCTGAATGTAAATTTTTAATAAAAGTGATAATTCACATCATTATTGACGTATGGATTGAATAAGACATTAAGTTAATATCAAAATAAAATTTAAAGTGAAGATGAACATCAAAAAATTTCATAAAGTCTCGGGATTTACGAGTTATTTGATTAGTAGTTAAGACCCTACATAACAATTAACAAAACGTATTCACCTGTACTAAAAATTATTATGCCCTCTGTTCTCCTTTACATCCAACCCATTTATTTTTTTCTCTCTCAGTTAACAACTGGGGCATCGTTTTTCGGTTATAATACTAACTTAACAAGTCAGACGATTATAACCAGAAAATCATCGTTCCAAGGGACTTTGTTGCAGCAACTAATGAAAATTTGTCAGTATGTTAACGCACAAAAGGGTTTCAGGAACATTGAACAATGCTGGAAGTGGGTGCACAAAACTCAGATCAAACCTAATTGTGTTTCTAAAATTTGATTGGACAGAACTCAGGCCTGAAGGCTCAGTGACAAACAGTATTGGTGGATTGCAAAAGGTATCTAATAGGCCCATACTACCGACCCACTAACAATTGTCTTATCTACTCCATTGAAAAAGGTACATAATATTAACTTATTAAGACTCGAGAAAGACAAAGGTAACTTTGACATAAAAATAAAGATTTCATAGCTATAACTATTCCGGTCCCATAAATTCAATCAAGCGAGATGACAAAAAGTCTAATAAAGTTCAAGATTTATAAAATACTGTAATAATACCAAAAATGATATTTTTAAAATCTTTTTTATAATGTATTAAATAAACTATTGCATATATACATATAATGATCCATAAATTACATAATTTAAATAAAGTATTTAATATATTAACAAGTTAAATTTATGTAGTAAACTGATCATATTTACAAATACAACTTATTCCCTCTTTTTCAGTCATCTTCTTTAAAATTTTAAACGTGTTGGAGAATAGAAATATGCCCATCCGAAACACACCAGCCTCGCGCTACCGTGAAAATGTAATCCTCTGAAACACTTCCTGCACATTTTCGTGAGTTATTGTTGATTCTCTGAATCTGGTTCTTTCTCTTCGCATTCTTAGGTCAAGATTCCAAAGAAATCACTAATGGGGTTCTACGTGACCCACCACAGGAAAAGGTTAGAAGAGAATCTACCTCTCCTGTTGCATATTCTAAAAGCTTTATGAGTTTGGTATAACTTTCAGACTTTTTAAAACATTCTAAAAACAGGATAAAATCAAATCTTATTGATTTTGATAAATTAATTTTTGCTGTATAACTTGAATTACTACACGGGAGAAAATGGATCCCGTCGTGTTAAGAATTTTGCAGAATATGTTATACTTTCCAGTTTGTTCTCATCTTTTTTTAATCTTTTTCTCCTATCATATAAGCTTCACAGAATATTTTATCCCCGACCTTTTGATCTCTAAACACTGACTTTTGAAAGAATATGCGATAACACGGGCTAAAGGTTCGCTAGATGTCTCTCTTGTATTGCAGAAGAAGGAAAAGGCCGTTAAAAAAAACAAAAGCTTATCTTATCCAGCCACGCGTAGCGTATAGAAGATTGGTCGGTGGCAGAATCTCGAATGCATGTAAAATTTTGCTTCGTTAAAGCAGACGTACAAGGTAGTCTCGCTACAAAGTTAATGGTCCGCCCTTCAGTTTGTCCACATCTTGTTTCCTTTCAATTCTGCTCTTAAATATAAATTCCGTTCTAATTACAGCTGGTGATGACTTTTTTAAAGTTAGAAAATGCATATTATTGTCCATAAATGGTTATTGATCATTATCATGATAATTAATGATTATTACTATCATAAATAATAACGATATTATTTTTATAAACTAAAAATTTCCTTATTTAATAAAGAAAATTATAAATAATCACTGACTAATAACTATGTAATTAATTCTTTCTTATTTTCACGGGTAACATAAGTGTTGTATTGTACAATTCTTTCTTTGTTTTTTTCAATCAAACCCAATTTAGATAATTCTTTTAAGTTATACAAGAAAACTATTATTTAATGTAAGTGTTGCATTAATGTGGATCAATCCACAAAGACAAGACCAAAATAAAAACTCCATGATTTGAGCTCTAATTGATTCTTAATAGTTAAAAATAAAAGAGGATATTGTCGTGGGTTCTATGTAAGTGGACTTTACTATAATTAACAAAATTTTGAGTTGTGTGTATTTTATGTGGAGAGTTATAATCTTTATGCAAAACTTTTTCTTTTCATATGTTGAATGGTGTGACCATCGGTATTTCTCACTTTCTCTCCTTTTTGGGTGTTACCTAGGGATAACAATAGGTTGGCCCATGAGCCCATATTTAGGAGTTTTCAATAGACCAGTTCATGGGCCAAGCCAGATCTAGATCGATCCGAGACTCAACTATTCTAAGCAAAATAACATCATTTTGTTTATAAGAGTTAGACCTTGGGTAGGTCTAGGCTTGGGCAGTCCAGGCCCTGTCCCAATTAAAAAAAGATATTGTTTTATACTTTTAATTTTACAAAAATTATTTTAAAAAAAATTGGTGAGCTAGCCTATTGTTATTCCTAGTTTTAGCCATGCATTAGAAGTTTGTGAGACAACTTTCTTGTTCCTATTTGGTCCAAATATTTGTAGGTGTGGGTACATTCACCTCTCTTTTATATACCCTTTTATGCTTGTCATGTAGTTATCTTGCGTGACTAGTATGGTCACTTTGTCTCCTTCCATTTCTAATTTTGGTGTGGCTATTCTTTTCCTCTTTGTAAGTGCTTGCCATTTTTCCCTTTGCTGTGAGAAATGAGCTTTTGTAAAAGCTATTAAGGTTGATAGTGCAGGAGAGGAACTATTATGGTATTGGAGAAGAACTATCATAATATTGGAAACGAATTGTCGTAGTATGAAAAGCAGTCTTCGTATACATTGTTGATTACCACTCTTATAACAGAGCATTTGTTGTTATGAGCTCTTGAAACTATTGAAGAACTCATTTGTGATGTATACTCATTGATTTTATAATGTATTATTTTCTTGAATAGGTCCCATTCTTTTTATTTATCACATTGATAGGCTTTTTCATGTTAAAATTTAATGTTCTCTTGTACAATTTATTTTGTAGATACATATTTTCTCCTCATAGTTTCATTCAAGAAAAAAAAAGGTTTTATGTTTTTCCATCACACATTGTGCTATTGTCACTTTCATTGCAATGAACGTGCTTTTCATATAAAGTGGTATTAGAGCTTTGGTTTCGTTATTTATAGGTTGACCTTGATTGAAAGATGGAGTCTAATTATAGTAGGATGATCAGTTTGGATAACACAAATTATCATTAATAGAAAGAAAAGATGAAAGATTTATTATGTGTAAAAAAGATGCATTTATTGTTAATTTCCACAGAAAAGCCTAAGTCTAAAAGTGATGAAGAATAGGCATTTGAACATGAGATGGTTTATGGTTTTATCAAGCAGAAGGTAGATGATAATACTTTAAATCATATATTAAATGATTCACATACTAAAACTTTGAGGGACAAGTTTGAATCTTTGTATGTGTCAAATACAAGTAAAAATGAACTAATTTTCCTAAAATAAGTTATGAATTTAAGATATAAGGAAGGTGATATTTGAAAATGAGATTTTGGGACTTTAGTTATTGTCTTTGTTTGATTCTTGGGAGAATCTTCATATGACCTTGACCAATTTTGCTCCTAGTGGTATAATGACTATGAATTATATAAAATCTTCTATTTTGATTGAAGAAGTAGGAGAGAAAACTCATTCTAATATTTTGGTTACTAAACATAGGAGGGAAGCAAAACAAGAGGTTGGGGACAAAATGATACTGGCAAAAGTAAGAATAGAAGCAAATCAAAGTCAAAACAAAATGACATTGAATGTCATCATTGTGAGAAAAATAGACATATTAAAGAATTTGGTTTTAATCTTAAAGGCGAGAACAAGGCCAATAAAGATAAACAAGTTAAAAAAGATAAAGATAGTTATAACTATATTGCCGTTACTATTGTAGAGAATCATATGTCTGTTCATGGTGATGATGTGATTAATGTTACTTATAATGAGCTAATTTGGGTTATTGGTAGTGGAAACTACTTTTATATGACATCAATGAAGGATTTCTTCACATCTTACACTTCAGGTGATTATAAGGTGATTAAAGATTAGTAATGATGGTCTATCAAAGGTTACCAACATTAAGATTGTTATATTAGAGACCAATAATGGCTTAAAGTTACGTTTGAAGGATGTTAGACATACACATGATATTCGTTTGAATCTGATTTCTAGCAATGTTCTTAAAGATGATGATGGTTATTTCAATATTTTTATGGATAGTTAATGTAAGATCATTAAAGTTTCTTTAGTTGTGGCATATGGAAAGAAGTCTTTAAGTTTGAACTAGAATAAAGTTTTAGTTTTTATTGATACTATTAATATAGTTAAAAGTGATATCTCTTCAAAGTTATGATATAAGACTTAGCCATATTAGTAAGAAAGGACTTGATTCTTTAGCCAAAAGGAATATACTTTCGAATTAAAAAGGTGTAAGATTGCTAAAATATGCTAACAACTTGGCTAGTAAACATAATAGGGTTTCCTTCAAGAGCCATCCTCCTTTTAGAAAATTATAATTACTCGACCTGGTGCATTCAGATTTATATGGTTCTATAAAGAAAAGAACTATTAGAAAAATTTGGGTGTATGTCTTGAACTCAAAAGATCAGGTATTTGCTGTATTTAAGCAGTTTCAAGATTTTGTTGAAAGAGAATCTGGAAAGAAGAAAAAATGCACTCATACTGATAATGATGGTGAATACTATGGACCTTTTGATGAGTATTGTAAACAAATAGGGTATTAAATACCAGAAAAATGCCTCTTAAGACTCCTCAGTTGAATGGCGTAATAGAGACCATGAACATGATATTCGTAAAGAGAGTCAGATGTTTGCTTTCAAAAGTAAAGTTGCCTAGATCTTTTTAAGGTGAGGGTTTGTAGGCTTTTCAAAAGTAAAGTTGCTTAGATACGAGACCAAAAGAAGGCTGAGCGGACTTTAAATGAAAGGTTGGCTGGATCTTATGCATGACGGGAATATGCATAAGTTCCAAGGTTACTTAGCAAGTAGATCAAGCATAGTGTGAGTTTTGGGAGAGTTTCAGATTGTGTTCTAGCTGACTTGGCTAAGGCTAAGTTCTTGATGGACTAAGGACTTAATGTGTGCTCAAGTGAACAAACCATGGCTAATGGAGTTATCATGGGTAAGCATTGGATTGGACTAGTGTGCTATTGGCTTGGATGACTCATCATCAACGGATAAAAATGAGGAGATCTTGGGTGATGTGGCAAATAAGATCACAATTCATCTGTTTTAAGAGATAAAGATTATATGGAAGGATCATCTAAAGATAGATGATCCTTTTTTGAACCAATTTTGTGCCAACGAATCCAAAATATTAACTATAAAATAGGAAAATCATCATCATAATAATTTATTCTATCATATATATTAAACTAAATAGTATCCATATCAAATTCCATGGTCAAAGTACCATTGTGGACATTAAAAAATTAATTTGTCATTAATATGTACAAGAACATCCTTTACTATTCCCTTGGGATATATATTGGAGCTATCCACTAATTGAATAACCACCATAAGTTATTCTAATGGTGCTAAATTAAGCATATCTAGGATTTTTTTTAATTACATAGAAAAGGTGAATATTTACCTCATATTTTCGAAATGTCTTATACAAATTAGTTTCTCTTTCCAACTTTTTGTTGTCCTTCAATGCATCTAGAAAAGGAGGAACTATAACTTATGTAGAAGCAACGACTTACCCTTAGGTATGGGTATCCTTTCTTCTGCTTTAGCATATTCATCATCTTTTGTATGCGAACTGGATGATGGTCTAGCTTTTATAAGCTGCCCTGTTAGCTTTTCACTTCATAATATAATAACACTGGAACTCTTCTTGGGATTTTTTTACTGTTTTTTTAATGATAATTTATTCAAACCTTGAGATTTTAAGTGACTAACCATAGTGCCTAACTGACCCATCTAATTTTCCAAATTCTAAATATTTGCTTTTGTCTCTTGTGGAACTTTAACAGTATTAGTAGCTAATGCTTTGACAATGTCTTTAAGAGACATACTTAAATTGGATTTTTGGGCTTGTTACAGTTATCTCGAAGGATGGGGTTGCCTGCATTGTTAAAAATTAGCCGCAGGCTGATCTATTGCATTACCATATAAAAAATTTGGATGGTTTCTCTAATTAAGATTGTATGTGTTTTAATATGGATTGTGTTGATGTTGAGGTTTTCTTAGAAAGCCTCTTGTTATGTTTACTTTTCTTACCAAATCTTCTTGTAATGTTGGACACATATTAGTAAGTTGTCCTACTACCCTACATATTTACTAAAATGTAAGATCATCCATATGTTTTTTAGGAGAGGAAACATTTACCTCATTAACTCGTCAAGTCGAGTGGTTTTTCTGGTACTAAACTATTGGGCATCGATGTCATATCAGTGATCAACGTGTGAGCCTCATCTCGTGTTTTGTCAACAAGTGAGCCTCCACTAGTGACGTTGATGTTACTCCTTTAGGTTGGTAGAAGTCCTTTATAAAAAGTACTGAATTAAGAGTTGTTCACGAATTTAGTGATGTGGGCAAGTAACTTACAACTTTTTGAAATGCTCTTAATACACATACAAAAACTCTCCAATTTTGTTGTCAAATGCCATATATCTTCTTCCGAATGCTAGCTACCTTTGAAGCTAGAATATTTTTTTAAAAAATTCTTTTTCATTTTGTTCCATGTGGTGATAATGGCGGGTGACAAGTAATATAACCAATCTTGGGCATTGTCTAAGAGAATGAGAAAGGTCATAAATTGATTTAATCTTCATTAACACCATTAGGCTTCATTCTTATACATATGATATAGAACTCTTGAAGATGCTTATATGGATCCTCAACTATAATATCACAAAAATTTGGCAACAAATGAATTAAAGCAGATTCACAAGTAGAATTTACATCAAAATTAGGATAAGTTTTGTATTGATTGTTAGTTCAAATCTGGTTAAATAAGTTCTCATAGTGTTTGATTGTTAGCCACATTTTCCATTGTTTCACTAATTGTAGTATTGCTCTGCTTCCAAATTTTTGTTTATGTCTTTAGATTTGTTGCATTGTATTGTAAATCACCTTTCTTTGAAGATCTCGTAACAAACATAGAAACTAAGAATTCCCTACAATGAAGCCAAAATTTGGTGGAGCTATTGTCTACATCGTAAATTAAATCTTAAATTCTTGTAATAAAGTAAACGTAAAATAGGAAAATAAGATTTAATCCCATAAATAATTCTAGTTCAACATTCATTATGAAAGAAAATATTTAATAAAACGGGGGTTGTAATGATATGAATTTTTATGATGAAAAAGATAAAGTAAATAATAAATCGAGAGTTATCAATAAAATGAATATTAGTTTATTTATAAATAAAGTGAATCTTAGTTTACGGTTGTTTTCACCATTGAAACTACGATTGATCATCATTACAAAACAATTATTTCATCAATCAAATATTAGATACGATATTAAATACATGTCTTTCCTTAGGATTAGCTAATTGAAAACAAGTAATTCAACCATTATTATTTAACAACCTTAAATACGATCCAAAATTTAATGAAATAATAACTTTAAGAAATGAAATACCATCGAATCATGATAAAGAGAATTAGTCAACAATGGAAATAACTACTACTAATATCTAATAAAGAAAAATTATTCTAAGTTCTACTAAAGAAGGGGAAAGAAGATTTTGTGAAAGGTTGGAAAAAACCAAGGAAACATTAATGCTTTGCTAATTAGGCAAAATTGTAACACATTAATTCTCCTAACTTTTACGAAGAATTTGTTGACACTTGAACTTTTAGGTGTATGGTGAATGGCCTGACCATCCACATTCCTCACTTTCTCTTCTTTTTTGGGTTTTAGTCGTAAGTGGGGAGTTTGTTCGACTCTCTTCTTCCTACTTGGTCCATTAATTTGCAACTGATGTGGTTGGTGGTGTGGGTAAAATCATCTCCCTTTTACACATCTTTTGGTGCTAGGTGTGGCTGTTATGTATTATCAACGCAACAATACAGTGCTAGCAGAGAGGAACGCCAACTTGTATTTATTCTTTTACTTAACTAAATTTTCTGTACATTCCCCAAATTCTGTCAGAGTTTGTTACAAGTTTGTTGGGTCTGTTAACAGGGATATTCCCTTATTGCTAGATGTGCAATAGTTATATAAACTACCTTGTATTCATTATTCAAACAGAGAAAATAAAAAGTGAATAATCTTGGTGTTTTTTTTAGCTTCATTTCTTTGCACTTAATAGTGGCTATCTTATGTGGCTAGTGTGGTTACTTTTATATTCTTATATTTCTGATTTTGATGTGGTTATTCTTGCATTTTTGTGAGTTCTTACTATTATTTTTATCTTTTTGTGTGAGAAAGAAGCTTTTGCAGAAGTTATTAATGGTGCAAGAGAGAAAATATCGTGGTGATGGAAAAGAACTATCATGGTACTGAGTGTTGGTTTATGCCCTACAGCCAATCACTTTGGTTGTAGTTTGGTGACAAATTATTTAAAAGCATTCTTTATCTTGTACATGTTAAGATGTATATGATAAAGTCCATGGGATAATTGTACATTGCAAATAAAATTATAATGAGATTATAATTATGAGGTTCATATTGCATTTATGTATTATTCCTAAAATGTTCCTAGTCATTGTTC
>JAOTBA010000009.1:18418332-18431992 GCA_025629845.1 Erythroxylum squamatum | reverse complement strand
GGGCCTCTCTTTTATATTATGGATGAAAAAAATAATTTTTATGGATTTCTTATATTGTAAATATTATGAATGGATATGTTATATAATTAGACTAAAAATTAATTTTTATAAATTTACTATATATATATATATTCTGAATTTTTTTTTAGTTTTGTAGGGGCTATAGCCCTTGCTAGCCTCCCCCCCTGGATCCATCCCTGCTACTGAATAAGTATGGCAACAGAGAATTCATTTGTACAACCAGCAGCTTGAATAGTTGATGGTCAGGACAATGCTCAAGGAAAATTTCTTGTGGTCAAACGAGTATTGGAGCTTTGTGGAGAACGGAGTTCCTGCAGTAGTAGAAGGTGTTGTTCTCACATATGTAAAATAAAATTGGAGAAAAATTAAAGAGAAAATATTTCTATTGATTGATTTGTATAAAGGTCCTCAATGTATATATATAACCAACACTACTTCTAAATAAGGTAAAATACTAATTCTTAATTATGATACATTAACTCCTAAACTAATTATGACACATTAACGCTTAATTATAATACAACTGTATTTTTAATGTAACACTACTCATAAATAATATAAAACACATTAACTCTTAATTATAATACAACTGTATTTCCAATACCGACTCAAGTTGGTATATGCATGTTATAAATGCCCAACTTGTCAAGTAAGTGTTAGCTCAAGGATTATGATTAATGATTTTTGATGATAACTGTATAATATTTCAAAATTCAAATTGAATTTATTTCCTTGTATAATTAACGGTCTTATTCTCAAAAGGAAATAAAATCATAAAAAAACGTTTCTTGTCTTGTAGGAACCTTCATTATGAACTTACCTTATTAGAAATCGTTTATCTGAAAGGATCCTACTAATTATGAAGAGGACGTATATTAGCTCCGTGATTACTAGAAGATTTTTTTGCAAAGATGACATCAAAGTTATTCATATTTTAATCTATCTAGTTGACTAAGGATGTAAGATGAAGCAACGACTAGTTGAAGAAATTGATTATTTAAGGAAGAGCCAACACAACTGTGAAAAACAATGAAACAATACAGAAGCTTGCGAAGCTATATTGTCAAAACTCATCAAAAGTATATACATTCTTGAAAGCGATATCTTTGTGAAAAATTCTCTTGTATGTTAGAAAGTGAAATTTTGTTGAGAGAGATTACTGAAGCTCATATCGAGCAAATCTCATTTTTATTTGAGGGCTTGTAGAGGCTAGTGAAATACTACTAGTGTGGAAGGTTGAAGAACCTTGAAAAATATTAACTCGTGAGCTTAGAGAGGCTTGTCAAATTACTACTTGATTTTATAGTGAAACACTCAAGTTGAATACTTGGGGACTAGACGTAGGCTTGAGTTGTAAGCTGAACTAGTATAAATCAATTGCATCCTTCTTCTCTTTCTCTCTCTTTATTTTTTATATTTCCGTATTATATTGTGTGTGTTCATTTCAATAAGAGGTTCTTTCACTTTTATAATAGGTTTCTTCTGTTTTCAACTTGTTGATGGTTCCTTTCTTTTTAATAGGCACCTTCTTTTTATTGTTTCAATAAGACTCATACTTTAGTAGACTCTTGTCGTTTAGTAGGCTACTATTGTCTGGCAGGCTCCTATTATTTTATTTTTAATAGGTCCCTGTCTTTATACGAATTGAAAGTAACTTGCGAAATTTTTTAGTCATACATAATTCACCCCTCTCTTACGTGTGTTTGCTTTATCATTTGGTATCAATGAGAGGTTTCACATTTATTGTGTTTCACAACACTTGATAGATTATGGAAACACCTTCAGAAGTTTTGGAGGACAATCTGCCTCAAAGCCTCCTTACTTTAACGGAAACAAGTACTCCTACTAAAACGAGAGAATGATCATATATCTCCAATCTGTAGATATCGAAGTATGGCAAACAATTAGAGTTAGAGCTAGAATTCCCACTTCTGATAATGTAGAAGTATGGACTGATGCTAGCAAGAGAAATGCACAACTAAACGATAAATTAAAACGTCACCTGATATTTGCGTTGTCTCCAGAAGAATATGAGAAGATATCTTATTGCTCTACGGCAAAAGAAATATGGGACAAACTACAAGTCACATTTGAAGGAACAAATGAGGTAAAAAAGCATAGAATAAGTCTTTTAAAGCATCAATACGAAAGTATTGACATGAAATAGGGGGAGACCGTAGAAGAATTTTTTGGATGCTTCATCAACATCATCACGGCCTTAAAGAACTTGGGAAAAATATATCCCAATCACGAGCTCGTAATAAAGATTCTGAGGTCATTACGAAAGTAATGGAGACCTAAAGTGATAGCTCCAAAAATGACAAATGATTTAGACACTGTTTTACTCAACTAGCTATAAGGAAATCTAATGGTCTATGAAATCGAACTTAGGCTAGATGAAGGATCCTCCTATAAAAAAGGAATGACACTGAAAGCAACAGACGAATCAAATAGTGATGAAAGGGACACTGAGTTGTAAATAGATGAAGATGACAAGTTCAACTTTATGGTCAAAAAATATGCCCACTTTTATAAAAATAAGCTGATGAAGAAAAAAGTAGGAAACAAGAAAGTTAGAAACAACAAGTTCCTATCAAAAGGCAATAGCAGCAATAGCAATACCCAAAACAATCAAATCATATGCTATCACTGCAAGAAGCTTGGAGATACAAGACAGAATGTCCTCTTCTTCAAAAGGACAATTCGGAGAATAGAAAATCTAGAAAGCAAGCGATGACTGTAGCCTGGTCAAATGAGGATTCTAAAAAATTTGAAGAAGAAGAACCAGAAGAAGTTTGCAACATTTGCTTCATGGTTGAATCAGGAGACAATGAGGTATATTAGCCTGACTCTGATATTGATATTGATGAATTGAAAAGTGCATATTACGAATTGTATGATCAGTACAAAAGGTTAACAGTGAAGTATTTCAAAGAAGTTGAGAAGTCCAAGAGCAATGATGCATCTTTGAAGAGTAAGATTAAATCATTGGAGACTGCGAATAAGAAGTTGGCAACTAGGAATATGTCTCTTGAGGTTGACTATAAGTAAAAGGTTTTTGAAAAAGAAGTTATGGGAGAACGAGTAGCTAAGTTGGAAGATATGCTACTTAAAAATGATTCTAATAAGATCAGACAGTTAGAAGAAAAAGTCATAACCTTAGAACTTGAAAAGGAGAAAAGTGTTGGAAAGATCTTATCTTTAGAAAAAGATATGAAAAATTTATTGATGGAAGGAAGAATCTTGATGCATTGCTTGGTAGTGGTAAACGCATTTTGGTAAGGCCGAAATAGGATACAATGAAAATAACAATATCAAGCCATACAAAAACTTCTTTGTTAAATCCAATGGTAGTTATAACCAAGATAGTAGGAACCTGGTAGATGGCAAAAATCATAACAATATCATTCATTTGTTTTATGCGATTATTGTGGTGGACATGGTCACATTAGTCATTCTTGTAATTTTCGTAAAATGGAGAAATTATCTCAAATGGATATTTAGAGACCGAAAGGTCAAGCTACTAACCTGAAAAGACCCAGAAAAATTCTGGTACTTAAAATAAGATAATATTTTTTGCAGATATGTTTTAAAACAGAGACAAGAGAAAATCAATAGATAGTTGATAGCGGCTGTTTGAGACACATGATAGGTGAAATATCATATTTCAACTATACTAAAAGAAAAGATGGAGATAATGTTGTCTTTGCAGACAAAAATAAAGCAAAGGTCACCGGAGTTGGTAAAATTGGTGATTCTGACTCTACCTCTATTGATAATATTTTCTTAATTGATGGTTTAAAACATAACCTGTTAAGTGTGTGTCAGCTATGTGACAAGGCTTGCAAAGTCATTTTCTAAGCATCTCATTATGAAATTGTCAATATTCATAATGATAATATTGTGTTTATTGGTCCTAAAAATCTGACTATTTATTGTGCTTAATTGGAAGATATGTCCTCACAAAGTATTAAGTGTTTTGTCACTCTAGAAAAGGATTCATTTATTTTACACAGGAGATTCGGACATACCAGCATGAGCATTCTATCAAAATTGTCCCAAAATGAGTTAGTAAGATAACTGCCAAATTTAAAATTTAAGAACAATCATGTTTGTGATGCTTTTTTAAAAGGTAAACAAGTAAGAAGCAACTTTCCTCCTAAAAATATTATTTCTACTAACTAACCACTTGAACTTATACACATGGATTTATTCGGTCCCACTAGGACTTAGAGTTTTGGTGGTAAACATTATGGTTTTGTTCTAGTATATGATTACTCCAGATTTATATAGGTTTATTTCTTATCAAATAAGGATGATGCTTTTGCAGTGTTTGAGAAGTTTTGCTGAAAAATTTAAATAAAAAAGGGTACTGCATCATTTCAATTCAGAGTAATCATAGCGAAGAATTTGATTAGAGAAAGTTTGAAGAATTCTGTGATAGCAATGGTATAACTTACAACTTCTCTTGTCCAAGGACACCTCAGCAAAATGGAGTTATAGAGAGAAAGAACAGAACTTTGGTTGATATGGCTAGGACCATGCTGTGTGAAAGTGGACTACCTTGCTATGGACTTAACATATGTCTTATAAAACCTATTCTAAAAACGACCCCCTACGAGCTGTGGAAAGGAAAACCAAATGTTGCTTACGCTTGAGCTTTTGGCTACAAGTGTTTCGTTCTAAATAATAGAAAAGACAACCTTGGAAAGTTCGATGCGAGATCAGACGAAGCTACTTTCTTGGGCTACAGTACTGCTAGTAAAGGATTCAGAGTATATAATAAAAGAACACAGAAGATAGAAGAATCAATACATTCAATATTTGATTAAGCACTACCTTCGATAACAGTAGCTGATTCAGATGGTGAAGAGCACCCCTTAGTTCCGAAAAATACATCAGAGACTCAAACTATACCTACAACACCTTCAAAATCACAAGATTAATAAGGGCCTTCTGAAGTCAGGATGTTGCAGGCTCCCATTTTACAGTAGGAGCCTATGAAGAGAAAAATACCAAGAGAATGGAGAGGTCAAGATACATATCAATACATTCTGGTAGACCCCTCTGAAAGTCTAAGAACAAGATCATCGTTCAAGAACAAATTTGTTGCTCTCATCTTATAAATAGAACCAAAGACTACTGAAGAGGCCCTTATCGACGAAACCTGGGTTTCAGCCATAAAAGGCAAACTAAATCAATTTGATAAAAACAAAGTCTAGAATCTAGTACCTCGTGCTAAAAAATAGTCAATCATTAGGACTCGATGGGTTGCTCGAAACAAATTTGATGAAAATGATAAGGTGGTAAGAAACAAAACTAGACTTATAGCTCAAGGTTACAATCAACAGGAAGATTATGCAGGTGTTAAAGTCAATCAAAAAAGCATAAGTGGTCACTTTCAATTTCTTGGAGGATGTCTAGTATCTTGGTCCTGCAAGAAGAAAAATAGCATATTGCTTTCGACGACTGAAGCGGAATATATAACAACTGCCAGCCATTGTGCTCAAATCTTATAGATGAAGCATCAACTATAAGATTTTTCTCCAAACTTTTCTCACATTCCTATATTATGTGATAATACGAGTGCTTTAAATCTTTCCAAAGATCCTGTGCATCATTCTAGGACTAAGCATATAGAAATCAAACATCATTTTCTTAGAGATCATGTTTTATAAGGAGTTATTGATCTTTTGCATGTTAATACTAAGAATCAAGTAGCTGACATTTTCACCAAACCACTCTCTGAAGAAAGATTTTGCATTTTAAGAAAAGAGCTTAGTATGTGCCAACTCTCTGATATTATTTCTGCATGAACATTCTCTGCTGCTTGTCTTTGCATTTCATTTAGAAGGCTCCTCCTTGTCTAATCCCTTAGAAACTCTCTCTTGGTTTGGTAGACCCCTTAAAGTTAGAAGGCCCCTTCGTTTTAGAAGGATCCTCTTATTTTTAGAAGGCTTCTTTCAGGTTGACGTTCTAAGTGACACTTAAATAGGGAGTCATTAATGGCACCGTTTTAACCTTGAAAAAAAGCAAGCGCACAGTCTGATAACTCTATGTACGTATCTATCAGAAGATATGCAACCGATTACGCTTCCTCTTTTGGTCTATATGTCTACTCATCCTCTCATGAGATCAACGCTTAAGAATCACTGAGTATACCCTAAGAAAACTTCTCTCGTCTTCCTTGCTATTCTCTCTGCACCCTAACTCTCTGCTCTGCCTCTTGTTTTTTCCTCTCAAACTTCACCAAGCTTTCCTAAAATGACAAGAACAAAATCAAAAGGACAGAAGAAATTTTTGGCTTCAACTTATAGCAATGATGAAACACCTTGTCATGAACAAACCTTTACTTCTAATTCCTCGTCTTTGTCTCTCATTATAGGTTTATGGACATGACTACCGAACCTGTTTCTATATCATTACTACCGAACCTGTTTCTATCTCTTGAAGCTTCCAAACTTCATAAATACCCAATTAGGAGACCCCAGGAGATAGGAAAAGGAAGGTTGTTGCTATGTTACCTCTAGATTATCCTAATTCCTCTTCAGATGACAAAGAAGAATCAATCGAAAAACAATTGCTTCTAACTCAGAAGAAGAAGAAGAAGAAGAAAAAGAAGAAAGAGGAAAAGAAAAGATAGAAGAAAGTGAAGAAGAAGAGGAGACTTACAGTAAGGGGGAGTTACTGAAAAATGTGAGAATCCATTTACCTATTCTTTCCCTACCCATTCCTACGCCAAAAACTTCATAAATTTCTAAACCTGGTCTCAAAGAGAAGAAAGTGCCTTAAGAGCATTGGGCAATAAATGACGATGGTTCCGATGAAGAACTTTCTAGGTTGGAAAGAAGACTACGGACCAGTTGAATTGTTACAACACAAGCTCCACAAAAAGAAACTATTGAATCAAAAGAAAAAGAAAAGGATGAGTCAAGAAAAAGGAAAAGAGAAGGGAAAAGAAAAGGCAAAGTGCCTATGATTGAAGAAAACATTAAGGAAGCCATCATCAGGGATGAGTTATTTATAGAACATGACCTGTTTGAAGAAATCCCTAGAGAAAAAAAGTCCAAGAAACTTATAGTCCATAAGAAGGGAAAATTGTCACCACAAATAAAATCTCTTCAATCAATGGAAGCTGAAGCCCACTATGAAATGTGGTATAAGAAGAGAAAAGTGGTTGTTGGATGCATTGTGCCTCCTCACATGTTCGATGATATTAGTATTCCTCTTTCTACTTTCTTTGTTGTTATTAGGTGGGAGAACTTTTTAAATTTTGATGATATATAGTGTGTGATAAATTAGTTAGAATTTTTTACACACATATGCGAAAAGAATAAATTGATGGAAAGCTAGCCATCATATCTTGGGTGCGAGAATGTGAGATCTTAATAACAGAGGATGTATTGGGGAACATTTTCAACATAGCTCCCATAGATAGGACTGACCTTCCTTGCCATAAGTGGGACATTACTGATCTTGATTTGGGAAAGGTTGTGGACTTCATATGTCTGCATACTGAGAATGCCCATGAAGGGAAACCCATATGTAGAAATCTGGACCTACTACCAAGATGCCTAGCATCAATATCAGCTACTTCAATTTTTCCAAGAAGTAGCTCGGTAGAAAGATGTAGTCTCCTAGATACCTATGTAATATACAACCTACTGTAGGGCAACAAAATGAATATCCGAGTAATGATTTTGAAGTTTATAGTAGAAAAAGGAAGCCACAAGAACACTACTAGAGGTCTGCATTATGGAATGCTGTTAACCAAGATCTTCGCATATTTTGGTGTTCCCTTTGACAATCTGATGTGGTATGAGCCTGGCAAGTTTCATTCCTCTATCCCCTCCTAGTTCGGGTACAAGCTAAAAGAAAATATTTGGGTGGAGAAGAAAACAAAAAGAGTAGCAAACTTCTTGGGTCCTGCCTTATAATAGAGGTCTGAAAGGATACCAGAAATTGTAGGTTCTGCTTTAGAGCAATAGGCTCCTGTCCCTGCTCAGGACATAAACAATATGGATATTTTACAACCATTAAGGGACATTCACGCAAATCAGGATCAAATACACGAGCAAATTGACAGCATTCAAAACAAAGTCTTGGATTTGCAAATTCTTCTTAGGAAAAATCCTCACTGATTGTGTCAATTTTTTTAAATATTTCATTCATTTAATCTCACTTCCTCCCTGTACTCCTTTACTATTTTTTTATAATAACAAAGGGGGAGAGTTTATGTGGATATATTTTTTTTTGCATATTTTTGCATATATGATGATATATTTCTTAATGTATACTTCTTAATACTGATATATTTCTCAATATATACTTTTAAATACTGATATATTTCTCAATGAATACTTCTTAATGTTGCCTTGATCATATCTGTGATTGATTATGCTGTTGAACTTGTGAAAATATGTGGTATATAAACGATAGGTTCCTTTCTTAAGAGACAAGCTCCTTCTAATTATGTCTGAACATATAAAAGTCATAGGTATCTTTCGAAATCATCTATTATCTTTTTGAATTTTGAAAAATATATCTATTATTACTTGTCATCATCAAAAAGAGGGAGATTGTTAGCTCAAAGATTATGATTAACGATTTTAATGATAATTGTATAATATTTCAAAATTCAAATTATATTTATTTCCTTGTATAATTAACGGTCTTATTATCAAAAGGAAATAAAATCACAAAAATACGTTTTCTTTCTTGTAGGAACCTTCATTATGAACTTAGCTTATTAAAAATCGTTTATCTGAAAGGATCTTTCTAATTATGAAGAGGACGTATATTAGCCCCGTGATTACAGGAAGATTTTTTGGCAAAGATGACATCGAATTTATTCGAATTTAAATCTATCCAATTAACTAAGGATGCAAGATGAAGGGACGACTAGTTAAAGAAATTGATTATTTAAGGAAGAGTCAACGTAACTGTGAAAAACAACGAAACGATACAGAAGCTTGCGATGCTATATCGTCAAAACTCATCAAAAGCATATACATTCTTAAAAGTGATATCTTTGTAAAAAATTCTCTTGTGCATTAGAAAGTGAAATTCTATTGAGAGAGATTACTGAAGCTCATATCGAGCAAACCTCATTTTATTTGAGAGCTTGTAGAGGCTAGTGAAATACTACTAGTGTGGAAGGTTAAAGAACCTTGAAAATATTAACTTTTGAGCTTGGAAAGGCTCGTCAAATTACTATTTGATTTTATGGTGAAACACTCAATTTGAATACTCGGGGACTGGACGTAGACGGGTTGTAAGCTGAACCAGTATAAATTGATTGCGTCCTTCTTCTCTCTCTCTCTCTCTGCTTTTTTTTAATATTTACGTATTATATTGTGTGTGTTCATTTCATTAAGAGGCTCCTTCACTTTTATAATATGTTCCTTATGTTTTTGACTTGCTGACGATTCCTTTCTTTTTAAAAGTTGCCTTCTTTTTATTGTTTCAATAGGACTCATACTTTAGCAGACTCTTGTCGTTTAACAGGCTACTATTGTCTGACAGGCTCCTATTGTTTTATTTTTTAATAAGCCCTTGTCTTTATAAGAATTGAAAGTAACTTGCAAAAAATTTTTTTAGGCACACACAATTCGCACTCCTCTTACATGTGTTTGCTTTATAGTAAGTGTTGAAATTGCAATCGTTCGAGAGTTTTGGTAAAGACGTTTCCCAGTTAGAACTGTGACCTCACTTACGATGTAATGATATTTCTTACTTAAACTTGCTCTGTAACATAATGACAGTTAATTTTTAGGTATTTAATAGACTTATGAAAAACTGGATTAGTCGTTACATGGATAGCAGACTGACTATCATAGAAAATGGTTATGGGTGCACAATGAACCACACCTAAAGAATCCAATAAAGATTTCAACCATATCATCTCATTAGTAGTTATAGCCATTGCCCTATACTCGGCTTTCGCTAATGATTTAGAGACAGTACTTTATTTCTTCATCTTCCAAAAGAATGGTAATTAACCGAGCTTCATAAAATTGCCAGTTACTAAGTGACGTGAAACAAGACAACTAACAGCTTGGAGTGGTAAATGATTGTCAGTCCGAAGGAGGATTCCTTGACCTGGTTGCCCTTTAATATAGCACACAATGCGCACAGTCACTTCAAAATATTCCATATGCCAAGCTTGAGCATATTGTGACAACACATGTACTCCATACGAAATCTAGGGCCAAGTGATTGTGAGATAAACGAGACGTCCCACTAGCTGACAATAGGATGAATTGTCCACAACTAATTCACTATCAATCAAGCCTAGATGGTGACCTTGCTTCATTGAAGTGTCTATCGGTTTGCTTCCGAGTAACCCTATTTTGGATAGTATATCTAAAGCATATATCCATTGGCAGAAGAACAACCCTTTGGATGAGCGGGCTAATTGAATACCGAACACATACTTCAATACCTTCAAATCTTTAATATTAAAGCATTTATGTATGCAGGTACGATCTAAAAGTCAAGCAAACCACTAGGTTGTTACCTTTCAAAATAATGTCATCTACATACATTAATAATCTTAAAAATACATTGCCTTTTTGAAATGTAAATAGTGAATATTTTGTTAGGGATTGAACAAAACCATATCTTTTTAGTGATGTGGTCAACTTGGTGAATGAAATTTAAAAAGCCTGACATAAAAGTTAACTTGCGTAATCAATAGACTTTATTTTCATGATCTACCATGAGTCTAGGAGGAAGCTTCATTTATACTTCCTCCTTCAAGTTTCCATACAGGAACACGTTGTCATGGTGGTCTTTATCCCATTAGGAAAAATTACTAGTAGGGCATTACTTCTTTGACATCGTACATCAAATCTAAACAACTTGTCATATGATCGGATGCTCCTTTTTCCAATATCCATGTAAGGTTTTTTAAATCCTTACTAGAAAGCTTCTCAGATTTATCACAATCCAGAAATCTTAAATTTCTGAAACTGTTCATTTGATAGGCCTAGAATGTTACTACTCCTATTAGATTTTCCTCGTGCTGCTTCTCAGATTTATCACAATCCAGAAGTCTTAAATTTCTGAAACTGTTCATTTGATATACCTAGAATGTTACTACTCCTATCAGATTTTCCTCGTGCGATATAAAAAGCTTGAGCCTCGTCTGAGGTTAGTCTACCTCCCTAGTTGGTCTGCTCTTAATGGCAAGTTGGCTCAGTGCAACCTTGTCCTTATGGTTCTTTCCACCAAATGGAATAGTAGATAATCTTAATGCACTATGAAACTTTACGGCTAGTTTTATCGCAGTGCGTCCATTATCTCTCATTGTCCACTTTTTTTCGTGATTGTCTAACCTAAAGACCAGGTTTTGGTTTGGTTATAGTTTGCACCGCTAGGGCCACCACCTTAAGACGTTCTTCTTGACCTTGAAAAATGGACCTATGTCATTCTTCATTAGTAATTAAGGCATAAGCCTCGTTGACAGCAGACAGGGGATTCATGCTCAATATTTAAGATCAAAAGTTCGAAAGACTGCATATTCCAACCCTATAAGAAATTAGTGCAAGTTCTCCTCTTCACGCTCACAAAGGAATTTGTGTACAACCTGTAAATACAATTTTAGACCTTGAAATACCTACTGAGCTCACCCCACATTCCCTCCAATTTTGTACGATAAGCCATTAGGGTCGTGCCTTATTGTTAGAGCAAAATGATTTCCCCTTTTTAAGTCATGAACCCTTGGAACATCCCCAATAGAAAAAAAATCTTGTAGATTGTCCCAAACTACCTTGGTAGTCTCCTTATAGGTAAAACTAGGCTAAATGGATTTCTTAATTGAGTTGAAAATCTGTAAAATCAACATTGATAAGTCAAATTATTCATATATGATTTTAGGATGAATTGGAACTCATTTGACTTATCTTGATGTGAATTTAGAGCTTTCTTTGGTTATTTCTCACAAATTTCAACTTTTTTGCTTAATAGGTGTAAATGGATAAATTTTAGGCATGAGACATAATTTTGACTGTGGATGTCAGATTAAGGTCATTCAAGTATGCTTTCGAAGAGGAATTCGAGTTCTATAACTTCCGTGAAGACTCTAAGGAGAGATTCTATCGTCTAAAGGGTCAATATGGCACGATTTTGTAGAGGCCTAGGGTATGTCCGTTAAACGGACATTGCCTAGCCAATTCCACTCCAGAGACCCGAGAAGGTCCGTTAAATAGACATAATGTCTGCTTAATGGACATTTCCTTCCCAACTCCATTCTAGGGAACCGAGAAGGTCTGTTAAATGGACATACAGTCTGCTTAACAGACTTTGTCGGCCAAGGACGCTCTATCTTCCCCTATTTAGCAAAAACTAGGTTTCTTTGAACCCAAGACACTATAAATACTCATTTTTATGACCTAAAGGGGGGGGGGGGGGGTTGGACACTGAAAACGAGGCTGCAACACAAAGAGGCACCCAAAAGAGGAAAAGAGAAAGGAATCGAGCATTAAAAGCAACCTTGTTTTGTGTTCTCTTTACCTTCTCTCTCTACTCTTTCTTTGATGTTGATTGTCTTTATGTGTATAGATTCTGTTATCATGTTCTGGAACTAAAACCCATCTAGGGTGAGGGATGTAGCCTACTGGGGGATGGATTTTTATTGTATGGATTGATTGGTGTTGAATGAAAGTTCTTGGGTTATGTTTATCTTTCTTGCATTTCACTGTTGTACTCTATGCTTGATCACCATAGATGCAATCTTAGGAATGATATGATGAACTGAGAGGTGAAGTATGATTTATGCACTAGGATGATAAACTCATTAGATTTAAACATAGAAATGTCCTAAACTAGTGTGATAACTTATGGTTGCTTGTTCTTAATGAATTTGATGAGTTAGATTTCACATTGAGAGATGTTAATCAACTACTTGGGTGTTCTTATATCTCTTGTGAGAGAATATAAGTAAAGTTATGCAATTGCTTTTATAACCTGTCATTCAATCAATTCCATAATTTATTGATCAATTTCCTAAAGTGGTGAACTCCAAAGACCTAAGTTCAAATCATCAAATTTCCCCTGCTTGTTTATTTCCAATCTTTACAATTTATTGTCTACTCAAGTCTAACCATCTTTTAAGTTTATTGTCACTTTCGTTCAAGTAATTAGGATTCATTCTGTAGTGAGTATCTTAGTCCTTGTGGGAGACGACCTTGGAATACTAAATTTGTAGGTACTAGGAACGACTCTGTGCACTTGCAAATTGTTTCGACCAAGCAAAAAGTTGTAGACTTCCCAATAACTCACTTTAGGCAAATCAACCAACAACTTCTCCAAACTACCATTGATGAAGCCCATTTTATTTTTCACTTTAAGAGCATTCATCGTAGTCTTTTCCCAATTTCATAGTTTTCTCTATTAAGAGGCACATTGTAATAATTAGTCCTGGATTATCTAATGGATCAACTGTCTTTTTTGGCAGCATGGTCTTGGTTGCAGTATCGACCATTGACAGCAAGGGAGGATGATGTGAAAAGAGAGGAGGGAGAAGGGACTTTTGACCTACTATTAAGTTGTCATTTTGTATTCATTTGGTATATAAATCTTTCTCATGTGTTGAAATTATTATTTAAAATTGATGGAATTGTCTCTTAATTGTTCT
>JAOTBA010000009.1:18390520-18401483 GCA_025629845.1 Erythroxylum squamatum | reverse complement strand
TCGCAGAGTCTCGGGAACGGGCATCAGCAGGGCCGGTGTCCCGGGACCGCCGGGCTCCGGGAACGGGGTCCGACACCGTCGCTAAATTTACCTATGATAATTTCAACTACCATTTCTCATTTCCTTCTTGAGTTTTATGTTGATAATCTTTTAATTTTTTTTCTACATTTAATTTCTCTAAATAATAAGTTGAATGATAATATAAAGTAAATTTTACCTTGATTGATAACAAAAAAATTTATAATGTACAACAATAAGTATCTTGAAAATAACTGTAAATTAAGAATTCATACAAATTTACTTAAGAGTAGCAAAACTTCTACATTCACTTATCTATCTAAGCTATGCAGTTGGTAAAGGCGGATGCTCTAACTGCTGCGATGAGGTGTTGCCCCTCCCCTTTAACTCATTCATCTCATTACGAAGCTGGGCTATGTAGTCTATCAGCCTCT
This sequence comes from Erythroxylum squamatum, assembly GCA_025629845.1. Lineage (NCBI taxonomy): Eukaryota > Viridiplantae > Streptophyta > Magnoliopsida > Malpighiales > Erythroxylaceae > Erythroxylum > Erythroxylum squamatum. The sequence continues at coordinate 18,401,031 of JAOTBA010000009.1, read as the reverse complement.
CAACTGTGTAGCTTTATTGGATGTGGAGGATTGTAAATAGCATGTGATTGCAAATGAACCTAAGCCGAAGATCCTTCAACGGCGGTCCCTCCACCTAGGGATGGCAGTGGGTTTTCAACTTGATTAATATCTGCACTACCCGACCTGGAAAAATAGACATGGAGGCTAAAAAATAGATTTCAAATAGATCTGAAAAATGGATATAGATATAGATTTGGATATGGTTCTAGTGATAACTCGAACCGATGGATACTCATATCCTACCCGTTTTTAATTAACTCTATTTTATTGTTTTTTAAATATTTATGGTTAAATATAATAAATATTAATATTTTATAAGAAGAAACAACTTTAAAATTCTTACTTTACTCCTCATTCTTCACCTTTTTCATCATATTTTATTTTCTTATAGGATGATAATAATGCAAATGATACGGAGATGGAGTTTTGAATGTTGTGGAGTTCACACAAAGATAATTTGAAGCTTTGGACATTTCAGTCTTTGTTCTAGTTCTTGATTGTGCAAAATATATGTCGTCTTTGCATTAGACATTATGATTTTTATTATTCCATTTTTATGGCTTTTTGAGACATACAAATCATAATCTTGACTTATTATTATTAAATTAATTTTGATTTGGAGAGTTTGCAAAAATCTGCTCTTTATATTTTCTATTTAGAAGTTATATTTTCATGTGCTATACAACCCGATAGATATCTAAAAAGCCAAACAATCCAATAGATTTGGATATGGGTAGTAAATCGTAAAAACTGATGGATATGGATATGGATATAGGTTGAGTCATAAAAAATGGATATGAATATGGGTTGAGTAATACCCGAACCGAACCCTACCCATTGCCATCCCTACTCCCACCCACTGCATCAAGATTTGTCTAACTCTCATCAACAGTTTCAGAGTGTTGAGACTGTCATTGAATGCTTTATTGTATTTAGTCCTATAATTATAATTGTTTATGTTAATAAGTGATAATTTTAAGAATTAATATTAAAGTATAAATTTTACATACATTAAGTTCTCTACATCAGGTGTTGACGAAGGTCACACCATCATGATTCTTAGTATGGGTGTGCAAAAAAAGCTGACGTAGTGTAGACTTCTTGCCCATAGACTTTTCCTGCATTAGAATAAAGTGTTATAAGTGAACTATAATTTACAAAAATTTAGGCAGAGTATCCTCTATTTTTGTGATATTTACCCTCTGTTGAATAAAAAAATTTACTCAACAACACAACCATTGAAGGCACTAGACATTTATAACATTATCATTCTCCATAATACACATATTTTCATTCTAAATTTCATACATCAAATTACATTGAAATGAAATTATAAAAATCATAATATAAGTGTAAAGTTTAGATACTTACAAGTTTCTTTGCATGCTCCTGGTGGGTTATAGATCCTCCAGTGTGCACGGGTAGACTCTCTCCCTCCGGTCCTCCATGTATGTTTGCAGAATTGTGCTCTAAAATAGACATTCCCTCGGGTTATGTCTAATACTGTTGCTAACGACTCCATATTTCTTCAGATATATAGTTGTACATCATTTTTGTGTATTGAACCAAGAAAATCTCTATAACGTGTACGAGCTCGCCTCTACCATATATTATAAATTACATCATCAAATTTTGAATCCCAAAAAATTTCTTTAAAGAAAAACATGTTATAAGTACTTATAAACTACAATATTGATCTAATTAATGTATAAAATTAGATAAAATAAAAATACAAAAGAATATTTTTTTGTATCTCAACCTCATGATAATCAAAATCCTTTGTCATCTGAGAGATATTTTTCCATGTATAACCCTCAAGATCTATCTTCTCCTTGAACTTGGATGAGATATTTCTGGAGCACATTCCAAACGAAACCAATCTAATATATAAGCTATTTTAGATCATTTTCAAATTAAGACCTATAACTTCAGTATCAACCTATGGTATTATCATATATTACGACATTTTTATAATTTCACTCACAGATTGTTGAAAATTGTGATGTAAGTTCTTCCATTAACTCCCTTAGCTCCAGGCTGGAGATTGCCTCCTTCATCTGCAACATTTACTCCTGATATCTCTGTCGGTATAGGGGTGGTGGATCATGTAGCAGGGCCGCTGGATGGTTTAGCAGTAGGAACAAAAGGTGACTATACATGAACTATAGGTCGGGAAGATGATGCCTCATCTAGATATGCAGTAGCTGGAGGTACAACACCTGATTTTGTAGCTAGAGCAGAATGTGATCCTTCATTTGGACCTACACTGGCTTGTATATATGCTGGTATCCTGACCCTTGGTCACATCATTTCTTGTTTTTATCTTTTGTGGCATATTTTTAACCTGACATATGTATTTTATTGAATATTCCAGTAACATAACAAAATACATTTAAATATATAACAATATATTGTTGATGCAATAATAGATTTATTCATATAATATTCTATTACAAAAATAAATTAATCGCTATCGTTACTTAATTGTAAATCAAAATCATCATCATTTTCTTTTCTGATGAATTAGAATCAAACTCAGGCTCCTCTTCAGATCTCTCACCCTCCTCATCCTCTCCAATTGAAATTTCAATATATTCATTATTTGGTCCTTCAAAGGATCATTCTCGTCATATGTTACAGATGCATTTACTCCATATTAATCTTACAGAACTTTTAACCTTTACTTTACACATCATTAGATCCTTCATTTCCCCTAAGTTTTTCTAGGTCTGTGACCATTCCCCCTCTATAATGAAACCAGCCAATCCCATCATAAGATTTCACTATTAGAAAACTCAATGACAACCAATTCCACCTTAGTGATTGGACAATCACCACATTCTAAGTCATAAGAACCTTACGATTTCATAAAAGAATTAGAAGGAAAGATAAGGCTTTGATCTTTATTATTCTTAATATATCTTAATACCCTATAAGTAGCGTACAAATGAACTGTACTTGGCTTATAGATATGTTGACTTAATTGATGGATAACATATGAGAGTATGAGTTAAATAAAGCAATTTGCCAACCAATATCTTGTAAGAAGTGACATTAAGAAGGACAAAAACACATATATAATATTTTATTAAAATAAAATGGAAATTGGTTTACAATAAATAAAATCAGCTTCCTCCAAAAGATCAAAAACACATTTTTTCTTATATATATTAATACTAAGTTTGAATTAATCACCTAAAATTTTATTTTCAAAGTTTGATTTTAAATAAGCACTATGGTACGCGGCATTGTTATACTAGATGAATCAATAAAGCAAGTTGTCACTGTGACTCCTAGGCTCGTGGAATTTTTTTTACCGATAAGCCTCATGGGAGTTGCATTATGGGTTTCCAACCTATATACCATCCTAGGGGTTTATTATGCAAAGAATTGTCATGTTAATTACATGAATATCTTATGTTAATACTAATTTTGAATTAATCACCTACAAGTGCATTTCTAAAGTTTGATTTTAAACAAGTACTATGGTACGTGGCATTGTTAGGCCAAATAAATCGAGAAAGCAAGTTCTCATTGTGACTTCTTGGCTTGTGGAATGTTTCATCGGTGAGCCTCATAGGAGTCTCATCACGAGTTTCCAGCCTATATACCATCCTAGGGGCTTATTATGCAAAGAATTGTCATGTCAATTACATGAATTTCTTATGTTAATACTAAGTTTAAATTAATCACATTAAAGTTTAAGTCTGTATGTTTCAATTTAAACAATGCCTAAACATAAATACTTATACTATTAAATCCCAGCCTAAAAACTCATCAATCATTGTTAAAGGTAAAATTGCAAAGAACAACACAAAACTGATCACATTGTAGACATTCCTTCGTTGAATGACTTACCTTGATAAACGGAAAATCACAAACTACAAAGAAGACGAATGAGGTTGGACAATTATCGACACTTTTCAACACAGAACATGACCCGTTAGAAAGACAATAAACAATTAGCTAGTTTTTGATAAGTTTTGAATTGAGCATAGTTACAAATATGCATGAGTTTTAAGTTGTGTATTGCATATTTTGTTTTTCTTCTATTAATGTTTTCGTATCCTATAACTTATAATATTGTTTAAGTCATTGAAGCCTCGAGCTCTGCTTGAAAAAGAACAATTAACTTTAATTTGACCATAACCATTTTTCGTAATATCACATATGGATAAAGACAATATATAAATTTTTTACAAGATCATAACCATTATTATGGACAAAGACAACAATTAACTTTATTTGGGTTTTTTTTTTGCATGACCATTTTTTTCATACACATTAAATGTTTATCTTTTAAAACTCCCGTGAGATATGGAATTGGTTTCATGCATATCAAGTGTTTATTTTTTAGCTCAAAACAACTTTAATAATAGGTATGGAATTAATTTCACTTAAGGAATTGCATTAAAGAATGGCTAGAGTGTTTTTATAAGGGCCAAGTAATTATATGATGAGATTATGTCTGAATCTTCATATGATCATATTGCAATTTTTAAATGTTTACAAAAAAGTACGGGCCCATCTATTATCCTCTAAGTCCCAAGCAAACGAAAATTCATGTATGGATCACATTCTAACCTAGAGGGTATAATACTCAAGGCAAAAATAGGCACAATTTTTATGCAAGGTCATCTAAAAAGAACTTACAACCTCCTTCTCATTCATATAGGCCTCTTTATCATTAAAATGGTATCAAACAAACTCACAATCATTATAGGTCTCTGTATAAGCATAAAGGCATCATACTTACTCCCATTTAATATTAATCCTTATGAGAAATAAAAAAGCATCACATTTTTTATAAATCACCATAGGTTATATTTCCATGAAAAGAGTATATCATATGCTAATCATGTATTAGGCTCTACTATCACCCAAAGAGAAGTCCAAATCTCATTTAATATAGACCTTGTAAGAAACAAAGAAGCATGATATTTTCTCTAAATCACCATAGATCATGTTTTCATTTAAAAAGCATAGCATATGCTAAACCATTTGTTAGGCTCCACTATTACATAAAGAGAACTCCTAATCCCTCACATGTCGAAAAGAAAGCATTATATAGCCCATATCCTTTAATTAAACCTAAAAATGCATATAAGTTATACTATTAGAGGTCTTTCTCATATGGTCATCATGTGAAATGCTATTTTATGGTGATTATAGACATATCTATAGAAGTTTCTCTTTGAAATAATGCTTATGAAGTAAACCAAAAAAGATATAGGTTGAAAGAAAAATTAAGAACTAATCTCCAAGGATCATGTTTATGTGGGTACTTAGGGGTTTATTATGCAAAGAATTGTCATGTCACCTATTTTCAATCAAAATTTAAAGTTCTCTTTTAGATTTTATTTGCTATCAAACTAAGATATAAACGATCACTCAAACATTGATTAAAGTAAATAAAAATTTACAGTTTTTTATTTCAAGAAGATAAAAAGTTGAGAGTCACAAAGTTAATCACAAGGCATACACATTTCATCTCAATTTTCTCACTAACTATTTCTATCATTCATGTAAACATGAAATAATAATCAAATTGGTGTAACTACATTTTGAATTATCATTTGGTCAATCAATACGCATGGATTTTAAAGTATCACTTTCAAATGGAGTAATCGAAACTCACTCTAAAATTGAATTTATGGTAGCTATAAAATCAATTTAAAGGGACATATGAAGCACCTAATTTGCTTCCTAAACTCAAACCAACTTGACTAAGATTTCACAGACAAGAGTAAAGTATATAACACTTCTTTTCAAGGACAAAATCTGAATAATTCTTCATAAACTTCAATAGCCCCTATTTCATATTATAATACTTTTAAAGTAATCTTTAATTGGCAATTATACATCTAGTTCAATCAAGATAAATATCTTTACATAATTCAACTAATAAAACAACCTTTCTATAAACTAATGAACCACTAAAAGAAACATTCTAGATTAAAAATAATGTTAGAGACCTCTTACAGAACTTTCGTCGAACACTTAGTACGTTATTGAAATTCATCCCTAGTTTGTTTCAAAACTACTCTCTTCTTCCATTATTCACCAACATAACCACACAACAATAAAAAATGGCCCATTAACAACCCAAATAAACGACGAAATTGCTGTAGCGACCCCTGTGTTATACGAAATTAGCTAATTAAACCCTGAGATATAAAATGTTACTCTATTAACCTTATGTTTTCAATTTTGCTGCAAAAAAAACCCTTAGCCGTGTGTTGTTAAGGGGTTGTGAGTTAATAAAATTTCAACTCAGGGTTTTTTTTTGCTAATTTTTATATGTCAGGGTTTTTTTAGCAACTTTTGAATAACACAGGGTTATTAAGGCACTAAATTCCCAAATAAACCTTCACAACTCAATCCATAGTAACACTAAGACATCCAACATACAATGGTTCATACAAAAATTGAAGACAAAAAAATTAACCCAAGAGCAATAAGTGGACAACCAACCTCGAGACGAAAAAAATTAACCCAAGAGCAATAAGTGAACAACCAACGTCGAGACGAAAAACCGATGACAATGGAAGCAGTTGGTGGAAGAACGAACGAAGATGAGCAGATGGAAAAAGACAGTGCGCAGAGGAGCAACGAAGAAGAAGAAAAAATTGAAGAAGAACGACGTTGTTTTTATTAACAATTTATTAACAATAAAATCACGTCATTTTACTTTAAATTTAAACAATAATACCAACGTCGTTTGCATTTACCGATGGAATGATAGTTCCATCGATAATTTATTGATGAAAGAAATTTCCGTCAATAAACTCCCTAGCTTATTTCTACCGCTAAACATTGTTGTCTATTTTTACGACGACTTTTACTATTTTATCGCTATATTTCATATGCAAATTTCGCTGATAAATTCTCTCCACCTTTATCGACAAATTTTTTTCCGTCACAAAATACCATTTTTTCCTACAAGTTTACTGACGAAATTAAATTTCCGTCGCTAATTTACTATGAAATTTTTTCCGTCAGTAATTTATAAATTTTTTGTAGTGATTATAAATAATAAATAATATATTTTATATTTTCTATCTTTTAGTGATAAACTATAAGATAGTTTCTTTAAGTTAGTTAGATATTATCTCCCATTTTATGTACCTTAATTTTAGATCTTCATATTCATCTTATGTATAAAGAGGACTCGTGTGCTAACTTTTTAATTACTGAAAAATACTCTTTTTTTACTTGATTTCTCTGCAGTGGTATTGGAGCCCACCCTGAAGAGAGATCATATTACCGTTTATTTTCTTTTCCCTACCCATCTACACACCATACTACCTATAAACACTTCTTTTTTAATAACAAAACGCCACTAAACAACACACATTAGTAACACATGCCACAACAATATGGCTACAACTTCAAACACGAACTAATCATCACAAATCCCAGTCAACAACATCATATCGTTCATCACAAGATAACTCGATTTAAAAAAATGTTGTCTAGAAAAATTAAGTAGGTCAATTCTCCTTAGCTATGATCTCATCAGCCATATCGACGAATCGCTTGAACCACGAAAGACCTCAGCATCAAGCATAATGATAGAATCATCATCTTCAAAATTTTTGCAATGGCAGAAATTTGATAAACTTGTCTACTGTTGCATAGTGGCCACTCGGTCCCCAGAAATTGCCTCCTTCACCCTCGATTGTACCACTGCTCGTTCTCTCTAGTTTAATCTCGAGTAGCACTTCCTTTAGCAGTCTATGGCTTGCCGCTCCTTACTCCGTTGTAAACTTCACACAGTTACCAAAGGGAACAATTTCTTAGTTGATTATCTTGCTAAAGCCTGGAATATTGCAGAAGAATTAGAAGCCATCAGAGATAAAGTATGTGAAGAAGCTCTGGTGCTTTTCACTATAAACGGCTTACTGTTTGACTTTGAAGCGTTCATCACTACGATTGAATACCTTGTTATTCATCTGCAAGCCAAGCTTCTCATTCATGAAAAGAGGCTTTAATCGCTCTATGACCCTGCTGCCCCATCATCGGAAATAGCCTATGTTACCTCTAGCCCTTCAAATTGGAACTCAAATTACATTATCAAAGAAAGAAAGGACATTCATCGGGCACCCAAACATATGCCCAAATTCCCAGTTGTCGAATGATTCTGGGAATTCTAGAATTCGAAATCAATTCGGGTCACCAAATCCTGAATCACCCAGGACCCATAACCCAAGCCTATGATCCAATTCCCCTAATCACCCTCACTCTCAGGCACATCAACATTTTAACCCAAACCCAATTCATTCTATGAAACCCATTATAACCCAACCTCATTCCCAAACCATCAGCCCGATTACTCAAAACCCCGCTGCCAAATTTAAAAAAAAATGGTCGCATTCCTGTCGTTTGCGGATGTTGGTACTCAAAACTCTGTAAATTACCAATTTAGCCAACAATTAAACCTCAACAGCCTTCATACCGCCTTTGATACCCAAAACCTCGAATCAAACCCTAACATGTTCCCCATTCACTTCAAGCGACATTACATAATGACTACCTAACATTGGTGATTCCATTCAAATGATCTCGGATGCGCAATTTGCTGAATCTGTGTCACTTTATAATGGTAATAATCAAGTGGCTGTTGGTAACGGTAACGCTCTCATTGTCTTTTGTGCTAGACAAATAACAATATCTACACATCCCTAAACCCAACATCTTTGTGGTGTTTTGGTTGTTTCACAACTCACTATAAGTATTTATTTGTGGTTAAATTTGTTTCAGATAATTCTTGCTTTATTAAATTTAACCTTTTTTGTTACATTATAAAGGACCTCAAAACGAATATACCACTTCTCATCAGGAATATATCCACAATAATTTCTATCTTACGAAGATTCTTCAACATTTTTTGAATCATGCGACCCTCCATCTTTTGCATCAATGTTCAGGACATTCATATTGTGCTACTCTTTTGAATTTGTCAAGTATTTCATCTCATAGGTGTAATCTTATAAATTCTTGTAATTCTTACTTTTAAGGAAAAAGTAATCGCCTTTCATTTTCTTTATAATCTCATATATTTATTAAACCTTTACAACATGCTCATTGTGACATTTGGAGACCGTCCCCTTCTTTCTCATTATCTGTTTATTGGTATTTCATTATTTTATTAATTATTTTAGCCACTATACATAGATTTTTCCTTTAACTCCCAAGTCTCAAGCTCTTCATCATTTTCAAAATTTCAAATTCACTACTAAAAATCTTTTCCCCACTAAAATTAAAACTTTTCAATGTGATAGAGCTTCTGAACTCATTAAAGGTGTTTTTACTCAATATCTTAAAGATATTTTTCGGCTCAATTTGTAACGATAACTTTTCTGTGTCATTTTGGGATACTCTCATGTCTATAAAGGCTATCGTTGCCTTAACTCCTAAACCTGTAAATTTACATCTCTTTCTATGTTTGTTTCCTTGAAAATGAGTTTCCCTACGCTAAAACCTCAATCAACAATCCTACTCTATCACCACCTTCTCAAGTCAAAATACGTTTAATAGTTTCATTTCCTACAACCACACCTTCTACACCTCCACAATCTTCCCCACCCTTATCACCCTCTCCATCTTCGTCACCATGACATCCTATGATCATTTGAACTTACGATCACTCTTGCATTACTCGAACCATTTTTGATTATGTCACTTACATTGCCACTACTCTACATCCTTATGATTTTAACCCTACCTCATTCACTTAAGCCAATAAATCTCCTCATGGCGCTAATCTATGCTTCATGATTTTACCTTTCTTTTTCATAACCAAATTTGGACCTTTGTCCTTCCACCACCCAATGCAAATATTATTAATTGTAAATGAGCTTTCTGAACCAAATATAAATCTGATGGATCTCTTGATTGATATAAAGTTTGATTTATTACTAAAGGTTATCATCATTCTCCTAAATTAACTATATTAACATCTTTAGTCTTGTTGTTAAACCAAACATTATCTACATCATTCTCACTTTTGCCCTAACAAATAATTGATCTATTCGTCAAATAGATGTTAATAATATTTTCTGTATGCCACTCTTCAAGAATCATTTTACACGAGTCGAACCCTTGGTTTTACTGATCCTCACCATCCTCATCATGTTTGTGGCCTGCACAAAGCCTTTTATGGTCTTATACAAGTTCCTTCGAGCTTGGTTTCATAGGTTAAGTCAAAACCTCATTGAGCTAGGTTTATATCATTAAATATGACAACTCTCTTGTCATTCACTCTTTTGCCCCCTATACCACTTCCCTTTTAGTATATATAAATGATATCTTAGTGACTAGTTCTTTATAAACCTTTATCCAAACCTTTATTGATGATATTTACACCACTTTTACTATTCAATACATTGGATTAATTCATTACTTTCTTAGTACTCCCTCCGATTCATAATAAGTATCGTTTTAGAGGAATGCACACTTATTAAGAAAGTTAATGAAATGTCTGATAT
>JAOTBA010000009.1:18268994-18291571 GCA_025629845.1 Erythroxylum squamatum | reverse complement strand
CCTGAATCTTCTTCATCAGTTAAACAATGCCTTGAGAAAAGATTCTGCGATGATGAATACAATGCGACGTCACAAAGCGATAAGCCGACCAGCAATATCGAATGTACGGCACAATCAGATGCACAATCAACTCCGGACACTCGTTGCAGTAGAAAAAACCCAAATTGGGTTGAATTGTCTAATCTTTTTCGATTATCCCCTTTCTAAAAACTTCTTGAAAAACTTTCTTTTTCTGCGAACTATTGAAAATCTGTATTATGAAATCTTGCAATTTATTCTCTAAGTGCTTGCATCAAACAGTAAGAGTAATAGTTGAGAGTTCAGAGAGAAAGTCGACACGTCAGATTTATTTCCGTCTCAGTTTTCTATCGTCTCACTTTAGCTTGTGCTTCCGTCACAGTTTTCTATCGTCTCATTTTGGCTTCTGCTTCCGTCTCACTTTTTTATCCTCTCACTTTCATACCACTGCTTCGTCTTACTTTTGTTCATACTAACATTTATTATTATTATTATTAAGAGTCAAAAATTTTATAAAGCATAAATTAGGTTTTTTTTCCTCGATAAAGCTACCTTTATACGATTATTTTATAATATATAATAATGTTATATAAAGAAGTCGCCCCCGTCCATTTGCACGAAGGTTATAACAAATATATATATTACTCAGACCAACTTCATCTAACTTTTCTCTTGTCTAATTATTGCTTCTCTGCTTCGTCTTAGTTTTCCCTTTGCACATCATCTTACTTTTCTCTCCGCCCTTCATCTTAGTTTGACTTCTGCTTCCATCTCACTTTCGCTTTCGCTGTTGGCTCGCATTTTCTCTCCGTCTTAGTTTGCTTCGCCCTTCCCAATAGGGTTCATCACTTTCTAATATTATCATTTCTAATCAGAATAATACTACTGACATAAACATATAAAATAACACAAATCACTAATATTATAATGAAAATCATTTTTGTTATCATTATTCTTATTTTACAGCAATAATCAAAGAAAACGGAACATTCTTCACCCTCAGCTCCATCACGCAAAACTTCGTTGCTACCTATGAGATTTTTGCATGGCCTCCCACCAACTATCAGATCCAATCCACCAAACATGCTGATGAACTCCTCCGACCACTCACCATTCAGTTGTTGTATATCATTCATGTCAATCAAGTTCCCTGTTTGCTTCGTTTGCTCACACCACCACCTCTAATAGGAATAATACTATTTACATAAACATACAAAATAATTCTGATTTATTTCCAATTTCAACGTCAACATAAACTGAAAAGTCCCATCACACTATCTAAAGTACCAATCGATGATACAGATTTATTTTCCATCGAAAACGGAACATCCTTTACCCTCAACTGGAACTCGATTGACATGACTGATATACAACAATTGAATGGTGAGTGGTCGGAGGAGTTCATGAGCATGTTTGGATGCTCCTATTTACCTCTGAATTCTCATTTGAAACAACATTCTTCATTCTAATACCTACTTCCACTTGTTCTTTTTCATTTAAAGCAGTTAACGTGAATGTAAAATTAATTGAGTTGATGTCATTTCCAAGTCCCATTAAATTTCATTTGTCAATTCGGTAATCCTTCTTCGAGTAAACGAATCGACTAATCCTTCTTCAAGTTAACAACTCAATCGCGCCACCTTAAATATGGAATCATTTATTTGGCCGACTTTTCTATTGGGCTAAGCACAGTTTTCATTATTTGAAAATTTTTCTGCAAATTTATCGCACATAAATGGATCGTCGCGACTTTGGCTTAAAAAGCAACTTCTATTGTTGAATTCATCATTACTGTTTATTTTATTCCGATTTATTAATTACAGTTATGATTATTAAACAAACGTCATAATTATGAATAAATTTATTACAACGAAAATATTTGTCGTTTTTGCAATATAAATTAACTGATAATAATATAACGGTACATTTAAGTGCGACAAATCTATAGATGTATACTTATAAAAATTTCGTTAAAAAAAACTTTATACTTACTTATAAAATTTAATATTACTAATTAGTCCATGAAAATTTTACTTCTTTCACGCTTTTCTCTTTTCATTTAATGTAGCAGTCATCATTTAATACAACGCAGTTTATTCTTCAAAACCCAACATTCAGGTGTTACGTTTCTCTAGGAAAATCATTTCTGTTCCACTTTATCATCCTCGACTACTGCCCCTCATTTAATACAGCGCAACTCTTCAAGTTAAGTCTTTTATTAGACAGCTATATTTCTGCCCTGCCACACGGTTTCTCCTCTAACTTCAATCAAACAATTTCTACCCTCTTCTTTTCCCTTATCCTTCTTTAACCTAAATACATCACATCCTCCATTCCAGAAAGATCGAAACACTCAAAGTTACGTGTGCTATTTCAACAAACATAAAACAACCGTTCAAATCAGTAAGCAATTCTTTTGCCCATTACTTTTTTTCCCAATTTTTTATATTTATAATTTCAAATTTTCCATTTCTTTATCTCCTGCTTATTACATTTTTCCCAATTTCGTTCACTGCCCCCTTTAACATTTTTTTCTCGTCTTATTATTCTGACTACGTTTACACTCCGTTTTTACTCACAACTTGTTTTTTGCCATCCAAAATTGCCCTGTATGTCTATTACAAGATAAAATCTGAACTGCTAAATAAAGTTATCAAATAATTTACACATTTATAGACTGATTTGTTTATTTTAATGGCAGATATGAATTCCAGCTATTTCGAGCGCAAAAGATATTTGAAAAATGCCATAAAAGAGACATACGATCGTCAAAATAAGTTAGATGAATTACTTATTAGATACCATGCATGAAATAAAAAAGCACATAATAGTTCACATGCTCTTCGCTATATCGACATGTACGAAACTGCTCGAATGATAGAGATCGCCAACAATCTAAAACGGGTAGCCATCCAGATGAGAAAATTGTACGAGAGACAAATTAAAAAACTTATAGATTAAGCTATCTTTTAAATTTTACGTAATTAAAAAAAATTATTTCCCATTTCAATTTCAATTAAATGCATCGGACATTTTTACTGCGCATTTGCGCAGAATCACTCTGCTAGTTTATCTCATAATTACTAGAATTGGCAATTGGTCGGATCAAATTAAGTTTGCTCCAAACTTATTCAGAACGTTATGAAATAATAAATAATATTATTTTAGTATAATTCTAACTGGACTTCGGATCAGCCTCCTAGACCCGAACTGTATCTGAATTCCTTGTCAACTCGGATCTGCCGTTAACTTTTCACGTGCTAATTACTGCTATTGCACCATTAAAATAAGTGAAATCAGTCGTAATCCCCCACATGAAGTATGAGTGAAATCAATTACAGGCCAGAACCGGAGCCGGCCCAGCGGACTTAAAGCCTAGCCGAACAAAACAGATCTAATATCGCAATCCAGAATAAGGAACCTCCCGAGTTTACCAGATCTAACGACCCTCCAAGGATTTACGAAAATGAAACACAGAAATTCTTTGTAGGAAGGTCAAATTCAATCCTTGTACCTTTAGTTTGAAGTTCGAGTCGAATTTATTGAGATTTTGTGTGGTTCGATGGCGAGGATCAAGCCTCAGGCTCTGTTGCAACAGAGCAAGAAGAAGAAGGGACCGAGTCGAATTAGTCCAACTACCATCTTTCTTGGCAGCTCGATTCTTCTTTTGGCTGTTTTCTTCTTGTATTCTACGTACAGACACTGGTCGCTGAGGTTTCGATTACTTCTCTAAATTATTACGTTATGTTTTCTTCTTCTTGGTCCTGAAAAGTTACTTGTGACCATTAGTTTTTTTCTGAAGTTCGAGCTTTTGATTAAATGCAAGGAATTACGATGCTTGTAATCTTTGATAAGTTGTCTGTTGCTAGTTTAAGACATATCTATCTCGTGTTCTAGGTCAAAACTCCAGGCTCAGAAGGGTGAATCAGGCTATGAGGTACTACTCGATTTGTTCTGTCTTCTAAAATTTTATGGATATAATGCCAAGTTTAAGTTTTTGAGTGACGAATGGTATGAATCATGGGAAATGTTTCAACTGATGCTAACATTGTTGTTGCAAGATTTTAAGGTTGTGTTTGTCGCGGCATGCTTTAAAATTATTTCCATAGTGGGATTGTATTTCATGGATCGGTTTCTTTATGCGCTGTAGGTTGATCAGGCATTTGCAGATTCAAACAAAGCAGATCTCCCTGGCTATGCTGTATGTAATTTTTTGTGCTCAGACATTTTAATCTCTCTGGTACTCTGTTTGATGTTGCGTGTTCATTAACTGCTCAAAATTCTAGGGTTATGGTCTGAAATGCATGTTGAACTCAAATAGGCATAAAGTAGAAGCACTTGTTTCTATACACCAAGAATAAAAATAGTGTTTGAAGTTTCCTAACCCACCCAACAACCAGGAAAAAAGATGAGATGCGTTTGTTTCTTAGTTGGATGGTCATTTTGTATAGTGTACACAGAACCATGGCATGGTGAGGAGGATCTAGCTGTTTAATCAGGGTGAAGCATTTCACACTGGAGTAATTCATTGAGGGAGGGTTTGATCTCATGGCATTGATGATGAATTTATCTCAAGCTAACCCCACATTTATGATTCCAGTATTATTAATTATAGTCCTTTTTTGATGGATAATTAAGATTTTATGTGATTTAATAAATTTTCCTCCATGTTTTATTAGATTTTCAGTACACCAAAGGGTTTAATAACAGTGGAACTTTTCAAGGATATTTCTCCTGGAGTTGTTTTCAAGTTCATCGACTTGTGGTGAGTACCAGAAATCATTTACTCCACCGATGCCAATATTCTTTCTATTCTGGGTTCTTTAGTTATTGTTTGGAAGATGCTCTTGTTGATTAGTGCCCTTCAGTTTGTGATCTGTGTCGTTCCTTTGAAATTTTCGTTTTCATTTTACCAAGATTAGAGTTGGGGAAGGGCTTGGAAGCTCATGTAGGACCCTGGCTAGTGATTGACCATGTCAAAACCAAGTACTCATGTAGGACCCTGGTTAGTGATTGACCATGTCAAAACCAAGTACATCACAGATGTAGAAAGTGGTGACAACACCTGATGGTAGTGGTTGTGCTTACTTAAACCGTCAGAAGTCCTCACAGTCACAAGGTCACACGATTGTTATTGCTAATTTGTGTGGTGATCGTATTGAAGTTGAAGTTATGTTGCTTATTTCTCGAAACATCGATAACTGCATGCTTCACTATGAAAGAGGTTGACTTCCTTGCTTTTCTCTTCATAAAATCCTTTCTCCTTGATCTGTACGACAAACTAGAACTGATGCCAACATTTCATCATAGAAGAAAGCATGTATCGAGTTAGGATTGTCGACTAATATTGATGTTGGTTTTGCAGTCAAAAAGGTCACTTTAAGGGGATGCGTTTCCGTCGGGTAATAAAGAATTATGTGATTCAAGCAGGGGATGTCAACAATCTTCATACAGAAGATTGGACTTTAAGAGGGAAGCATTCCAGTAAGCTTGATACAAGGTTTCTAGCCATAGTCCTGTGTTTCTACCTTTATTTACTATTATGTGGAACATGTAAAGATGTTTTTGGTATTTTACACCAGTTTGAAGCACGAGGCATTCATGCTTGGTACTTCCAAAGCAAAACAGGTTGACAAAGGGTTTGAGCTTTTCATTACCACTGCCCCAATCCCCGACCTGAGTGAGAAGCTAATAGTTTTTGGACGAGTTGTCAAGGGAGAAGATGTTGTTCAGGTGACAAACAACTTGAGTTCTTTCTGGTTGATGCCCTTATCTATTTTTATTCATTTTCATATCCTCTGTGCAGTTTTAGTTTGCACCGTGTAACTAACGTTGACCCACGATTTAGGGGGCCCTTTGTGCTAGTACCAACAATTGTGTTTGCTTGTTTGTTAGAGTGACACATGGTAAAATTTGCAGTGACGGATACTGAAATATTACATTTTGTTCCACTCTTAGCCATGCCTCATGCATGGTTATTATTAGGAGTTCAGATCTTCTGTCCAATATTACGGTGTCTTATTATGTTCAATAAATCTCAGTCATTTATTTATGTAGGTCCCGCGTGAATCTCGCAAAATAAATAACTGAGATCCTATGAGACAGAATAAGACAAAGTAATATTGGACAAAGGATCTGAATTCTAAAATTAGATGGACTTGCTCAACAAATCCTAATAAGATACTCAATGGTAACTATCATTCTGAATACTGACTTTTCCTCAAATAATGCACTTGCTCAGGAAATTGAAGAGGTCGACACAGATGAACATTATCAACCCAAGTCTGATATTGGGATAGATGGCGTAACCTTACAGCATCAAATCTAATGTCTTTTAGGCTACTACAAAGCTTTTCTGTCCTGGCGTCCATCTCACATCGTTTGTACAAAGCCCGTCTTCTGATTAAAGAAAATCCTGCCCAAGGATTTTATACGTTGGTATGAGTGGTGACTTTAGGGTTATGTAATTGTCAGTTGGGATGATTAAAAAGATGTGATATTTCTCGTAGCCCGATGATAACCGGTGAGTGGATCTTGTTTCATCGTCAGTTTCTTTTTCCTTTTTAATCTTTTGCTCCCTGCGGTATTAACAATCAGCTTGAACCTTTGTGATCTAGTGTTGCATTCTTCTTCCTTTTTTTTTCAACCCAATATATAGACTGATTATAAAGGAGTAACTATTGCCTAAATTGCAGCAAAAGAATCCTGTGGAACAGGCAGAAATAACTATTAAAATGACTGTAAGGTGAAGAATACAAATCACCAAAAGTTGAAGAACAAACTTCATAGCATCAGAAGGAAACATCTATCAATCAATACAAAAAAACCTCTTAAGTAACGAGGAAAAGTGACAAATAGCAGGAAAGATAGACAAGCTAGGGAGAGTTTCTGATGTAGAGAGAACAGAAAGATTCGGAGAAGAGTAGGCTCTAATCTTTGGATAAGTTGATTGTGGATTTAATCTTATATTATGACCCCTACACTTTTTCCCCCCCTCTCAAATCCGATCTTACACATGAAATATGAATTGGTAATTGCTCCATTGCAACCATGGCGATTTCATTTTTTCTTAGTATTCTAACTACCTGAAGTAGAATGCATTAAATTATGCAATAAGATTTCTAATCTCGATAAGGAGACAAGATCTTCTGTCCAATTTTATGGTATCTTATTCTGTCTAATGAATCTCAAACATTTATTTATGCGGATCCTACGTTTATTTTTGCGGGATTTATGCAGAGCTCACATAAATAAATGGTTTAGATTTATTGAACAGAATAAGATACCATAAAACTAGACAGAAAATCTGGACTCCTCGATAAGTGGGTCTTCTTCGATTTCACCAGTAAGTGGAGATAAGTCAACCAACAATATGAACCTTTTCGTCTCTTAATTAAGCAACTCTCTACTCCAATATCTTTTAAGCCTCCATAGCTATGAATAATAAGTTATGTGTCAATATACAAGGAGAGAGATTCCTCTCTCTGGATGACCTAATCTCCATAGTGTAGAAAAGCAAATTAAGCATTAAACCAACAGTTTGCAATCTAAGTAAACCTCATTTGCAAACAGCAAGTTCAAATTTTTCTAACAGCAGTAATTACTCGATCAAATTACAGCTTGAAAAATAATGGAAAACATAATTTGCTGCCCCCTATAACTTGAAAACGTTAGAAGTACTTCAAAGTGGACACTTTTCTACTACAGATTGCCCATAAAATGACAATGGCGACAATTGTTGTTAATATCAGCCAGATGACAAATAGTGCTCTTTGCGTAATCAAAGCTGGTCATCTATACGAATGGCTAAAATCTACGAGGGGCATACCTCTTCAAGCAAGTTCTCAAGATCAGGGCTAATTTCAATGCCATCTTCCTCCAACAGCTCGCGCATTTCAGGAGCCAACTTGCCAGCAGCTATGTATGTTTTAAGCCACGAACTGTAAGCATTGGAGTCCAGACAATTATGATGTTTCAAAACCTGGGAGAATCTCTCAGCGCCCTCAACGTCTTTCTCTTCCTGAAAATGGTGAAAGAATCTATTTACTGTCTCCTGTTTGGACTGCCATTCGGACTCCTTAGCTTCAGAGAAAGCTTTGTTTAGGTGATCCAAAGCTGGATCCAACTGACTGTTCTTCAAAAAGTAAAACATAAATAACTCCCGAGCCTTAAAGAAAGGTCCTTTCGTCTTCTTAAGGGCATCATTAAAGAGATTTATAGCTTCATCGGACATGTCTTGATCCAAATAGACTCTTATAAGGACAGTGGGTAGCCTCATATCATAATAAGTGCAATTGGACTCCCACTCCCAGAAGCATTTTCTGATACCCTCTACGTCTTTTAAGATTGCAAGAGCTTGAAACATCACAAGATAACTCATGTTGGTTGTAGTAGTGAAAGAAGATTTTAGGGAATTCCAGATTCGCTTTACCTCGCCAAGGTTGGAAGTACCAGCATATAAGCTAATCAGAAAGTGGTACGGATCACGATTGCGAGTGTTCATTGCAGCCTCTAGATCTTTCAGAGCTGATTCAGCTTTATCAAAAAGTCCAGCCTTCACATAGATTGCAGCCAGGTTAGCATAAGAGGTCCAATCATAATTGCCTTTATCACCTTCTTTCATCTCATTCAGCACTTTGTCTACCCCCTCAAAATCATTTAAGACTCCACAGCTCTGCATCCAGGTATTGTACGTGAAAGTGACAAGGGGGATTTTCCTCTGCTTCATTTCCGCTACTAAGTTAGGAATCTTCTCAGGATGGCCCAATCTCATATATAACGACATAAGATTGTTATAAGGTAAAGAACTGGTAATTAGTTTCAATTCATCCATTTTTTGAAAAGTATCCAGTGCCTTGTTAAGCATAAGTTCTCGACAATAACAATTCAGAAGAGAACCGTAAGTCATCTGGTTCTTTGCAGATGGTGAGAGGCTGCTGAAGTAATTCTCGGCTGCAGCTATTCCTTTGATTTTTCCTATAAGATCCAGACGAATGGCGCAATCTGCATGTGAGATACTCAATTTCCTCTTCTCCATCCACTCAATTATCTCCATAGCATATCAAATCAGTATAGTAAGTAACGGAGTTGAAGACTAAAACAATAACATTGGAAATGAATGAGAAACAGGGAACAGACCTCAAGTGCGTGTTGAAACTTGTGATACTTGCGCAACTCTTTAATGCAACTAACTAGCTCTGATTTCACTATAGGGTTTCCTTCCATTACATATTCATTCAGAGTCTTCCTAACGGAACCTCCCGTCGCCGCTAGCTCCGACAACCTCTTGTATAACCTCCTTGACGCTTCCCGACGAGCTGTTGTCTCCAACGCCACCTCCGCAGTCGTACACAGCTGCCTCAGTAGCCATGATCCGGCGGAGATCAGACGGTTGGGGTTCGTCGCCAATCGCGGAGACTGCATCATCGTTGCTCTTTTGTGCCTCCATCACTCTGAAGTCTGAACCACAGGGTTTTACTTGACTAAGATTTCGGAAAACGACGTCGTAAGCTATTAGCTGTTCTTTGGCATATTTTGATTTTTTTTATTTATTTCTTCACTCCAGTAAACGACCAAAGAGTAGTTGCAAACGAAGGCAATGGTGGCTCTTTATCGTCCACTCTTTTCTGTCTCTTCAAGCCCTCGCGAACATGTGCTCCACAAACATAGCTCCCAAGTCTCCTGCTCCTCGCTTCGATCCGAACCGGTTCGTGTCTTTTCTTTTCTTAATTTCTGCTCTTCCTCTTCGATTTATCAGCACTGCAATCTGTAGGTGAAAGCTGAATACAAGCTCCAGTTGTTGGACAACTTGTTCCTAGCTTTGTTTCGTAACAAAATGGCCAAGGTCAGACGTGTTAGAAAGATAACATGTTCCCAAGTTGTTGGGTTTATGTTGTACTAAAAGTTGGAATGATGACAGGAGGTTGGTTGGGATTCCGAGAAGCCTGGGTATGACGGGTTGATTGATGTAGCCAACCGTCTAATGTTAACTGGAAGAACTAACTCTGACACCAGAGACTCAGCGGTACAGTAGAAATTTTTTACTCATTATGTTCAGATAAATTCATACTGCAGATTCATAATGTGCGTATTATTACTTGGGACAGGTTAGAATATTAAGGTCCCTGTTTCCTCCGCTTCTTTTGGATTTGTTCAAACTGCTTATATCACCGTTGGCAGGAGGCAAAATAGCTGCCATTATGGTTGGTGAGTGTTAAGTCTCCTTCATGCTTCAGACTAAGTGTTGACCTAATGAGTTGATCCAACTTATTGTGTTCTTTAGCGAGAGTGACGGCAGTGACTTGTCAATGGC
Organism: Erythroxylum squamatum; assembly: GCA_025629845.1. Taxonomy (NCBI): domain Eukaryota; kingdom Viridiplantae; phylum Streptophyta; class Magnoliopsida; order Malpighiales; family Erythroxylaceae; genus Erythroxylum; species Erythroxylum squamatum. The sequence continues at coordinate 18,281,241 of JAOTBA010000009.1, read as the reverse complement.
TTATGGGGACATGTACAGTTAATTCTATTGATCTTCCTGATGGGACCTCCTGGGAGAGTGGGGTAATGTGTCTTCAACCTTGATTATCTTACCAGAAACTAGTAATAATGTCTTGTTTAACTAGCAACCAATCCTGAACCCAAGTAATGGTATTATGGAGTGCAGGTTTTTGTTGAAAGATGCAAGTATTTAGAAGAAAGCAAATGTGTCGGGGTTTGTGTGAATACCTGTAAATTTCCAACGCAGGTAAGTGGCCAAGTACTGAACTATTTGAACCTCATCAAGACTTTTAGTTTTACATATCATCCAACTTTATGTTGTTGCTCTCTAGACCTTTTTCAAGGATTACATGGGAGTACCTTTGCTGATGGAGCCTAATTTCAACGATTACAGTTGTCAGGTATCATGTTAGTCACTATTGTTTTTCACACCTACTGAAACGGGAACAGATACTTATGTAGATTACTAGATTATGCGGGCTTGTTTTTCCTTATTTTAACTGAAAAAATACGCAAAGATTGCGTCGCCTTTTCACCAGAAAATCTTTTTCCTTCCTTACTATCAACCAAAACATCTTTTTACCCTTCAGCAAATTTAATCGAGCTTGCTCCAACCAAGCCATGACGTTTACTCTAATCTGACAGTTCAAGTTTGGGGTTCTTCCTCCATTGCCTGAAGATGATGTCACCTTCAAAGAGCCTTGCCTGGACATATGCCCAATTGCAAGTCGGAGGAGGGAAGTTGCACAGAACTTGAATGTGGTTCAATGTCCCAAGGCATAAACTGCTTAATGTTTACTGATCGTGAATCCATGATCTCCGGATCACAAATCCTTGTAAATGCTTTAAACAGAAAGTATATATCAAATACGCACTGCTATGCGGATTACAAGCTTATGCAACAGCTACAAATAGCCAAACATAATGGAAGACTGCAAATGCAACTCATATTCGATGAACCTAAAGTTAGCCTTAGGGTTGATATGATCAACCCTCTCCCCTATCTTGAGATAGTATCAATGCTCAGAACTTAGCTAGAAAATGAACACGAGTCTTCAAAGATGGCACTCCTGTTCGAGACAGCAGACAGGAAGTAGCTTCAACACTATACACATTTCAATTACTACGTCTACAAGGTCAGTGAGAATAAATACGAACAATTCCCCTCATTTCTCAAGCAATATTCACCAGTGGAACAATTGTTTGCCAAACACCATCGACTGTACATCTATCTTGTAATTTTTATGAACATTCCTGTCAAAATCCAAGTTCACAACTATTACAACAAAATGAAGCTATCTTTTAACAGCTAAGAAAAGATGCTTGAAAAATAAAAGCCATTTCAAGAAGCTCTTAAAGCATAAATAACCGCATGATATCATTACAAGTTGCGTCATAGAATACAGAAGTCCTCGTCACAGTAAGGCAACTTTCAGTGATCTTTATAAACCTAACGGTCCCAACCAGAGGGCCTCCTCCTTTCTCTACTCCTATCTTTCGAACTGGAAAAGCCAAAAAGAAACATCAAACAAAGTCAGAATGACAATTTGCATCATTTTAACAAGAGCACTGCCAAAGGAAACAGAGTCAGTATAAAACCTAACCTTTCCATGTGCTTCTGACTTGTGTTTCTGGAAGAATTCTGATTGGATGGCTGACTTGTATTTGAGTCTCCACCCAGAGAACCTGCAGACACAAATCCAGATAGCATACTAGTTGTCTGGCTTCGATTTATATCTCCACCAATTGAGCCACCAGAGACAAATCCACTCAATGCCCGTCTATTACTGAGGCTGGGACTTTGAGAGTTTGATGAAGCAGCAACAAAGTTGTTCTTGAATTGTGCCATCACTCCTGTCCTCAGCGAATTAACAGCAGCAGATCTACTAGAAGCAGCAGCAGATGAGGTAGTATTGGACTCTGGATTGTATCCGATACCAAGACCAAAATCCACCCCACGCACACCACGACCGCTCCCACCCCTTCCTTTACCCTTCTTTCCACCTGCATACGGCATTACACTTTATGAAAACACCTCACAGAAGATATTACAAATCCAGAGGGGGAAAGAAGAGCTTCACAAGCAGACAAGAAAAAATTCTTGGCAGGGTACTTTGCAATGAAATTTAATGGACAAAAATGATGTAAAGATCAGCTCTCACATTGTATTAAGGAAAAAAGGTTTCCATGCTAAAGTAAACTCCAAAAACATTCACTAGCAGGTGTTGCTAACTTTAAGATAAAGAAACAAGCTATAAGCACAAAGAACGAGTTATAACTATCAAGCTCTTTAATGCAAAATAGAGAAAGCATACCTCCTTTTCTTGCATCACGCTTGGACCTGAATCTCCCATCCTAATGATTTACATGGTAAATGTCACTTAATGATTGTGGCACACGCAGATCAATTATATTTAACAATATCATTCATAATTTGGTCAATGAGAAAATAGTGGAAGAAAATTACAATAATACTACAGTATAGTAAGCTAATTATAGAATAAAACAGAAATAGCCACACCAAGAAAGATAAATAACAAGAAACCACGAGTAAAGCCATCAAGAAAAATCCAACATGAGACTTTTTCAAATCAGCAACTTTTAAATTCTACACATATATTATAGCTAATACCTTCTCATTTCTCATATAATGGCACCAAGTTGTGTGCCAAGTTGTCTATCTAGTTGTATTTATTTGATTCCTTAAATAATTTTAGGAATTAACTGAACAGCTGTTTTCCACATATTACAGATGATCGTTATCCTATAAACATAAGCCAGATCATGTGATTGGGACACCAAAATCTCAGTACCTACAACACTGCATCACTTAAAGATTCTAAACATGTCAATAAATGACATTTTAAGGCCTCAAACTTGAAAAAGTAATTATCGAATATAATTACCTTCATGGCAAGATCCATAAGCTCCGTGGAGACATTCTGACCGGCAGCAATTAAACTGTTGACCAATTCACCTGCAAACCGTGCCTCTTTTTGAGTTATGAGAGTGTACGCTATCCCATCCTTGTCACCAGCACGACCAGTTCTACCAATTCGGTGAACATGCATGTCCATGTCCTTTGCAATATCAAAGTTTACAACTGACTTAATTGACTTGATGTCAAGGCCACGAGCAGCAACATCAGTTGCAATAAGAACATGATATACACCAGACTTAAACTTCTGCAAAATCTCCATACGAGAAGCTTGGTCCTTGTCACCATGAAGAGCTGCTACTTTAAACCCCTTCTGAGCCAGTTGTGATTCAATGTCATCCACAGTTGCTTTCTTAGAAGCAAAAACTAGAACATCACCCTCGTCAATCATTGCCGGAAGCTTTTCAAGAAGCCAAGGCATCTTCTCAGCATCAGAAGGAATAACCTGAACAACCTGAGTAATATCCTCATTTGCCATCCCCACCTCCCCCACGGTAACTCTTACAGGATCACTAAGGATCTCTCTAGCTAACTTCTCAACTTTGCGGGGCATTGTAGCCGAAAACAGTAAAGTTTGCCGATCTGGCCGAATCTGTCCAACAATTGACCTTACTTGTGGTTCAAATCCAAGGTCAAACATCCGATCAGCCTCATCAAGTACCAAGTAAGTTGCTCTCGACATGTTTAAGGCCTTCATCTTTAACATGTCAATTAATCTTCCAGGAGTAGCAACAACAATGTCACAACCTGCCTTAAGTTCCTTGAACTGCTCAAGCTTACTCATTCCACCATAAACAGCAGAGACTCGTATCCCTTGAGATTTAACAAATTTCTTAGCCTCCAAATATATCTGGTGGGCCAATTCTCTAGTAGGCGCACATATGACACCAATCGGACCATCTTCTTTCTGAAGTTCAGGCTGATCCATAATGTGTACAATCATGGGAAGCACAAAAGCTGCAGTTTTCCCAGAACCAGTCTTTGCTATACCAATAATATCTCTCCCAGAAAGCACAATTGGCAAAGCTTGGCACTGTATAGATGTAGGCCTCTCATATCCTTGTTTTGCAATAGCATTCATCAATTGAGTTGAAAACCCACAATCTTCAAACGTCTTAATCGGCCTAGGAACATCAAAACCCGACACACGAATAGCCAAACTCTTCCTATAATCCACAACTTCTTGGTCGCTCATCCCTAAAAACACGAAATTTAAATCGAAATAAAATTAAGAAAACAAGAAACAATTCATACTATTCATATTAAGACTACTGAACCTTAGTTTCACCTGAAATTGAGGGTGTTTCTTCGTAAAAGTCCTTATTAAACGCTTCATAATCAATAGAGCTATGGTCCAAAGCAGGAATGGGCTCAATCTTCTTCTTATCAACAACCACCGGATTATCATCAGAATCATACTCAACCATCCCAGCATCCACAGCCTTGGCGACGGCGTAAACTTCCTCGTCAGAGTCATAACCAGCGTGAAGCGCATCCTGGGCCAGAGTCAACCCTAAATCCTTCTTCGCCTTTAGAAAGCTCTCGACAGGATCGTCCTCCTCGTCGTCTCTATATTTCTCCGCCTTCTCCTTGACCGTAGGCGGTGGCGCCGCCTTCATCTCCTCGTGTATCCCCTCCATGAACGCATCCAGAGGGTCGATTTCATCCGCCTCACCCACGCCGTTTCGTTTGTCCTCAGCAGCAGCGGCCTCGTTTTCTTCATACTCAATGTTGTCGAGGTCGGTGTCCTCGTAGTTGTCGTGGCCGTGACGCGAGGACGGAGGCACGTACAGTCGTTGAGGAGGTTGAGATCGCTCGAAGCTGTATGTGGTTTGGCGGTTTATGCCAAACCCTTCGAACCCAAATTTTCTCTTCGACATTGGAAAACCCTAGAATTAGCCCCAATCTGAAATGTTGAGATAGAAGGGTGTTGTTTTGTAACTTGGTTTAGTCTTCGGGTGCCGTGTACGGAGGCGGAGTAGTTGTCGATAGGGTTATCTTATTTCGACTCTCTCTCTAGTCTCTACTCAGTTTGTTGGGGACGACTGAGGCAATTTATTGGGTCATATCTCATTGAGCCCATCTACCCTAAACCGATTGAGCAAGGCCTTAGCCCATTAAGGTTGATAGGAAGTGATTATTGAATCCAGACATTTGGAATTTGCCCATAAAACTTGATTTCTTGAATTTATTCCCAATTTTAATTCTTTTAGCGCACAAAATATGAGTATATAATAGTCCATATATTTAATATTATAAACTTGATTTCTACTTCTGTTTAGTTTTCTGTTTTTTGTTTCTATTATTTGAATATTTATTGTTTTAAATTAAATTATATTCATTAATAATTATTAAAATTTAATTACATATAATTTAATTATAAAACTTAAATAAAATAAAATTATTCATAATTTTTATTGATAATTAATTTTAATTTATTAAATATATAATCTTGAATTAAATAATTATATAATATATATTTAAATGATAGTAAATCAGATTATAAAAAACAAAAATAGGAAATAAAAATTACTTTTTATAGTTTTTATAATTTTTAAAAATTGAAAGAAATTAAAACTAAAAATTCAAACAAACAGCTTTTTTTTTCAGAATTTAAAAACAAAAACAAAAAATTAAAAACAAAAATAGAATTGTTGGTGAGTCAACCCTATCCATTAATTTATATTCATATTTTAGTAGTCAAATGAAACCGTGTATCTATGATAGTTGTGCGCAATGTATCTGACTTGTATTGGTTTTGGCATCGGTAAAGTAGGCTATCGGTTCATTTGACTTTTATTTTATATTGAAAATGCAAAAAAATTGGACCAAAATTGTAAGATTGATTAGAAATTATGATTAGGCTTTTATTTTATTATTAGGTTAGATTTCAATTATCACGTTAGGTTGCATTTTTAACACTTTTTTTTAAAGCTTTTTGTGTTCAACCACAAATTTGTTTGGCCAACATGAATTTTATCTTTACGCTTTATTTAGTGACTTTTTTTTTTCTTTCTTTTATGTGTGTATATTCTATTCACAATCGTAAATTTACTTACCAACCATATATTTTATCTACCACATATTTATCGTTACTTTAACTTGAGCTTATTAGTCAATTCATTTACATAATATCTCGAATGAGAAAAAAGAGGATCATACAGTTAAATCACTTAAAAAATTTAATCTTTATTTTACTTTTGTTTTGGTCCAACTAAATTTTAAAATTCTAAAACTAGCAATTCCTAATATTCTCTTCTAGGGTTTACATTTTCTTTTTTCCATATTAAAAATTTTATTTTTATAGTTTTGTAGTGGATATAGTTTATGTCAACACTTAATAACTAGCATCTTTCATTTGATATGTTTAAATAGCTATCTATAATTTCAACAACAACAATAACATTCAGTAAAAATCTTACTGAGACGCGGGGTCTAGGGAGGTCCAATAATATGCAGCCTTATTCCTAACTAGTAACGAGACATAGCTATCTGTAATTTATGGAAACGTATTAGTTTTAGAGATAGCAATTAATTAGGTAGGTTACACTTCCTTTTTTTGTTATGGTATTTTGTTTTTGTTTCCTATTTTTGGCTTTTTTAAAACGAAAATCTATTTCGTAGAAATTTGTAATAAAAGTTCTGAAAATAAAAATTTATTTAATCTTTATTTTATTTTTGTTTTGGTCCAACTAGATTTTAAAATTCTACAACTAGCAATTCCAAATATTCTCTTCTAGGGTTTACATTTTCTTTTTTTCTGTCCATATTTTTTTTATATAGTTTTGTAGTGGATATAGTTTATGTCAACACTTAATAACTAGCATATTTCATTTGATATGTTTAAATAGTTTTCTATAATTTCAACAACAACAATACCCGATAGAAATTTTATTGATATGATGAAAGAAATCTAAACATATTAGTATAGCATGAGTAAACTAAATAGAACTTACATAAACATATGAAGAACATAATATTAACAAAAAGCTATTAAAATTAATTGTAATGCAATATCTTGTGGAGGCATAAAAAATTAGTTTGTTGAATTTGTTACTATTTCTATTAAAAAAACTCGAGAGTCGTTTGAATTATCTTCTCATTCAATTATTACATATATAAAATGTATGTTAAATGAGTAACAACCCATAATATTTTTTCGTTGGTTGAAACATGTGTATTAATATATGTATCATCTATTGCTCCTAAGCAATCCTAAAAAATAAAATTATATTATTAATCTAATTAATTAAATATAAGGACATAATGAAAATACTAATTAAATATATGAAAATTCTTGGAAATATGGAAATAATTTTAAATTATGTTGAATCTTGAGAGGTTTATTGGTAAAGAATCATAGAGTAATAAGTCTTTTTACAAGACGATTAATTGCATATACGACTTTGTAAAGTGCTTTGAAATTGTTTAGGTCAAATGTTAAAAGCGCTTGACATTGACTTTAATTATCTACTGTCATCAAGAAAATTGTTACTTATTTCTCTAAAATCAAATGACTTGTTGGCTTCAAATTTCTGAACTCTTCAAATAACCACAGGCTCAAGAAGATTATCTTGTCCGTTCTTACGTTCTTATAAATCCTTGTAAGATTTTTATTAAAAAGTTTCAATATCCAATTATGACCTGATAGAGCAGAAGTTATGGATAGTTACTTGTGTAAATGAAAATATTCATTTTTTTCTCCAAATAGAAGAATAATAACTACCTTTATCAGTTCATCATTTAAATCTGATTCGAAATTCAATAAAAATACCATGTATCTACAATACTAATATTAAATAATTAATAAGAATATTTAAATTTAAATGTTAAAATGATTATGAAACACTATGGAATTTAATATAAATTTAAGAATTTTATTTCAAATATTAAGTCAAAAGGTTCGTATCAAATACTTGTACAAAATATATACTTAAAATATTCAAATATGGAATAATTCTTAACATAGAAGTGTTAAACCTAATAAGACTTCAATAAGTAATAGCATGAAAATATAACTAAATAGACACAACCCAATCCAACTTCCTTGCATATGACACCTTTATAAAAATAAGCCTATAAAGTGGAGAATCGAGTAAAGCCTTCACTACTTCTCCACATTATACACCATTAACACCCAAATCATACAAAGAATTCAAATATTTCAACATTATATTAGTCCCTTGATTAAGTGGTAAAGCCCCAAATCCATTCTCTATAATGTATAATGTTGTAGCTAATGTTTTCTCAAGTGAATCATTCATTCTTTTTGATTTTTTACCAATTATAATCAATGTGTATGCAAATTAGTTGCAGTAGTATATTAAAAAATATGACACAAGGCTGAAACATCCTTCTTTCTTTCTTAAATATGTTAGTCATTTTTATGCACTTACAATGATATAAAGAAAATATGAGAAAAAAATATAATGCGATATATTAATAAGCAAAGATATATTTGACCTTAAATAGAATTTTGCAACATTCATTTATAGCATCACTAATGAAGGAGTTGTAACCAATTCTTATTTGTTTGACTATTCTTCAATCTAGCACTTTGATAGCTTGTCGCTAACTACCAAATAATAAATTCTTAACTACCAACCTATGCAGTAAATGGCGAGCTACGGTCGATCTAAATAGAGCTGGGATACCAATGCTATTTCAAATGTTGCAAACAAAAGAAAACAAAACACCTTGAAATGATGAAAATGAAACAACTAAGATGCAATGAACGTAAACAAAAAGACAAACACAAAGCGAATTTAGAAAAAGCTAATAACAATGGTAAAGAAGTGGGTTGGATATATCTTTGGGATTCTAGGATGTTCATTAATCCTTGAATCTAAATAAAAGGTACTCTCATCATGGTGTTAGCCTATGGACTCGGTTAGGCTATTGACCCTTCATTTCTTTAAAATAAGAAAAACTAATAAGCTCTAGAAATGTCTCGATCTCTATTATAACCTAGAATAGGCTCTCTAAGTTCAATAGTGAAGACATATTAGGTACCAAAAAACAACTAACTTGGGCCACCTACTCATAAGCTCGGAAGGTGTAACCTAAAGGTATGAGATCCTAGATTAGTTGATTAAGTATAATAACAAATTTAACTAACCTATTGCTACTTCCGAGAATCATTATGGACTATTACATATCACATGCTCAACCCTAGCTTTCAGATTAGAAAGTTACCTAAGGGTGATCAACCCTATAAGCAACTCCTAATTCATGACATTTATCCTAAATCCCAAACCAACCTAGACCTACACGCACCAATTCAAGACAAGTTCAACTTCATTTTCACAATTTCCATCATTTTATCCTTATAATATCTCCAACCCCTAAGTAGTCTAGCCACACATGTTTATATTAAGCAAAATAGATATTAAATAAACAAAAGTCATAATTAAAGGTTGGAAATTATAAGCAAAGTAATAAAAACCAAAATTTAACACTAACTTAATAGAAACCAAAACTCTTTATGCTAACAAATAACTAATCATAACTCAAATTACAAAATCTAAACTAATTGCATCAAAATAAATATTCTAGCACATATAACTTGCATAAAAAACTCAAATTAATTGATCATGAACATGTGAACATGCATAAATCTTAACTATTAAGCATACATTAAACAAAAGCATCACAAATAAGCAAAAAATCATAACATACACCATTAAACATTCAAATACTCAATAAATTCAGACCTGAAAAGCACATAAATAAGCTCAAACAACTCAGATTAAAGTTGAAAAATTAAAGGAATAAACATCCATTGATATAACATATTGGCTCCTTACAAAATTCATCAATTTCAACTATAAAATCCATCAAACATTTATTCTAAATATGCTAGAACATGTAAAAATATGGTTAGCACTAGGAAAGCTTTAAACTAATGGAATGAATATGAAAATAAAGCATTGAAAGTTGAAACTGAAAGAGAATTGCTAAGCTTATGGAAAGTAACAATAATTTCTCTACTTCTCCTTCTTTCTTCTCGGAGTTTTTCCAAAAGTGGCATATTTTGAGAATCCCTCTCTCTTATTGGAGTTTTCCTAAAAGTGGCAGATTGGAGACTAACTTTTTAGGTCATTTCTCTTTCTTTATATAGTATTTTTCATTTAAGGTAAACCTTAAGGTTTTTTTTGTGCCTAAAAAGTCCAAAAAGTCTCTCGAAAACTTGAATCTGGAAGCGACCCTGTGTTTGTCTGCGCGTAGGCCACGATCGTGGCCAGTTTGTCTGCTCTCTGTCACGATTGTGGCTGACTCCCCACGATCGTGGTCCTATGCTCGAGCTTATGTCACGACCGTGGGCCTGTCTTTTGATTCGAATCTCCTCCAAAACTCTTCTGAATGCCCTAAAATACTAGCAAACTCATCATGACATTTCATATTGACAAACTTTCTCAAACTTTTTCCTTTTAGCATATATTTGTGTTCAATCTTTTAATCCGTATGTAAACACAAAATGAACACAAATTGAGTATTTAAACAAAAAAATAAGATTGAAAAGACATTAAAATGCATAAGAAAATATAAGATAATTCAATTAGTTGAATCCTTATTTGGGCGTAAATTTTGTTGTCGATAAGTTTTCTAATTAATTATCAATTAGTTAGTCATAACCCTTAGCGCTTCAATTAGTGGACAACGCAACTGATGAATATTGTTTGAACAATGAATAGTTTAGTTTATATACAATGCTAAACAATACTTAGTCACTCGCTGAATCATCCAAACTTAAAAATTTTAGCCCTCCTAATTTTTTCAAAGATTAAAGCTTACATCTTTAATAAAAACTTGATTCAAAACTTTTTTAAAAAGCTTTCTTGAAGTTTGTTTTGTAGATCAGAGATTTTCTTTAAAAGTCAAAATAAATTTTCTCTTAATTGTGAAAAGATTTATATTTTATACTCTATATACACTTGATCATGCAATGATTAGACTCATATTCAATTAAAATTACTAAGATAAAGTTACAATGATTTGTTTAAATTTGGATATGTTTGGTCCCTCCTTATTCTTGATTCTTCACTTATTTCTTTAAATTTCTCTTAAATTATACATTTCAATTTGCTCATTTTCTTCAACTTTAGTTGCTTAAATGATTCAGTTAGATCATTTGCTGACTTCATCTTTTTATTAATCATAGTGTTTCACATATTAACTTCCTCATTGTTACGTTGGTGTTGGGCTTAAGCGTATTCTAGATCAGTTTGTTTAGAGGATTGTTAGAAGAAAGACGTGCGTGCTGTGCTCTACGTGGTCACAAGAGTCGCAAGTTAATCAGGCAACGAACGTGCTTCCATCTCCATATATTTCGGCTAACTAGTTCATTCCAGCAAAAGAAAAGGGCCAAGTTCGTTTGTTCACTTCATCTTTTATGATGCCTTTTCAGTTCATTCAATCACTTCTCCGACGACTCGGAGTTCGTGGGCTGCTAATTCTGCACGCATTGATATGGACGATTCTGTTAAGCTTAACTGTGGCCATGGCATCGTTTGTTCCAGAGGTCGCCTTTGTCTCCACGGTATCTCCTTCTTCATGGTTATCGCGTTCGTGTGGTGAGGGTACTACTGGTAGTACTCTTGTTAGGCTTCCCATGGACATCCCTGGAGAAACTGTTTGCTTGCCTTATCAAATGCTCAGGAGGTCGAGCTTGGATTTCTTTGTGCCTACCATGGTTGCCACCCTTGTGGTTTCTGCTTCTGCTTGCTTTGTTCGTTCCTTGGCGTTGTGGGATGCTCCAACTAGAGATCAACATTACTAGGTTATAGATAAAGTCTAATACTAAAGTTGGCTGTTACTTGGTAGTTTAAGTTTCCATTTGTCTTAGCATTCATTACTTCTCGTTATTATATGATTAGCTGGTTTTGGTTTCATGTCCTTTGTGTTTTTCACTTTGATTAATTGATTAGTTGAGTTTCGTAAAATAAAATAAATAAAGGTATTGCTATTTGGCGGATGTGGTTCTACGAAGCAGAGAAATTAAGACGGACAAAAATATTGTTTGGTTATTTTCAGATAAATGTATCGACTTACATGGGTTAATACCGACTAACCCGTGTGTGTTGGGGAATGAAATAGAAGGTAACAAGATAACATTACAGTAATTTCAGGACAAGAAGCACGGGTCCATATCTCAGTGATAGTTGTTAGCTCCTGAATTTTTTTTTATTAAGCATGATTACATGATTTTTGGAATCTTAATGGATTAAATTAAATTGACATTAATTAGTGTGGTAGCATTAATAAGGTTAGGTGGCATTAGGTGGGAAATTAATGTGTTATTAGTGATAAG
>JAOTBA010000009.1:18253835-18268894 GCA_025629845.1 Erythroxylum squamatum | reverse complement strand
ACTGCAATCCTTGGTATAAATTATATTTGACCGGTTTCTAAGGATCGATCTTAGGATCGAGCGACGAGCCGCGATCACTGAGGTAGTTGCTCGAAGTAGAAAAGTCTGGCGTGATAGGATAAGCGTAACCGACACACGTCTCACATAGAAAGTTCAACCCACTGTTCCCGCGATGGACACCGAAAACATAGGATTGTCTTTATCCTCAGGGCTGCTCAGTGTTCCTCAGGGCTGCTCAGTGAAGACCCCAGTGTGACTAGCGATGAAACAAGCCGGTCTTTACAAGGTGTAAGGTACTGACAGATCGGGTTATGCATCAGGTATGTCTTCGTCTTTTATTGGTATTCCTTTTACTTAACTATTTAGCGTGTTTCATTATTCTTGCCTCATTATTTTGTATATCACATCTGCATGCGGGTCTACCGGAAACAACCTCTCTACTATGTAGGGGTAAGGCTGGGTACTATCAAACCTTCTCAGATCCCGCTTCACTGCGGGATTTCAGACTGGATGTGATGATGATGATGATGATGATTTAATTATTTTATTACACATATGAATATAACAAAGGTGAAATTACTGCTTATCAATAATTAATATCTAATCGAATTAGGAAGAAAATGAGAATATAAATTGCTGCATTGGATTTTGCAGAAACTTCAACTTTAGGAGTTACTAGCAGAATAATACTGCGCGAATGCGCAGTAATAATGCCCTGCGAATTTAACTGATTATATCAATAAATAGTTTTAATGTATAAATTAAAATAGAAAATAAAGAAATATATAAAGCAAGCTTTGACTGTTTTTATCTTTCTGGAATGGAGAATCTGATGTATTTAGGTTAAACAAGAAGAAGGAAAAAGAAGAGAGTAGTTGAAAGAAGTTGAGTTTTGACGGAGAAAATGTTTGATTGAAGTCAGAGGAGAAAAGTTAAGAAGTTTTAGGAACTTACATTAAATAGGTTAAACAGATGTGGATCTGTTAGTTATATAATCTTTATATGGAACGGTCGAAAATTTAATGCGACTTAGAAATAACAGGAAGGGGATGGCAGTTCGTTTCCCAGTGGTTTCTTGGGATAAGGATGAGTGAATTCATTTTAAATACGAAGTGCAGAGACAAAAGTAAGACGAACTGGAGAAGCAAAAATAACACGAAGCGTGAAGAGAAAAATCAGATGAAGCACGGAGACAAAAACGTCACGGTTAAGTTGATTGCTTCCTGTAAGATTGTTGCATGGGTTGATGAATAAGCGTTCGGGGAAAATTCCACTTACACGATTGTTAAAGACTACGATTTGATCATCTCAACTCAACCAACATTCTTCATAGCAATTGTAGGTTCGCGGCAAGGAAAGATGAAAGACATTGTACCACTACACCTTCTCTTTGCAATCCCAACGATCAAATCGTAGTCTTTAACAATAGTGTAAGCGGAATTTTCCCTGAAGGTGACTGATATATAGGTGGGAGCCGATGCCACAATCTTATAGGTAGTAATCGAGTTCAGCGTCACTGACTTCAATTGAATAAGTTTGCATTGTTCTGTAATTAGAATTTTAAGCATAATTACCCTTGTAACGCCCATATTAGGGGTTAGGATATTAAGAAAATTCAGTACATTTTATGCTTTGCATTTGTGAATATTTGTTGATTTGTGCATAAGCGTTTTGGACACATACAATAATTGTACATGCATTCATGACATTTTTCGGGTAAATTGGTTTATAAACGGAAATTATGGATTTATTTGGAATGTATTAAATGTGATTTGGCAATTTTTGTACATTTTGAGTATTTTAGAAATTTTTGGTGAATTATTTTTGAATTGAAAATTTATTGGAGAATCATCGTATTATTTCAGAATTTTTGGTAAATTTTAGAAATTTTTTAAAAATTTGGGGTATTTTGGAAAAAATAAAAAGGTGACAAATGGAAGAGTGACATGTGGTAGCCTTGCATGCTGACACATGGCCCACATGCAAGGAACACACGTGGTGAAGTGTGTGGTTGGAGGGAAATTATTAAGTGATGTTTTTATGTCTTTGTTCTTCGCGAAGCAACCCCCTTTACTAAAACTCTTCTTTAGCTCATCCACCGAAACATCAACTGTTGCATTCTTTTTGCTATTGATTCAGTCTCACTTGCTGGAGACTTTGTGGAACTAGGTAAGTGATTTTGCTGATGTTCTAATATTGTAAGTAAATGCTTGCATGAGTTGTTGTAGGAGGAAGCAATTCGGTGATGTGAGCATGGAGGTTTATGTTTGAATTTTGAACCTTGGATTCTTGGTTTGTTGTAAGTTGTTGAGTTGAAAAGAGGATAGGAAAGTTGGTTTATGCAATGGATGCAGTAGTTAGAAAGTGAAAAAGTGGGGGAAAAACTGGATTTTCGGTGAAGAAGATGAAGTTTTGCGTGTTAGAGAGAGAAAAGGGTTGTGGTTGCATGTATGGGTTAAAAACTAGAGTATTTCTTTGAACAACCCTAAGTCTTTTGCCTATAGCTTTTTCATCCGAACTCCAAATAACTTGAAACTTGGACCAATGGACTCCTAAGACATTTTTCTTTCTCTCCATAAAAATTAGAGTTATCTAAATTGATTTGAAAGTGATTGATAGGATGAAAGTGTGGAAGTATGCTGGAATGTTATGAATTAGAAAATTTCCATGATCATGCTTCGGTTTTCAAAGTATAACTTGAGTTGTAGATTTCTAAATGAGTTGATTTTTGATTCATAGTAAACTAGAGACATATTTATACAACGTTTGTGAAGAAGTCGAATTTTAATTGTGTCTCTAAGATTTTCAAAATTGACATGAATATGTATTTGCATCAACACTCCGCCAAGTGCAAAATCAACTGTTTGTATTTCAAATGACTCTGTATGACTTGGAAAAGCAATGAGTAGTTCCTTTGTTACAACCCCCATTCAAAATATCAAACACCTTTTGACATTTAACATCCCATCCCCAAACTCGTCCTTTCTTAGGCATGTTCATCAAATGGAAGAGTAACTATAAATGAACCTTCAGTAGTAATTAGCTAATCCAAGGAAGGATCTCAACTTACCTTTTTTGGTAGCTCCCATTTAAGAATGACTCGCACCTTTGATACGCTACAAGAACATTACTTTCGACTTCACAAATGTACACTTCTCCTTCTTGACATATAATTTACTGCCCCTCAAGGCTTGGAAGACATGTTGCAAATGTAGGGCATGTTCCTCCAACGATTTGCTATACACAACAATGTTATTGAAATAAATAACAAAGCTATTTAAGAAAGGAAGTAGTATCTCGTTCATAAGTATGCAAAATGTCGCGGGCGTATTGGTGAGATTGAATGATATAACTAAGAATTCAAAAGCTCTGTATCTCATCATGCAAGTAGTTTTGGCTCATCTCCCTCGGCAATTCTCACTTGATAGTAGCCTGACCTCAAATCAAACTTAAAGAACCACCTCGCATCTCGAAGTTGATTCAATAAGTCATCTATTTATAAAATGAGGTACTTATTCTTCACGGTCACCTTGTTTAGTGCTCAGTAGTCAATGTATAATCAAAGTGACCCATCATGTTTCTTTTGAAATAATACTGGTGCACCATATGAGGTCTTAGAAGGTTAGATATGCCCCACGTCCAAGAGCTCCTTTAGCTGCTTCCTTAGCTCTTCCAACTCTAGGAGTGCCATACGATAGGGGACTATGGCAGAGGATTTAGCACCAAGTTCCAACTTAATCTTTTAATCCCCCTCTCTTCATGGTAGCAACTTCTTTGGCAACTCAGGTGACATGACATCTTTGTACTCCTCAAGGACGCAGTAATCTCTTTAGGCAACTCTTCAAGAGTAGTAGTGGTATTTCCCTCCTTGAGCACAACTAAGAACGTCGGCTTTGCCTTCTTCACTCCTTTGGAGAGTTGTATGGCTGAAAGAGTCTTTGTCTTTATTGGTACCTCTCAAGAAAAAGGTACCATGTTTGTATTTCCCTCCTCCGTGATACACATGGTGTTTGAAAATAGAATTGGAATAACTTTCACCTTGTCTATGAACTCTATGCCCAACACCACCTACAAATCATCCATAGGAATAATAGAAAATCTATGTAACCATGCCACTCACTAATACGGATCTTCACATTTTTCTTCACATCACACGTACTTTTGGCTTCTGAGTTTATTGCCTTAATCCAACCACCGATTGGTATATACTTGAGGCCCAACCTCTTGGCTTTTTCTTCTTTCATAAAGATGTTCATAGCACCAGTATCTATCAAAACTCTCATACCTTATTCACCAATCCTCACGTTTGCAAACAATTGCCCTTTTTCTCGATTTTTGGCACCTTAAATTTGGAATTAATGGCATGAAGGACTTCTAAGGATTTGCACCTTCCTTTTGCTAACTTTGAGGTTTCTTCTTCAAGTGTGGCAAGCTTACTCTTCTTTTAACAATCTCTAATTCGATGAGGTTCATGGCAAAGGTAGCACTTCAATATGGGACATTCTCCACACTTGTCTTCCTTGTGACCTTACTTGAACCCTCCTTCGGCTTGCCACTCTTCGAAGTTCCTTTTTTTTCGTGCTTCTTTTCTGTCCGCTCTTGACCTTGTCACTCTTTTAGGAATTAAATTGGTGGACATCCCTGCTTACTTCGTAAAGGGATTCAGCTACTATAATGACATTAGTAAGGTCTTCCACACCATGTTCTTTATCTTTGTCTTAGCCCACAGTTGTAAACCATCACAAAAGACAAAGAAAGTTTCCTTATCCGAATAATTGGGAATTTCTAGCATCACGTCTTGAAACTCTCCATCATATCCTCTAATGCTTCTCGAGTGTATAAGCCTTCTCAACTTGGATCTAACTTCTTTCTTTGCATTCTCATGGTAGAACTGCTTCTTCAATTCCTTCTCGAAGTCTTCCTATGTATTTATGGCGCAGATTTCCATTTCAATATCATTGTATCTTCTCCTCCACCACACCATGGTCGTATCTTCAAGGTAGAGAGAAGCACTATCAATCATCTTGATATGATGCTCAGTGTCAAGAGCCTTGAAATATTGCTTCATACTCCAAAGGAAGTTGTCAGTGACCTTCGCATCCCTTGCTCCTTTAAAGGCCTTAGGCTCCAGGACTTTCACTTTAGCATTAGTGGTAGCAACAGGTGCCATAACTCCTTGTATCACCACCATCTTACACAAGCTCCAATCTCCTTTTATTTCTTTCAACTCAGTAACCAAAGTGCCAAATGCTTCCACAAGCATAATAATCTTAGAGTCAAGAGAAGTTTCTAAAGAACTCACCTTTTCAGAAGCATTAGAGGCAATGATACTGATGATCTCGTTCATTTCTTCAGGATTGCTCCTTCTCCAGCTTCTCCATTCTTTGGTCCTAATTATCAATTCTCTCCTGATCTTCTCTATGGTGATCTCCAACTTCGAGAGCCTAGTCATTACTTTAACAATGACGTCATTTGTAGTAAACTTGTCTTTCTTGCCCGTGTTGGTAGGAGGAACCCTTTTGACCTCCCTTCCTCATGAGTAGTCACTTCACTTGTGTTAGCTATCTTGACAATATCCAAAAGATCTTAAACAAAGCTCTGATACCACTTGTAATGAGCTTGGACTTTTACCAACGATTGTTTGATAATTGAGTATACTCTCGTTCTCAAGTCTGCCTCACTACAGAAAACACTTGCTAAAGGGGAGAAGAAATGTGGGAGAATGAAAAGATAATTCTATTAAAGAACTCATTCTTCAATAATCAAAAATACTATGATATATATAATGGGTATATATACTAATTCCTTCCTAGAATGGACATACAAAATCTACTTGATTTAACAATCTACCATGATTAAAATATTCTATACTATTCTACATACTTTATATACATAATGCACCTATATATAACATTCTACAATCTTCTGAAATATTTCATAATATTCCAAAATTTTCTATAAGCTTCTACTAGTTTTTATAGGCTTTTACTATGTTTCAGAAGATTACAAAATTTTCTATAAGATTTCGCAATCTAGTGAAATCTTATGTTGTGAGCTTTAAAAGAAGAACACTAGTCGTGTGTGACGGTCGAGGTTACGTATTTAACAGGAATGTGGATGTGGGACGCAAAAATAGGAAAGAACTTCACACTGAGGAAATATGATAAGAAAAACGAAACCCCTTTCTCAAGTACAATCCAATCAAACGTGTTACAAGGCGTATGTACACAGAATCTTGTCGACCATGTGGATTGCTTTCCAGGAAAACTTATCACATCTCACCGAATCACGACTACAAAACAAAACCTACTGAAAAAATATAATCTTCCTTAGACTTCAATTTGTCAAATTTTCATTCATTAGCAGTATTGAGCCATCATAATGGCTTCAAGGGTTCATCGTCCTTCATGAAGATCCTCTGAGAAAACTGCGGTTCTGGTGATATTGTCATTGTCAAAGACGCTTAGACCAGAGTAAGGACCAGACGAAAACATTGACGATGTCCCATCAGAATCAAAGGTAGTAGAGGATTGTCTCAGGTTGGGTCGGTTATTGGAAGTTGACAAGGAATCCTGATGTTCAGTTACTCTTTGCACCATTTTAAGTGATTGTACCACTTCTCCCATAGTGGGTCTTTGGTTTGCCTCAGGTGCAACACAAGCCGCTGCAATAGTGCAGACTCGCACAAAATCTTCCTTCGGATATTTACCTCCAAGCCTTGGATCTGTAAGCTCTTCCAGCCGATCCTTGTCTCTCAGAATTGGCCTGGCCTGGATGAAGCACAACCAAAATTTTAGAACATATAAAAGAAAAATACGTGGGATCAGCCAGTTCATGGATAGTTGGAAAAAATAAACTAAGCATTAATTTCCTACTAACCCAGGTAACAAGATTTTCTTGCCCAGATGGTTGGGACATGTCAACAGGTTTTCTCCCGGTCAGCAACTCGAGAAGGACAACCCCATAGCTGTAAACATCACTTTTTACCAGTAGATGTCCAGTCATAGCATACTCAGGTGCCACATATCTGTCAAATAAAGGGACAGGACCACATAAATTTAGGACTGCCACAATGCAAGCAAGAAGAGGTTCTTATAGGAGTGAAACTAACCCAAATGTGCCCATCACACGAGTAGACAGGTAATTTGCTCTGCCTTCAGGTGCTTGTTTTGCTAGTCCAAAGTCTGCAACTTTAGCATGAAAATTGTTCTCGAGCAATATATTTGATGCCTTGAAATCTCTATGGATAACACATGGCTGGGAGTCTTCATGAAGGTAGGCAAGTCCTCTTGCTGCATCAAGTGCAATCTTCATTCTCGTATCCCAATCTAAAGGACAATTCACACCCAGGGGACCTGAGGCAGATGGAAGACAAGCATCAGTTGTGTGTTTTAAAATGCTGGGAACATGTTTAATGTCATCATATATCAACATGCCTATTTACTACTGTTCACAGGCTCTCTAGATGCAATTTTTCAAGGTTGTATCATCAAAGCTTATAAGATCGATCAGTTCAACAATTACAACCTCTTTCTCTAAGATGATATCAGGATATCAAGAAAATTACCATGCAGCCATGCCTCTAAACTTCCATTTGGAACGAGCTCATAACACAGTAGATTTTGTGAAGAGTCACGATTGCTGTAGTAGCCCACAAGTTTGACAAGATTACGGTGATGCAATCTACTAAGCATCTCAACTTCAACCAAAAATTCCTTATCACCTTGTTGTCCTCCATTCGTAAGCCTCTTAATCGCAACTGCAGTACCATCACTCAACACACCCTTGAAAACTCTACCAAACCCACCCTCTCCAAGTATGCTTGCAGCTTCAAAGTTGTTTGTAGCTTCTTTAAGTTCTTCATAAGCTAGAAATCTCGTACTTGTGGGATGTGGTAGAGAAGCTGCCACCGGAGGCACTTGTACAGGCCTTGGCTTCACTGAGGAAAGACGAAGAACTTAGAGTAATTAATTAATAGAAGTTATTATTTGCAAGTGCTCCAATGAAAACAGAATCTTAAAGATCCTGTAATATAAAGTTTTTGCCTTCATAGGGTGTCACAAACAAGGATTCACACTCCTCGTCAAAATAATGCTTACCTTTCCATCACCTAATTAGTTTATAACAATACAATTTAAGAATACATAATCATATGATAATTTAACAAAGTTAAATAAACATCTGATATTGGAAGTCCATTTAGATTACTCATCATCACAGAATGAAGCACTATCCATCTAGATGGGGCAGAGACCTCAAATAAAACTATGCATAACAAGGTTAAGTTTGCAATTCAAGTTTCAAGCAAGCAAACAATAGTTCATAAGAGTCTTCCTTTAGTGCAAGACTTGAGTTTAGGTTATTCAGGAACATTTTCCAAGCGTATACAGACCAAAACACTACCCAACAGATAGTAAAGTCTTCCTATGAAAATTAGATGCATTCCATGACAGGCATATATTTAGATCATATTCCTCCATTCTCTTTCATCCTTCTCTGTAAAGTAAAAAAGAACTTATGCGTAGCAACCTCTAAGGCGGCTCTACAGGGTTATCAAGAAAATGGTCTAGATTATCCTTTTTACATCAATTTTTGAGCAAAATATTTCTAACGCTCCTGAAAATGTCAACCTAACAGATAATAAGGAAGTGATTGGACCTAAAATAGATACATACCAGGTTCTTCAGGGGGTGAGTCGGGTGGCTTTCCTTCATGGAATGCACATAAATAAATTACAAGTATACATATAACCGCAACAATCAAGATGCCAGCTCCAATACCAAGGATAAGAACCAAATTTGAATGTTTGCTTCCACTTGAAGTGCTAATTGTGGTAGACGCAGAAGATTGATGTGATGGTGCTACCTTTGGTGGTGAAGCAACCACTGGAGCTGTTTACAAAACAAAAACCTCAGTAAAATCCAACAGAATAGAATGAGCCTCTCTGATACTTAGAACCAGAGCTAGTATTCAGAACAAAACAAAGTCATTTAGCAAATTGTACGAAACTTTGCAGTCATCATGTTTCTAACATCATTGCAGTATGCACCATGTTGACATACACAGAAAAAGAAGCTGTTTGACTCAATAGGTGAATAAAACGAGGAAATGAATAGATTACAGCCAGATGTGTAAAGTGGAAAATGAATCGGCATCTTGATTTTGACCCCCTCTTTAAACAACTCAGGAAAACTATCACCTCATACTCATTGGCCCAAGTTTGTGAGGCAGATCATAATAATTGTCATTTCTAGATCTCTAATCCTTTGATAGATCTCATACTCAAAACCAGCAATAATCAAGTTCCTCTGCCAAAGTAAAGTAGTTAGCTTTCAAATGAGCTTAAGTTGCCCGATACCACACCCTTTATTTTAACCGTGATAATGCTTTCCAACTCTCAACTCTATCTTAGGCCGCCAAGTAAGAAGTAGTCAATTCCTTTTGGTCTTCATGTTAGTAGTGCTCTACTCTCTTTTTTTAATGTCAGTTGGGGAAATCATTCCCCATTCTAGCTGTTAGTTTATAGCTCCAGCCCTAGAATGGAGTTCCCCTATACTCATCCACCTAAAGTGAGATTCCCAATTCCATGCCATATGGTAGAAGTGCTAGTATAAGCTCTTCGATCTACTTTCTAGCTAAATAAATATATACATATACATATACATATACATATACTTCGTTAAAAGAAGTAGAAATATATAGAGAAAAAGTAGAATGACATACTTTTTCTTTCAGATAATAGAGGCCTGAGGTAAAACACTATCTTTGTGATGCAATTAAGCCTCAGTCAAACTTACCTTGAGAAGGTGCTGGAGGCTTGTACAGGGTAAGATTGAGAAGTTCATAATCACCCACAAGATTAGGATCAAAATGAACCTTATGAAAAGAAAGCAAAGAGTTTATCTTAGATTCATCACTGGCAGAGAAACTGATTCCTGTGTGTGGTGTAATATCCATTGAAATATTTAGTCTTGATAAGCTGAGTACATAAAAGTTGATTAGCTCAATTTGAGAAACTAATAGGTCAAGCTGGGTAGCCAATTCTTGAAGAAACATGCTCCAATTAGGATTTTGAGAGACATTTAGAAGGAGCAGGTCAAGCTTTATAGGATAGACACAGTGGCAATCATGACTCCCTCGTTTCAACACCATGTCTGATTTACAGCAATCTGGCAGAATGAAGAACATATTAGCATCTATATAACTTAACATCACAATCGCATATGTGCTTTAAATATGCACTCATTTACAAGTGCAAGCAACTTAAATGCGCAATCTAATACTGATTACTATTATTACGGCTATGTGACTTGCTCTTGAAGAACAGAAAAAGAAAACCAACATAAATCTGGTCCATGTCTTACCGGACATCGAAGGAGATAATGGCGGCTGTGCTAGACCCGTAGAGTTTGCACCAGCACCAGAGTGTGTTGGTGCAATATCCACCAATCCAACACCAGGATGCAGTAATGCACTCTTCTTCCTTGATGGTTTTGAAAAGTGAGAGCTAGTAGGCGGCTGCCCGGGAGCTATATGTGGGCCATCCTTAGGAGGATGGGACGGTGCTATCACAGCTGTTGGTGCACCAAATGGTGATAAATGTTTTCTTCGCGGTTTATGAAAATGCGGCAAGTTGGCTGGTGGGGGCAGATCAGCAGAAGCTGGTGCAATCTCTGGATTGTCAGCTGAACTTGCAACGCTGATGGGAATCGGACAACGTAATACAAAAATAAGAAGCGGCAACAAACAACAGACTTTTCTTGGTATTCCTGCAACTCATAATCATGAGAAGAAACATTTTTAGACACATCGTTACGATTTTGCAATAGGAACACAAGATCAACAATTCAACATCCAGAATACCAAGTCTAAACAAACTAAAATTTGTAGAACGCCCACCAGAAAGTTAAAAAGAAAAGGACTCCACGTTTCATGTTTATTCACCTTCAATTTCCATTGCAAAATATCAGAGGCAGTTCTTAAAAGGACTAGAATAAAGTCATTTATGTTTTATGTATCTTGTAACTGAAAATTTCCAAGTCGAAACAGCCAACTCTTAGTTTCACCCGAGCCTATACCTCACTGAAGACCTTCTACGCATCGAGCGCCTGAATACGAAAGCGATAAACTTGTGCCGTAACACACTAATATTCCCATTTCAACTTCTGATCACTATTCAAAAATTCCAAAAATCCCCAATTTCATGAGTGAGAAGCAGAAATCGAAGAACCTTAAAGATTAAATACTTTACCAGATGTACTTGAAACTGTGAGCACCGACATCCCCACCGAAGCCGTTGATTCTCGCTAACAACAGGTCAGATCTGAGAGATTTGAAACAAAGCAACGGCGAGATCACAGTCTAAATGAGCATAAGAACCGAGAAGGAGAAGCAGAACACTACAAGCAGAAGTTACTTGTCACAGCAAGTGAGGAAGAATCCAAAGGTGGAGGTACAATCTTTGAAATCTCAACTCGGAACTCGTAACTCGCAGCCAGAACCTCCATTACTGAGTGGAGCCAGAGAAGCTTGAAGTTGAAACAAGTGAAAAGTGAGAGAGAGAGCGACAGGGGGCGAGAGGTTTTGGCGATGCCGTTAGTATCACTCTGTCGTTATTAGACGGTAGCTTTTGGAGTTGCCTTTAAATATATTTTACCCGTTTTTTTTTTCTGTTCTTCGATGAGTGAAAAAAGCGGAGTTAATTCTGCTTTATTGTGGCCGTTAACGGAAAAGCCAAAACTAACGGTAAAAAGGATCTAGACGTCCGTCAGTCAGTGTCAGGCGTCTGAAACGAGGTGTGATTTAGATTCCTCCAACGACAGTCAAAGAAGTCGTAAACTTTGAACGGCGTCGTATTCAGAGTGCTGGGGGTCGTTGTCATCTAGGCAAAGAAAGGCTAGGAGAGAATAAATAAGGAACTGAAAATATTTATAATTTAAGATTAGATTAAGATAAAATGTAATTAATTTTAAACTGGATTTTAATAATAAGTTATATTTATAAAAAAAAATTGGCAGTCGCAGGTAAGGTTCAACATGAAAAGACCGGATCCGAATGATACAAAGTTTTAAGATAAATAAAAACAAAAAATGTATAATAAGGTACACAGGCACAGCATTGACGTGGCGGGATGAATAGCCACAAACATTGACTTGACATTGACGGGTCTGTAGAGAAACCCTAAGCTAGGGTTAGGTTTTGGGAAGCTATTGGCAGACACGTGAGAGCGAGGAGAAAGAGTGGGGGGAGGAGCGTGTGTAAGATTTTCAGATTTCGTGTATATTGGCAAATTACGTTGGGGAATTATTACAATGACAAGTGACAGCTCCAACCTCTGATTTCAGTTTCTGTTAAAGATATAATATAAAAAAGGTTTCTTTTTAGCTTTATTATATACATTTCTGGGTTTAGTAATATAGTAATAGTATATTGTTGTCGTTTCTCGTTTGACCACAATTTTGTTGGGAGTTGGAGTTGGGACACCCACCGGTCCTTGCTCTCTCTCTCCCGCTATGATATTGATTTGGTAAGTCGTATAAGAAGACTCTGTTCATATTGCTCCTTAAGCCATATTTTAACTAATAATTTTTAGTTGGGGCGGCGTATTCTCCCTTTCAGTTGTTACTACATTTAAATATGTATATATAAGATAAAAAAGTGTGTGGTGTCTGCCTAATTCATGTCCGCTTGCAAGAGGAGGACTTGTGCATCCCTCCACAAAACGCAAAGCGTGCTTTCTGACTCACACAGATACCGTCAAAGTTAAAAAGATCGGCATGTTTCTTATTAACTGTCAAAATCACACAGCCGTTGGAAAGTAATTTTTTGGCTCCGTCCTATTAACTGTCAAAATCATAAAAGGTCACGTAAACTGACAAAACTGGAACAACTGAAAGTTGAAAATAAAAAAGGACAAAATTGTTTTCTCAATTGAAGATAAAGTGAAAAGGAAGCTGTTAGGATAGCGTAGTAGGATGTTATCATTAACAGGACGTGTTATTCTAATCTAATTAGTAATTTTGCTTTTTTTTTAATGATGCAAACGGTCGACTCTCGTGACAATTATGTGATGATTTGAAAAAATAACGAGAGATTTTGTATAGGATTCAAATGTCGAATGCATCTAGTTAATTAGGCGGCAGTATGTCAACCAAAAAAGGCCTAGGGTTTGGGCATTAAACACATTCGTTCTTCCAACGATGCATTACTTACAAACTTCAGATGGGAGTTGGTCACAAACCCCACGGCCTTATAGGTTCAGACCTTGAGAGCAAAATATTGTTTAGACGCATCGGTGATTTGGAGGGGGATATCTGCGACAGCACTTTGTGCGCTAATGAGCTAAATGAACTCTAGGAAATGGAAGACGTATTCACTTCTGGTTGGATAATTAGGTAGATGGTTGGAGACCTTTATTTTTAGTGGCGATCACTCACATTCCTGATAGCGTTCTCAACGCTTCAATATTTGATTTTACAAATGAGGTTGGCAACTGGCATTGGAATTTATTCCAACATTATCTCCCTTCCACAGTTTGTATGATTATTACGTCAATCCGTCCTAACCTACATAACAGTGAGGAAGACAAGTTGAAGTGGGGGCAAACAAATCATTGAGGGTTCACAGCGGCGTCAACATATGATTTAATTGAGAATAGCACCATGGTCAGTTCTAGTAGACTATGGGAGTTAGTCTGGAAATGAGCAGGACCACAACAGATCAGGTCTTTCCTTTGGCTTCTGACTAAGAGGAAATTACTGACCAATCAACAACGTGTGGCGCATCATATATCAACAGATAGCAGTTGTCACTATTGTGGGTAGGAAGAGTCAACCTTACATACAATACGAGATTGTTCTAGGGTGAAATTCTTTTGATGCAAATTTCCTCCTAAAATGGATAGAGGCTTTTTTAACAAGACGAGGGGACATGGGTTCTTTCCAACCTTAGGCATCAATCACAGTGGAAGCCGGCAGCGTGGGTCACAATTTTTGGACTCGCATACTAGTTTTTATGGCAATGGCGAAACAGAAGCGTTTTTTAGTTCGCCTTTGTTTGGCCGACAGACGGCAATAAAATAGTTATGTATTACGTTGATTGGGTCATACGAGCCAGAGCTGTGGAAAGTTGTGTGTTTCAGACACAGGGTCTACCGTTGGGTAATTTAGTAGGTTAGA
The DNA here is from genome assembly GCA_025629845.1 of Erythroxylum squamatum. Classification (NCBI taxonomy): domain Eukaryota; kingdom Viridiplantae; phylum Streptophyta; class Magnoliopsida; order Malpighiales; family Erythroxylaceae; genus Erythroxylum; species Erythroxylum squamatum. Next base: position 18,254,717 of record JAOTBA010000009.1, on the reverse strand, counting down.
CCAAACCAATTGTCGATTGGGTCAAATTAAATACTAATAGGGCAGTAAAACACGGGTCCAGCCTTGCTACAGTTGCGGCTTAATTTGAGGCTGCCAAGGTCGATGGTGTGGTCGATTCCTCTAGAATATTGGCGCAGGCTCGCCTTTGATTGCAGAACTTTAGGGAGTTCACTTGGGTCTAGCACTGGCATGGGCGATAGGCTATCGACACATGGTCATCGAAGTGGATTATCTGGAGGTTATCAACATTCTTTTTTCTTCAAATATAGTTATGTCTGACAATAATTCTTTGGTGACAGGTATCCGAGGGTTAACTCGCCGCTCATGGGAGGTGCAAATTCAACATATCTATTGGGAAGGAAACCAGCGTGCCGATTGACTGGCTACTCAAGCCTTTTTATCCAGACCAGGACTGCAACTTCTTTAGGAACCTTTGATGTTCGTTATAGATTTCATACACCAAGATATGAAAAGAGTAATCTACCGCAGAACTCTGCATTAGTGGTGTGCGGGATAGAGTGGAGTGTGTTTTGTTTTGTCTTTTATCCCTTGTAACAAAAAAAATCATAATTTTATATGAATAAAAAATTAGATATTCAATAGTTATTACATTTTAATAATAAAATGAAAATTATTAAAATTAACATCCAATTGATATGGTTGCCTATAACGTGATTCGATATACATGTTAATTAAGGGGCTGTTTGTTTCCATTTTTTTCTTCCGTTCTTTGTTGCCGTTTTTATAAAAAGAAAAACAGGTAAGTAAAACGTGTTTGGTTTACTCTGTTGTTATTTTTTGTTTATGAAAATAAAAAAACCACAACAGTTTTACAGAAACCAGAAAACATCGTTTCTCTGAATTTTGACAACATGTTTTCTT
>JAOTBA010000009.1:18215137-18225928 GCA_025629845.1 Erythroxylum squamatum | reverse complement strand
AAATGCATTATTGTCCATCCTTAAATCCCATTGACTATTCCTATCACCCTCATGCAAAATCCGATATATATTGGCTTGTCTGTGTGGTACTGTTAATGCCCTACTACCTTGTGCATTTTCACTTCTACGCCATTGTTTTGTGTATAAATACAAGCAAAACAACATCAACATTCTCATCAAATTCATTTGCCCATTCCATAGCTCAAACAAAGCCAAATACTTAAACATATGATCATGATCCATTGACTCCAATTTTGAAACAAAAACTTTCTGCAAAGAGAAAACAATATAATGATCATAAAGTACATTTGTATATGTAGCGCATAGTACATTTGTAAATATGTAGAGCATAGTACGAATTGCATGACATCTTTACGCATTGAGGAAGGAAATGGATTAGTACGGATCGCATCCTCAAATGTAACATTTCAAATGCCTATGACATTATCATCAAGAAGGGCAAATACTTCACAAGTTATGAACTTTGTAACTGAACATTTCACCTCCATTTTGTAACTGAAAAAATCAGATATGAAGTTTACAACAAAGAGCATTTAGACTGCCTAAAAGTAATACAAAAACAGTAGCACATCAATCCAATAGCACAAATTCCAGCAAATGTTACCATTTCAGCAAATGTTACCATACACTTTGAGCCCCGCCAACTTTCAGCTAATGTTACCATTTGATACACTTTGACATGTCAACAATGAGCCCTTATAACTTTCATGTCTATGTATATTCCAAATCGTTCACAAGTAGATGTAAAAGTTGGTGTACAAGATAATTTATACAATGCAATAAGTCTATAATTGCTTCTCAGGGTATGAAGTCCACAAAATGCACAAGTTTCTGCATAGTCATAAACACATAAAACAGTTTATTGTACATATCAATGAACCTCACTCAAACACAAAGCTGTTATGGAAGAAACATAAAGAAATCATGCTTATCTTTATGTTTTGATAGCCTTGCAATTCACCATGCCAAACCTCTTTAGTAAATCTATAGCATACTTCGTTTGAGAAACCTCATCCCAACAGCAAATCTTTAACAATTTTTAACCAGAACAAAATAATATAGGAGTCCAAATCACCTATATCAAAAGCCTTCGGCATAGCCTTCTTAAAGACAGATGTAAACTGAGCAACTTACTAGGGAACAACATAACATCATAAAAGCATTCAACATACATCCTCACTAAAACTTTCATCTATTCACTAGCAATCCCATTCTTCACCATTAACCAAAAAGATTAATAATCAAGACTAAACTCATCACTCTTGAAAGCATTGCTGCATTATAAACTGGTCATTTACAACAGGAATATATCACCTCAATGTTCTGCAAAGATCACAAGAAAGGAAGATTTTAAAGGCCAATCCATGGTGAGGCTCATCATATATCATAAAACAAGAAGGCGGAGCAACCATGCTTCTATTAAGACTGTCAAACATATTTTACCAATCCAATGATCAAATAAGTTGCTGATTAACATTTTCCCGTAGAAAAAGGATCAATTTACAGGATGGATTCTGAATTCTACAATGAAAGATTGCGTTAGCAATGATAAAAGGCTATGACTCTCCACAACTTTTATCAAAGCAGGCATGGACGTTGCATCACAGCAAACCATTATCTTTTGATTACACCAATCACACCGTTATATCCAAGGGTTTGCCACGGTTCAGTTTATCAGCTTTTAGATGATATCACAATCCCATCAGAAGGATGAGGTCAAGCTAGTTTCAAGCTAACTTACATTTAAGAAATTGTGCAGTATCAGACCATACCATATATAAGCTAGAATAGCCAGTAATATTATCAAAAGCTGCACCTATTAAACTTTAAAAGGTGAAGCATTCAACTAGTTAGTAATAATTCCCAGGACAACTGATGTTCAATATTTTTCCTTTCATCTGTTCTCTAAAAGTAAAATACACACAATTCAGATTCATGTTTCCAGTTTCCACATAACACATTTCCAAAACATACCCACCACTTAATTGTTAATTTAGGAATGAGGTCTAATGAGATTCAGATATCAACCACACAAACCTAATGGAAGCTCACGTATTGTTCAACTAAAAGTAATCCAACAACTATTTTGCAGACTTTACAACAGAGAAAACAGCCATGAGCAACGATAGAATTGCTGATGAAATTTATTAGAGTTTGTATTGCTCTGCAGGAGCACTAAAACTTGGAGGAAAATGTGGCGCCAAGCTGTTAGATGTCACTAAATTGAAGAAGTTAGAAATTTGATATCTTGACATCTTCAATACCATTTATCAAACCTGCCATTTTGCAACAGCTATAATCACTTCTATTAGATAGATTTTATGAGTCCCTAACAATAAATTAATCAGAACAAAAAGCAAAATTTACTTTTAAGTTATATTTGTGGGAAAACGTGATTATTTTAGGATTTTTGTATCCTTTTAAGATTTCTTATTTAGTTAGAATATCCCGTGATAATGGAGTATGATTATTTTTGTTTTCTTATTTAGTTGAGATATCCCATGATCATCGAATCAACATCGCCAGAAAAACTCTCATCAGTTTACATTCACGCTCATTATAAAGCTAGTCCTAAATTTTAATTATTGGAACAAATAAAAAGAATAGGCAGATCCAATCCAATGGAGTCATAAAAGAACCAGCAAAAAGAAAAGGAAAAAGCCAAAAACGAACACTGGAAAAATAACAAGAAAAAAGGGAGAAAGACTAACTAGTATAATTATTTAATCCTTATGCAGCTATTTCTGTGGAAGCAGAGAAGAGGACGACACATTAATCTCAAATGGCCTTTCAAGACTATCGGTTGTCTTCATGCAAAACCGACCCATTATTATCTCCATACAGAAACCTAATCTACCAAAACCCATATGTATTACAAAAGAAATACACGATGGGATGAACAGCGTCTTACCCACAAGGGAGGCTTGACTGTCAGACTCTGGGGTCTGTTGAAGGGAGAGAGACTTAGGCAGAAGGTAGAACACGAGGTGCGAGCTACACGAGGAGGTGCGAGAGATGAGCAGATGAACGAAGAGGAGGTGCGACAGTGATTAGTTGGAAGAGGCAGATGGAGGAAGACAAAGAGGCGACAAATCTGTGTGTAGGTTTCGGACAGACCAGTGACTGCTTTGTAAAAAATTTTCTTGTCCGTTGGACAGTGGACGGCTGTACCTCATTTTAGGATTGGACAGAATTTTATGTCTTTGTCCACTGAAGACGGGACAGAAATTCATGCGGACAGCAACCAAACAGGGTTAAGGACAAGACTTTTGTGTCCTTGTCCATTGTCCTCAACCCTGCGGATAGTAACCAAACGCAGGGTAAGTTTTAAGTCCTCGGGTTTAATATGTTGAATCACGAGTAGGGATAGCGAGTTGATAGTTTATTTCAAAATTAAATTTTATATCCAAATTCAATTGACTGATAATGATGCTCGGCACCAAAAGGTCTTTGAGTTTAATATGAGAATATAAAACAACATTATTTTTAATAAAGTGACGTCGTTTGTTATATTAATATAAATCGGGCCTCCAGCTGGGCTAACTTATTAGAAAGTCTGCATCGTCAACTCAAGTCTGACCAGCCCAGTTGCTATCTTGAACGATTCCAAAATTCCAGAGGGCGGAAGAAGACACTAGAAGAAAGAGAGACCACGCATCCAGAATAATATCAAGCACGTGACTCGCGCGTGGGGGGGACAAAATGGGCAATATTCTAAAGTCAACCGGGGGTGAGCAGGGTCTTAAACTGCGCACATACTTGCAGTGCAAGACCGGGCCGTGCGTGGTAGAAGAGAAGAGGGCAATAAAAGGAAGGGGGTAATAGAGAGAGAAATTTCTTAGCGAGCGTTGTTAGGGAGAGAATTGGGGGTCACTGAGTTGGGTCGCCCGAGTGGAGGGACCGAATCAACAACGTAGGATATAAGGAGAGACAAGAAAACCCAACACAAAGTGCTAAGTCCTCTAAAATCACACAAGAAAAATTAAGAGAAAAAATAAAAAGGGAAAAAAAGGAAGGGGAGAACTGAGCGGCAGGTGGGGAGAGGGAGAGTTGGGGAGTGGCAATAGCAAAATAAAAATAAAAATGGGGAAGGAGGTTATTAGTCTTTCTCTTTCTCATTCTCATTCTCATTGTTATTGTTACAATTCCTTCTCCAACCCTAAGTCTTTCTGTCCAACTCTTATTATTCCCATTATCCTTGACCAAACCTCTCTATATCTCTTTTGTTTTGACTTTCCCTTTTTTCTCCTTTCTCTGCTCTCTGTTCTTTCCTTCTCTTCCCTTTTTTCTCTTTCTTTCTGCTCTGTGCCCTTCTACTCTGCTAGAGCATTCGGTGGTAGGATCAGGTAACTATTCTGTCTCTTGGTTATTGTTGTGGGGCATGGGGTGTCGCTTCTTGGCCGTTTGGGTTTTATGGGGATTGTTTGGAGTTCGCTTGATCAATGTGGGATTAAGTGCTTTTTTTTTTGTCTGTGAATTTTGGTTTCAGTGAGTTTGTCGTTGTTGGGGCTCGTTTTGATTGATTGATTTTGTGTGGTTTGTGTTTTGATTTGTATCCGTTCTTCTGTTGGGGGTTGTGGGACACGATTAAAGATTATTAGAGATTCTGCATTCTCTGCTGTGTTTGTTTTCACATGGTTATTTAATTGAGATAGGGTCGCTTGCTGGATTTACGTTTTGCTGATTATATTGGGATGGAGTTTTCGAGTTTTCTTCTGAAAAGAAGTTGTAGTTCCTTCATCATAATGCTTATGATTGATCAGAGTTATGTATCTGGTTTCCGTTTTAGTTATCTGGATCTGCCATTCACAGAATTTAGAAAGCTTTGATTTCCACTGGGGAAATATTGGTATGGTTTAATTGTGCGGTTGGCCAGATCAATGGTATTGTGTGTTCTCTTTACTCTCACAATTTTGTTCGATGGGTCCTTTTGGGTGCACAAGATGTTATGAATTTCCTCCTTCTTGTGATAGACAGTTTGTGGATGCTGCATTATACATGGTTCTGCTTGCTTTTTAATTGCGATAAGCCAAATCAGATTTCTTTCCCTGTTTGTCATTCACAATGAGATACTTGCAGTATTATTTTGACTTGATTTGGCCTTAAACCAGGTTTTGGAGTTGGCAGTTTTTATGCCATCATTATATCCCATGGCTTGATTGGAACAAGAAAACAGAGGGAATAAAAGCTTTCATCTATGGATGAGTCAGGTCTTTCTCATTTTGATGGCATTGGAAGTGCTATAAGGAAAAAAAGAAGTCGAGCATCCCGGCGGCCTAAGCCTGATGCTCAGGCATTTGCTGACAGTATTGATCACTCATCCTTATCAACATCAACACCTTCAGGTGATGCAAGCAATGCGGCAATTGATGGTAATACAGATGTTAATTCTAGGAGGAAAGAGTTTAATCTCAACCACTGCAGGCCCAGGATTCCTTCAGCTTCTGGAGTTGAAGCTGAAAGGGGCCATACAAGAAATAGGGAAGGTGGGGGGTATAATGCATTTTGTGGCAATGATCCAAGGCAAAGTGTGATGCACAATAAACGCTCAAGTGAAGGTATCCTTGCCCCTGCTAATTGGAAAAGTACATCCAGTTTGGATATGGAGTCGAGAACTATGAATGCCAATGGAAGGAATGGAGAAACTCATAAATCAGAGCAATCAGAAGATTCTATGGCAAATGATAATAAGGTCAAAAAAGTTAAGCTTAAGGTTGGTAATGTCATGCGTACAATTAATGCGAACTCAACAACTAATGGGGCATCTTCTACAGCAGATGCTCAATCATTGGACTTGCCCAAATCACGACACAAACAGAATCTTCTGGTACTTCTATTAACTATGTCCAATAATTGTTGTAACCTTCATATTGTTTGCGGGTAATTGCGTTAATTGTTTTCTTCTTACATTTGATCTAGTTATGTGTAAACATTCCTTTATTCAATGTCATGCACTGATCTACATGTGTGCAACGACTGATGCTCAAGTATGCATGTGTTGTTTGGCCAATTCTATTTTCCTACAGTAGGAACTGTATGGACTCTACCATTGCATGATGGCATTGCCTGTTAAATTTAGGAAGTTTCTAGTTGGAAGGAAAATTTTGCGCAAATAGTGTGGATTGTGTGGGGAATACCTATGGCCTATTCTTTCATTCTGAAGTCGCAACATAAGCTTTGAATACATGCAGTCACTTGCAAACTACAGATGTTAGGCTAAACCAAGTTGTGCTGACTGTGAATAAACCTGTCATATTTGTCCCCCACCCGGACATTTCGGCATTCTTGTTTGCCACTAGGACACAGGCTGATGGTTTGCCAATTTATGAATTTACTTTATCTTCACATTTATATGTGTCATAACTCCAATTTTCTGTTAGATTTGTGTGTTTGGAATAACATGGTTTCTTTTTGGCATGTGTGTGTTACTTTACTTTTATGGAGATATCTTTGGTATTAACGCGTGCTGTCCCACATAATAAATGCTTAAATTATTCATCAACATCAGAATCTCGTGCAGTATCATCATTAAATCATTTTTTCCTTGCAGGGTAATTTAGAGGAAGACAATTTTATTTCAGATAGGAGGACTGGTTTGCAAGGAGTCCCTTGGAAGGATTTCTCTAGCAGTGGTTTTACTCTTGGAAAAGAGACATATTCAATGAGGAGGGTGCCTGGAAAAGGAAAACAAGGTGATAAATCTGAACCACTTCGTAAGAGTAAGCGAGTCCCCAAGAGGCGTGTACTGGATGAGGAAATTGATGAAGACGATGAAGACGATGAGATTCGATACTTGGAGAAACTCAAGAATAAGGGGGCATCAGGGTATGTTGAAGATGATGAAGATTCAAACAGGAAACAGCGAAAGCTTTCTACAATGGGAAACGGTGGTATGCTAAGAATTGGTAAAGATGGGAAGAAATCAAGAACAGAAAGAGAATTGGAGGACACAGATTATGAAGAAGAAGAAGCTCAGGTGTCTGATGATGAGCTTGAAGGTAATCATAAGAAGAAGAAACAGAAAAAGGAATCTATTGATTTGTTGATGGATGGTAAGAGGGAGATGACTCTAACTTCTCGTCAACGCGCACTTCAATCAAGCAGAGATGGCTCTTCTACTGCTGTTGCAAACTTTATTGAATTTCCCGATGGGTTGCCGCCCGCACCATCAAGAAGTATGTATCAGTTGCCACCATTGCGATGTTATGGTTGATGAGAATTCTGTTAGGATTTTCATTATGATCTTTTCTTTTAATTGCCTCCTTTTTTTTTGCTCCATACAGAACAAAAAGAGAAACTTTCCGAAGTGGAGATGCAACTAAAGAAATCAGAGGCTGCTCAGAGACGAAGATTGCAAGTTGAGAAGGCTGCTCAAGAATCTCAGGTTCTTTTTTTTTCCTCTTTGTTTATATTTCTTTTGGTTTGAAATTGCAGCTGTGCTATAGTTATGCTTCAGATGTGCGAGTCCTAAGCTTGGAGTTTCTTTGAGTGCTGTAGGCAGAGGCTATAAGAAAAATTCTTGGTCAAGATTCCAATAGAAAGAAACGAGAAGAGAAGTTGAAAAAACGTCATGAAGAATTGGCAAAGGTATGTAAACTATCTGAAAATCTTCTCCTTTTATATAATAATACAAAGGTATGTGCTTGATTTCTCGAAACTTATTTCATACAGGAAAAAGCTGCAAGTGCCCAGATGCTTGCCTCTAACACCATAAGATGGACCAGTGGTCCTACAGGAATCACTTTGACATTTTCCAAGGACATGGGTCTGCCTAGTATATTGGATTCTAAACCAGTCAGGTATCTTGTGTCTCCTTCGAATTGCTACACATACCTCAATACAGCATAAATACATAGCTTTCAATGTTATGATCAGATTATTATGTATTTCTTACCCATTTGCTTCTGATCTCAAGCTATCCTCCTCCGCGTGAAAAGTGTGCTGGTCCGACTTGCACTAACCCATTTAAATATCGAGACTCCAAGACAAACCTTCCGCTTTGCAGTCTAAAGTGCTACAAAGCCATGCAGGAGCAAGGAAATTCAGAAGCAGATGGGAGGTGAAACTGCAACTTGCTTGATCCTTGTTTAAGCGTTGTTAATGTATTTTGTAGTTTTAGACTGACTAGAGAGCATTTTGAATAGCAAATTTTAGATTCACTACAGAACTGTGAATGGTTTCATTTGCTGCCATTTTACAGCTTCACATTTTGGTATATGAATAGCTTTCCTCCAATATGGTGTTCTTTCACTGTTCTACTTCACCGCCTCCTTCGCCCTGTTGTCTATGTTAATCTTTCATCTTCCACTTTCACTTAAGCGCAATAGAAGTCTGGTTGTCCTTTGGCTGTTTGATGCAAAAGAGGGGCATTTAAATAGCTGGGAACTTAATTTTATTGTCTTAAATTCGTTGTAACCCAAAATTTCCACGTTAGCCTGCATTTGTGCCTTCGGAGACGGTTGGAAAGATGAAACTTTGAGTGGAGTTCAGAAATGAAAGGTCATTTGGTTACATCAATAGCATCTTAATTAATTAATCCGCTAACTTTCTTATTAGGGGATTGTAGATGTGTTTAAAGTAAAATAAGAAGCACTTTTCTCTAACCCTCGTGTCAGTTCGCTAGATAAAACATAAAAGTACCAAGACAACCCATTCACAACACACAACTTGAATACATGGTCGCTGGAGATGGAAATGACTGACACAGCCAGTCCCTAACCTCCTCTACCCCAAATTGATTCACTGCTTTTGAAACCTGAATTCGGAAATCTATGTCCTGTTTCCAGTGAAAGTATAGTTGGCTGTTCAGATGTTACATTGTTGGCTGTTGCATAACAAAAGGCTACCTGTTGGAATTGGCGTTTTATACGGCAGAATCTGAAAGTCTCGTCTGTCGACCGCCCCAAAACATTAAGTACTAAGAGCTTTTTGGAATAGTGATGCCATCCCTGACCTCCATTCCTTGATCAGGCTCATTCAATAAACTTGTAAATAGAACCAAACTTCCCGGTTCCCGAATCAACCACTTTTGAAGTATAAAAAGATTGAAAGTTGCAAGGATCTTTTAAGCACTCCGTTGCTGAGCCTCGTGCCAACTTTATATAATGCCTCCAACAATAAAACCACCACCAAATGCTCTCCATCACCCCTGTGTATGTGAAGATGTGAAATTCTCGTAAATCAAGAGCATTTCCAGTTTCAATCTCAATAAACCACGTAAAAAGATGGTATCTTTCCCACTAGTTCCTGCTTATGTCAAATTTGGTGCTAACTTTGCTATCATGGTGAGGATAAAGAGAGCTACAAGTTGCCATCATCTTACAACTACTGTCAGGGACAATGTAAGTACAAATTTGAAGTTTACTAGAGCCAAAAACACTAGAATTAAGAAGGGACAATAAGGAATCCTTTCGTGAAATAGTGTGCCCGCATGAAGCTTGTGAGAGCTCAAGATGTGCTTAGCTCCTCTAGCTCGTCAAAGAAGTCATATTCATATTTAGCACTAGTTTGGTTCAGCTTTTAGAGGCTCCAAAAATATTTTTTTTCACCGCAAAAGTTATTTTAAGGAAAAAAAAAAAGAGTGTTTGACTGTAAATTTCAAAAGCACTTTTGAAGTAGAAATAGCTTTTTTTTAAAGATAAAATACAATTTTTTCAAAAGCTAAAATTTGGAACTTTTCAAAAAAGCCCCAAATTTTAGCTTTTTCGGGTAGACCAATTTGCGTCACTTACGTATATATCAAAATTTAGAACGTCTGTTCCATTTCTTTGGCTTTCTTCTGTTCACTCACAACTCATCTTCTCAATCATTCACAACTCATCTTCTCAAGACACCGACGATCAACTTACAGGTTAGTTCGAATGTTATTTCTTTATGTTTTCCTCTTCCTCGAATTTTATTCTAATAACACTATGTTCGTCTGGTCTGTGTTTAACGAACGCAAATGAAGTTCGTCTAACGTCTGCGTTAAATGCAGACCCACGCAGACGTCGAAACGTCTACGTTTAACGCAGACGAATCTGCTTTGTTAAATGCAGACTAGGGTTTTTGATGAATTCACATCCCCTTTCTAACAAAACTAGCTATCAATGAATTCTATGTAATTACGGTCTTGTTTGGTATTAGACCAAAAATTTTAGAAGCCATTACTTGTTGAGGCTACTGACAACATTGTGACTTCAGATTGTCCAGTACATGAAAAGCTTCTGTACAGCCCATTGCTTACATAATTTGCAGTCTTTTTTTGGTATCTTATGTTGCCCTCTTGATTTTTTTAATGGTGTGATTCCGTCACCGTGAGTGAAGATGCTAGTCCCTTAAAGTAGTTATCTAATTATTTTAAGTGCACTCAATAATTGAAAGTAGGCATGTAAAATTGCTTTTAAATATAAGCTGAAAGTAATACATGATGAGTAATTTGTATTTAAGATAGCAATTCCTTATGAAGTGTGTCTCTTTCTTTACTTCTGTACGTGTATAAACTTCCATAATCATTTTGGTTATGCTTTTATATTTTCTTATACTTGTTAAATTCATTGTTATATGCAGTAAGGATTTTGTTGTTGATAGAAAATGTCAATACCAAGCCAAGATATTCAAGGTGGGGATAAATTGAAAAAAAGAATTAAAGCGGAGTGGAATGATAGAACTCTTGAAATTTTAATCAAGATTTTTGTGGAAGAGACATTAGCTAGAAATCGACCAAATGGTCACTTTAACAAGATTGGATGGAAAAATATAGGTTCAAAGTTTGCTCATGAAACTAAGAAG
>JAOTBA010000009.1:18193466-18209796 GCA_025629845.1 Erythroxylum squamatum | reverse complement strand
CACGAATTGCCCTACGAAATTTCTCACTACCTGCACTTTGACAATTCCACACAATTATTTTGTTTAAATCCATAAAATAAAAGAAGGTGAAAACGGATACTGAGATTATCAGGAGGAAAGTGAGGCTGCATGTGAAGCAGCGACGTCCTGCACAGGCTGGCCATCTGACAAAATGGGGGTATCAGATTCCGAAAGATCCCTACCATCTTCTACTGAAACTGGGCTTATACTCTCAATCAGTGCCTCATCCATCGGGTCTTTATGCCCTAACCCTTGGGTGCCAAAGGATACATCCATGGGATTGGTTTTACCCTGGTCGATAGAAACCGTCTCAATTAGTCCAGTAAAGGAGAATTTGTGGAGATCAGAGAGAGAGTGGGGGAGAGCAGTAATCGGGTCAGTGGGAGGCAGAGGGTGGACGCGGGAATAAGGCAGGGTTCTTTTAGGTTTCTTAGACGACTTGGTGAGTTTTCCAGGCGAGGGCTTTGCAAGGGCTTGCATGGGGGTGGGGTTGGCTGGGGAAGATGCAGGACAAGTGGGGATAGAGGCAAGCAACTGGATTGAGGGGAATTAGATTGGAGTTGAGGAGATTGGCGCAACTGGTGTAGGAAAACGTGGAGGCTTAGTGAGTGGCAGGGAGGTTGCGTTAGGATTAATTAACTGTGTATGAGTTGTGCTAGCTGCAGAGGAAGTAGGCAAGGGATTGGGGGTAGACACCAGCGGTGAAGTGGGAGTAATAGGCGGAGGGGAAGACTGGGTGAAAGATCCAGAGTTGGTAACGACCCCTGAGTGTGGGAGAGATAGCGTGATTAATGGGTTGTTGCCTTTTCTTGTGGGATTGTCCTTAGCAGGGGCAGGGCCTTGATTTGTGCCTGTGATGGCTGGTCTAGCAACGGTAACATAATCTTGTAAAACATCAAATCTCGACCCTGAAGGAGTTCCTGAATTAACGCCCTTAGAATGCAAAGTTTCCATAGTTAAAACTGCATCCTTGTCCTGACGATTAGCCACCGACCGTGGTGGCCGGCGCTGGCGCGTTGCAGCCACCATCCACTCCCCACACGGTTGACAATTCTGGACTTCATCCATTGCAGCTAATGATGAGGAGACGCCAGTGACTTCCGAGTCATCTCCAACGGCTTGGGAGTTACTAGAAGCCTTGTTTCCAGACCTCGGATAATTGTACATGTCATGCCTTACAAGACCACAAGAGAAACAAATGTCAGGAAGGTTTTCATATGAAACAAAATACCATTGATCATCAACAAAGACTCGAGATTGAAGAGGTGTGGCAAGGTTAAGTTCAAGGGCCACTCTCGCATAACGTCCTCGAAGTGCTTCCTGGGTATTGTAGTCAATCCTGACAAGTCGCCCAAGCTGGTTGCACACCACTTGTAGCAACCGCCTATCATAGTACTCACAAGAGAGTCCCGGAATTTGAACCCATGCCACCACCAAAGTATTTTTATGTTTAGCAGGGTTGAATTGAGGCTTCCAGGGTTCCACCATGAGATAATGGCCGAAAATAATCCATGGTCCATTAGTGAGAGCATTCATATAATCCTGACCATTGGAGAAACGAACAAAGTAAAAATTGTGATCAAGGTCAACCACTCGCACACCCTGCTTCAGATTCCAGAGGTTAGGGGGGCAGCTAAAAAGGGTTTTGAAGCCGATGTTCCGACCCCAAAGTTTAACGTTGAGCGTATTCTCCCATCTCTTGTGGAGCATAGAACGGTAACGATCAGAGATCTTCACCACGGGTCCTTCGGGAGTATGGAAGGCCACAATATCACCATCTTGCTCAACAAAGATTTCGTCCAGAGCGGAAGAGGGACAAGAGTCACCCGCAATCAGTTTATCTTTGAAAGAGGTAGGAGGAGTAGGAGCCATGGTTACCGGCACCATGGTGGTGTTTGGTGGATCATGAGGGGGAGGAGCCGACAGGCTCTGGCCTGTTTCGGCCGGAGTGGGGGAGGGCATTCAGGCAAGGAAACTTTGTTAATCCAACGTCAACTCTCTTTCGTTTTCAGCAGAACCGAAGTTTTCACACCACCCGAAGTTTTCAGCATAACCGAAGTGTGTTTTAGAATGAGAACAGTCCGAACATATTGGGAGAATAACTTTCAGATTTTTGAACCAAATAAAATGATTTTAGTGTCATTAGAAACTTAAGTGATGCGAGAACAATTTTCCAGAAGAGAATATTGTCAAATTACTTCATTTTCATTTTCTGATTGAGCATGAACTGTAGACCTAAAAGTGTGTTTTAGAAAAAAATCTGAATTGACCATAAGAATTGTGATTCTAATGGTGTTATTGAGGTATAAATCATAACTATACATGATACGTATATGAGATTGGGAATATTAATTAAAAAATTCATTTTAATAATAAATAAACTTGTGTGTCTTTTTTTATAAATAGGAAATAGGACAATTCTATTTATTGCTTTCAAATTTTGTGTTCTTTCTTATTTTGTTCTATGCTTGAAGTAATTCCACAAATGAGAGGTTGGTAGTAGATACTTTAATATTTAGAAGTATATATATTACAACTTTTTAATATTAAACGGTCGATAAATGTAGAAAACTATCCGTATAACATAGCTATGATTTTTTCTTCTTCAAATATGGTTTAGATTTTTGATAATATATAAATACACAGCCCAGTCCAGCCCAATCGAATTAGCATTCTGGCTCCAACCTACTGTCTCCCCTCGTCTAGGGTTTTAATATTCTATCCAATCTCAACTCTCAAGTTCAAGCCCTAGCTGCTGATGTCGTTTAGAGGCCGCGGGCGAGGTTACCATGGGAGAAGTGGGTTTGGGGGTTTTTCCAAGCAAGAACCGTTCGTGCTGTTCCCTGAAGTTGAATTACCCGATCCGAAAGATGTAAAAGATGAAAAGACCTTAGTCAGTTGGAATTTCTTGTTACAAAGGTTTTTCAAGGCTTCTCCTTATCATCTCAAAGAGACTTCTAAGAATGTCTCATCAGACAGCGAAAGCAGGGACATCCAAAGGTTTTGTGATATGATGAAGCCAAAGGTGCAATCCGAACGTGATTCTCTTGAACAAATTCTTCAGCTTGGATCTAAAAACTTCCCAAAAGAATTGGTTGAAGGTTCAAGGCTAAGCCGAAAGAAACTGCGTTGGAATACAGGGACAGATCTAGAAAAATTGGATCTCTTTGAGAAGCTTGAGCAGAAGATTCAGGGTAAAGAGGAGAAAGGCGAAAGGGAAAAGGAAGAAGAAGACGAGGAAGTCCAAGACGAAGAATTGGAGGCCGAAGACGAGATCAGTGATGATGATTATAATCAAAATGTGGATTTTGACGATGATGAAGATGATTACAACATGGATGATGAAAATGATGATGGACCCACTTATTAGTTTGGCAGAATAGTGTTCTGTTTTTAACATCAATGTGTATGTGCTTGATCTATAATCAATTTGATGATCTTGGATATCACTAACTTCTTATGAACTTCCGTTGGCTGTCGGCTCAATGCAAAGTTCTCCACCGGTCACCATCTTGAAATTTCCAATTCAACTAAACCCCACCGAAACCCTGATCTCCGTTCAGCCTGAGTTGAAGTCTTAATTTTTATGCATGTTCTGGCTTCTTTGGATGTGAAATGAGTTGGGTAACAGTTAAAATGTGCAAAAGTTTGGAACTTTGTTTAAAAGAACTGCAAAAGACCATGTGACTTGCTAAACTTCGAACGGAATTGGATCAACTCTAAGCTTGTGGAAATTCTTTTTCCGTGGTATTTTCCTTGTTTCAAGTCTGAAGAGAACAACACCTTGGTCTGGGTAATCAAGCAGAGAACATCAATTTAAAATAAGGTACGTGATGTCGATTTTACCTTCATTAAATCAACATCATATTTTTTTCTGGGAATGTTGACTGTTTAGTTATTAGCTCCATGGTAATGAACAAAATTAAGAATTTGTTTGCTAGAATCATGGGATGTTTCTTATTGCTGATTTTCAAAAACGTGGAAGATGGCGCTAAGATTCGATGGACATAGTCATCTCATATCAGATGTAGAGATAGGATTAATCATTGATCTAAAAATTAGACCTGCGATTAAATCGGTTAAAGAAAAAGTTTAAAGTTTAAAGATTCAATTATTATTAAACTGTTATAAAATTTATATATAATAAATAAATTATAAAAATTATAAAAATAAATAAATATATAATATATAATAAATTTGTAACATTCTTAAAAAGTTGGTGCTACCACGTGTTTAAAAGGATGGGTGGGTTATTATTTTAACCGATTTTTTTATCATAAAAGTTGTATAATATAAATTGGACTGAAAATTAAGCCATATCATTTTTTAAAATATTAAGATTAATAACTTAATGCTTTAAAGTATTCGTGGGATTGTTTTGGTTCCAAACCATTGACAATTGAATTCAAATCATGGCTTTCCAAACAGTTTTGTGGGTTTCATTTTTAACGTTAGAAACCCAATAATACCCACAATTTGGCAACCCTAATCTCTTCTTCCAGTAACAGCCGACTGGTTTCTTTTCCTCTTCTCCCAGCAACGGCCGACCCTCTGCTCCTCATCTCCGACGCACCAGCAGAGCAGACCGCCATCGCCGACGCACCAGCAGATGATCGCCTTCTCCGACGCACCAGGAGAGCAGACCAGACGATCAACCAGACGCCGCACCAGCAGACCCACGCACCAGCAGCCCCCCTTTCGTCCACACAACACCTCCTCTGCCTCATTTTCCTATCTCTCACATTTATCTTAGAGGTATTGGTTGTTGATTTCAGCTTTTGTATTATTGATTCTGGTGGTGCTTGAGACGTGGGTATTGTGTGCTGTTCATGTTTAATGACCCAAGACTTATTATTATTATTGTCTGTAATTTTCTATGATGAACAACGACAGTGTCATGGCAACACAAATTACTAAAAATCATAACATGAATGATCTACATCAAGATCTGCTGAAACCCACCAATGCGCCAAGCTATATCATCAATCATAACACCCTTTCATAGCTAGCAGAGTATTGATTATTATTTCGTGAACTCCACTTAGTTTGGTACTTTCATTTCTTATATACATTGTTTGTCATGATTCTGAGAGATGCTTATCTTCATCACAGAAATGGAAGTTAGTTGTAACTGCAAAATCACCTCTGTAAACTTTCAGTACACACAAGTTTAAATTGCAGCAATAAAGAAGTTGACTATCAATTATCATCATTAATTCCCTTTGCCAAGTACAGGTCTACCCTTTTTTACATCAACTCATCATGTGCCATAACGAACCAAAGAAGATTAATGTTCAATATAGTTCAACGACTTCTCTGATTATGATGATAATTAGGATGAATACCATAACAGTTATCCATCTTTTAATATAATTCCCTAATATGCAATATCTAAAAACTTTTTTAGTACTTTTAAAAGTGATCCATCTTTCTAGATGATAATTATGATGAATACCATTCTCTTATGTATTTAGGCTTGCTCCATATCGTGTGTTTGTTCATATTTTAATATAACCAATATTATTGACATTTAAATATATTTATCACATCACATTGATTCGACCGTACTTATTTGGCTTATTTATTCCTCTCATATGCAGATTCGACCGTCACAATGCCCCCTCGAATAGCTAGACAATCAGAGGAAAGCATCGAAGCTGAGGTGAGAGGGGACAATGCTGCAGACATTGCAGGTGTGTATGATGCCCCTTTTCCCATCTATTCCGAGGAAGAAGGAGCGAGGTATAGGGTACTCCATACTAAGAGCATTGAGGTTCCAACGTATTTTAATTTTGAGGTGCTAGATCAAATAGGTTTGACTGATATATTTATGACATTATGTCGGAGAGGTGGTTGGGAACATTTTGTGCGAATGAATTACCCTGTTTACCGTGACCTGACACTTGAGTTTTTCACATCTCTTCAGTTTGTCTTAAGCAAATCGAAGAAATTGTGGTTTAGATTACGAGAGCAGGTGTGTTCTATGGATGAGAATAATTTACGGTTTATATTTGGGTTTGCACAAAACGATATTGATGATGCGCATCAGTCTTTCAGCACTAGTTCGTATTGGAAATATTTAACAGACTTGGATGAGTATGATCCACACATTGCATCCAATGCACAAATTATTAACCCGGAATTGAAGCTGCTTCATAACTTCATGTGTGGTGTTGTTTTCGGGAAACGGCAAAGTACAAAATGCTCGAGGAAGGAGTTTTTCCTGTTATGGTGCATCGAGCATGGACATAAGGCAAACATGTTCGCTTACGTTTCTAGAAATTTGATCGAATTAGTGGGGAGAAGGGGGAACAGCTTGGGAATGGGATATTTAGCTACTGCATTGGCTGAAAATATTTTGCGGCTTGATCTTAGTGAGCTTAACATGTTGCGCAATAATTTCTTCGATGTACCTTACCTGAAACGGTGCGAGATTATAGACGACAAAACCATGCAGCTACAAGATCCTTCAACTCGTACAGCATTGAAGCGCAGGTTGGCAGCTGCAGAGTCAAGTTCAAGATGTCACGCTCCTGAGTATTTTTCGAAGACTGAGGGGCAACAACAGCAACCACAACATGTGATGGCACAACACCAGGAACACAAACAACAGCCGCAACTTGATTTGGGCATGCTTTATCAACTCATTCTTGATAACCAAAAACTCATGGTTGATAACCACAGCAGTACACAGCAGCAGTTGGAAGAAATTAAGTAGCAGATGAATAGCCTTAATGAGCGATGGGTATATCTTAATGATCGAGTGCACACTATTAGCGAGGATCTGCAATACGTGGGCGACAAATTGGAAAAGGCTTGGCAGGTGCAAGGACTGGACGTGCCATCTCCAACCGCATCACCTACTGTCACTCCACAAAGTTCCTGTTCCTGAATTGTGGAAGTAAGACATTTGTGCATTTTCTAAATTCTGCGATTTTTGATCCTCTGTTTGTATTCTGAAATATTCTTAAAATTTGTAATAAAACTTTCTCACAACTTTTTGAATGTATGGCTATAGATTTTTTGTAATTTGGAGATGCTTTATTTTTTGAAAATGCCCCTTTATCTTTCATTAAATTATTCATGTTACATTCTGTCTTTTTTGAAAATGCGTTGCTGTGTATAATCTTCACTATCATTAAGGTGCTTTCTATTGCATTCAAAGGTTCGGATGCTTGATCTCTACTATCTGCTACATATTTAACTGCAATTTCTGTGTGTGGTATGTCTGATGGGTTAAAGATGAAGTTGTACTGAGCTTAACGTGCTTTGCATTTGTTCATAACAGTGCAAATTAAAACAATTGTGGTGGCAGCTAGTGTATTTTGGTTGTTTATATTTTAAGCTAGCTATAATTATGTTACAACACTTTGACTTATTTGGTTTTTGTTATTAATATTCCCATTGAATCTTAATTGTAGAGGATTGCTGATCAAATGCATGGTGAGATACAGCCGTGGGCTGGAGGAAAAGAAGGAAATCTGTGTGCATTGTTGTCATCATTGCAATATGTATGTTGTTTAACAATATGATTAAATTCAAGTTTCAGTATATTCATGGTCAAGAACTAGTTTCTGTATTGAATTCTTCTATTTATTTAAGATTGACAGTAGAGGCGTAGGTGTTGGCAGAAAATCAACTGCATCCTTACATTTTTTGTCTATTATTTAGAGCTGATTTCTTCATCTTTTCTTTTTTTTGTTTATTTTGGGGGGTCAAACTTCTTCTAATTGAATAATGAACATGTTTTGTGGTCTGAATATGGGTGGGAGCCAGTTGCACTGACTGATTTGATAACATCAACCTCAGTGAAGAAAGTATATAGGAAGGCAACATTATGCGTCCATCCAGAGAAGGTTCAGCAGAAAGGTGCCAGCCTTGAAAAAAATATACTGCTGAGAAAGCTATGCATTCAAGAAACAAAGTTCTGAAGTTTGAAAATCAAAACGAGGAGGAGTTAACGGAATTCAAAGGAAATTGATGCAGCTCTGCGGATTGAAGAAAAATCAGATTTTGCAGCAAGAAGAAAATCAGAAGAAGAGATGCAAAGTAGGAAGAATGAATTCTGTGCTTCTACAAAGGTTTGAGCGTGGAGCAGACTTCAACTTCTATTTTTCTGTTGGAGTGCAAGTTCCCTCATTTTTGACATATTGTACTAGTGTAGGTTTTGAGTCATCAGGTAATGCTTGTGTTTTCTATTTATTTTTCAAGTTGTATGAGAATGTTGGAGGTGATACAATGGTGATGATCCTCATCAATTTGGTTTTCTAAGGCATGATAAAGGAAAAATTGAAAAACATCATCAATAACAATTGATGCTCCCTATTTGTCCAGATTTCTTATTATGTCCATGAAGTTGATTTTGCAGTGTTTTTTTGTTATTCTGAAGTTGAATAGCAGCTGTAGTTTTTGAGATATTGAACAAAAACCTGAAGTTAGCTTTAGTTTTGCGTTTGAGAGTGAAAGCCACAAAATTCATCAACACACAACATCCAAGTCATTTCATATGATCTGCTTGCATTGTCATTTTCAGTTTTGATTCCAGAAGTAGATTTAGTCCTTTTAAGGTGTGAGTAGCTAAGGCAACATCTATATAAAATAGATAGTTTCAATACAAAAGTTGATTTTGGGTCCAAAGGGGAGAAACAACCAATTTCTCAACAACACCAATTTTTATTTATACATTCACCAATTTGTAAGGAATCTGAGTTGCACATCATTTGAGGTACATTATACATTCCAAAGCACAACTTTTGTAAAAATTCAATCCTTCTGTTTTGTGTAAGTTATATCACTTCAGCAAGGCAATCATCGATTTTGATTAACTTCTAGAAAACAATAACAGAAATGGGATGAAGGAAATGGAATATCAAAAATGAACTAATATGAAACTTGTATTGATAATGTTTTTGGAATATTTTTTCTTACATTCATGAAAAGACAATGAAAATATATATGCTTTATATTAGCTCCAAAGCATTCTGTTACATCTTTTTCTAAATCTGTAAGGTAATCACATGACCTGAAAGATAAAAACTTGTCTAGTACATATTTCTTCATTTGGCAAGACACAAACGTTACCACATTGTCTGTTAGCAAAAACAAAAACTGATCTCTTCAACAACCAATTGATTTTCCAAGAGACAAAAAAACTGACATTGAAATCCGATTGTCGGCCATGGAAATGAGTTGTATGATGTGCCAGCTATGCATGCCTTGTGTAACACTAATCACTCTTGATTATGCTGATTAATCTTGCTTGAAAAATGTTTCGGACATTTTCTATTCTTCCTGCTCTGCATTTCTTCATCTTCTTTGTTCTTTTTCCGTCTGCAATTTCTGTAACCCTCTTAATTATGCACAATTTGAATTCTACGTAGCTGCTTCTCTCTTCTCTTCATCTTCTGCTTTGCTATGAATTGAGGGGATGGTAGAGGTGGAGATAAAAACAAACCTTCAATATGTCCTGAACTTCAGGTCACCTTCAATCTAAGACAGAATTTGTAGTGGAAAGTTTTCGACTTTGAAATCTGCCTCATTTCCACTCTTAGAAGGTTTTCTTCATGCCACTCAACATACACACATTCATAACAATACTAAATGAACAGTAAAATGAAGGAAAAATTGTAAAATCTCATGAAGAGAAGATGATGATATTTTTGGCCAAAAATGCTGGCACTATTCCATTGCTTCCAATGTGGTGGTTATTTTCAGCTTTTTGTTTCTGCTGAACCAATGACATTATGTAACTTGGTGCTTCTCTTGTATTAGCTATTTTTATCTTTCATTTTGGACCATTGATGTTATCAAGCAAGGATGGTGTGAACAGCTAGCTTGAAAATGCTCAAAACAACCATATTCGAAGCAATAGAACAACAACTGCAATTTTATGAAATATTCATCTTCTGCTTTTCATCTGTTCTCCTGTGAGATCTTGCCTTTATTTTCAAATTTGGAGTTGTTATGATAGTGTGTGTTGAGAGTTGAGTTGACAAAATTCCAAAGAATAGAAAGACGCAAATCTGAAAGTATAGAATTCCATTTGTGAAGGAATGAAAAACTCATAGTCTTATACATGAAACTTCATATACATAGAAAACCGAAAACCATACAAACACTTTTGAGAAACGATGAGAGCCATTTTATAGACAATACAGTTACCATACATAGGTTTGATACTGATTTTTTGAACATATAATTTGTGGAGCTTGTCATCGTGCTCAAGAACTGCTGTTGTAGTTTCAAGTTCATCTTCCAACTTCAGACTTAAGTAGATTGGAGGAATCGGTTGAAGTTTGCCTCATGTTGTTGTAGTTCTAAAGGTTTTGCAACTAGCTTCAGGTTCTGTTTTCTTCATCAGAGCTTGGAGCTTGGTGCTGACCTGAAGTTCAGTTCTGTTCAAGTTAGGTTGAGTCTTGCTTTACCATCAACACCTTCTAGGGAGGATATATCTCTCAAGTGTTTATAATGCTTCGGATACAATATGTATGTAAGGTGTTGATGTCTAGAGAATTTTTCAGTTTGTGAAATGGAATTTTCACTTCCAAAATTTTTTTCCCACTCTCAGGTTATGATGTATAGAGAATATGAAGTTTCTGAAATGGCATTTACACTTTTAAATTGTTTGTCCACTCTCAGAAATTTTCACATTGCTCTCTAAGCACTCATTGATTGAAATTCAAGATCAACACGAAAACAAGGGAATTTCCCATATGTAGAAGATGAAGACAGAAATATGATTTTTTTCCATATAATGCAACTGTTACTATTCTATTACATTTGAAGGTGAGTTATGACCTTTTCAAGTTAGCTCTCACACCTGTCTTGCTTGCTTACATCAATGGCTCCAAATGAAAGATGAATATCAACTAACGAGTAATGCAGAGCAGAATAGAAAAAATCTGCCGCTGGTACATCAACCATCCCATGTACATGCCTAGCAAACATATTTGCAATGTCAGTTTTTGCCTCCTGAATAATCAATTGCTGTTGAAGATATCAGTTTCTGTTTTCTGCTAAGGACAAATTCTGTTGCTTTTGTATTCTGTCCAATGAGGAAAGGATTGTACGAGGGTAATTATTACTCATCAATTTATGTGTTTAGCATCAAGTTTTTGCTAAAGATGTAGCAGAATGTTCTAGAGCCAATACAAAGCTCATCATCTTTCCATTTTGGAATGTTATGCAAAAAAACCAGAAAAACCATTAATAAAAAACCTCAGTTCATGTTCCAGCATATTTGTTATGTTCTTACCTTTGATTTCCAGTACCAAGTTGTCCAGAAGTTGAGTAACATAAATTGAGAAGAGGCATTAGTTGAATAATCAATTGGTCCTTTTCTTTGAAAACAAAACCTAAAGCTAGTTTAGCATTAGGATGAGAGTGAAAACCACAAAAATGTCATCAATACATAAGTTTCAATTCAGCTCATGTGATCACCTTTTATTGTCCTTTCATAGTGTATTCTTCGTTCCAGAAGTTGAGTTAAATTCGAAGTCTGAGTAGTTGAAGTAGTGTAACTAGGCTATTCCAGGCAAAATGCTGAAGTTGTTTTCTTGAATTCAAGATAGAGGTACATTTCTCAAATACACCACCTATACATTCACAAATTTGTGAGAAATCTGTGTTACATGTTTAATATGTGTCTAAAAATTTTCTATAAATTCAGCTACTGTCCGCACACATCAAACATAGTTCAATTTTTTCACAAATTACGGCAGACTGGTATATGATGCTTCGTACTTACTTTATTATCAGAATCATCTTGTACACACACAGAACTTTTTGGCACGAAGGCAACTACGACAGTTGTCAATGGAAATACCAACTCCTAAATTGTTGATATCTTCCAAATTTGCAATTCCAAATGTCTGTTGTGCCTGTAAATCAATATACATGTTAAAAAATTCAAACAAAACAAAACATGTAATGCAATTATACAACATAATTGAAATTAACACAAAAACTTTCTTCGAATTACCATAAGTAAATCAGTCATGCGCATTGAAGGTGGGATATCAACATTAACATTTTGTTGACTTCTTCCCATATCATTTACCTAACATGATAAATGATTCAAAGTTTAATAACACTTTACAGACATTAAATATTTAAAACAATAGAAACAAATAGTTTAACAAACAATACAAGAGGAGTTGTTGCATAATGATGATGACTGTATAACATTGTTGACTTATCCATATGAACACCTTTTCGTTGCAATTCATTATTGTCATAACCAATTGTTGATAAATAAAAGATTACATTAATTCCAATTATGATACCAATAAGATAATATTAGAAATTGAACCTGAGATTGTTGTAGCCGATCTTCATGATTGGAAACCAAACTTATGAAATCCTTACAAATATAAATAGTCTACTTGTGATTTTCCTCGTAAGCAATCAAAGCAAATTTAGTTGAAAAGAAATTGCACAACACATGCAAACATTATCAATTACCCAATAACCAACCTGATGTTGATGTAATATGGGAGCTTCGCTGCTGGAGATAATCTGAGTTTGTTGGGAATTATCTTCAGATTCCTGAATACAATCGTTTAGGCCAAATTAACTTAAAATAATAAGTCTAAAAATTATATACATCATTTCAATCCAATATGACCAAAAGTTATACCTGAGTATTGGAAAGGGGGATTATTGTCGAATCTGCCACATTTGTTGAAGTCCTGCAGTTCTTCGCATTGTTCCTCTTCTTTGAACTTTTCTCTAGTCCACCCCTCAATCTCTTACTTGATGTCAGCTTTGTCTTCATTTTCACACCTCTTATGTGATTCATGTCGGCAAAATTAACGTCAGGTTCATTCAGCACATTCCTTTCATTATTTGAGCGTGAGCGTTGGCTTAACTCATGATCTTGTGCTATTTGGTTCTCTTCATCAACTATTTCTTCACCTTCCAATTTCTCATCAACCATCTTCAACATGTTCAAAAGATTATCTTTCACAACTTTATACGTATCTCTCCTCTCTGCTGCCCTTGTCACCAATCGCATGCTTAATGTACATAATTCTTTATACCTGATAGTTGACAGCAGTTTAGAATCCATATTAGTATCATTGATAGTTGACTCCATTTTTGCAATCGTTCAACTTTTTGCTTACCTTGTCCATCTTTTTAAAATATACTTGCTTGGGATTGTCCAAATATTCTTCAAGCTATAAACCTTCAACACATGAGAGCATAAATGCCAGCAAACTCAAACTTCCCATAACTACAATGAAGTTCATCATTACACGAATCATAGCTGACCAATTAAGAGTAGCTCTTCCCAGCAACACTAATCTTATATTTTTCTATTGTTCCATCCTCACCGCTAAGACGAAAACTATAATTATGACAATAATTCCATTCATCTTGAAACCATTTAAATACTTCTGGCGTGTACACAGTTGATGCATGCTTTAAAATTTTTACCGGTGCTGACAATGTTGGATTGCTGACATTAGTTCTAAAATCAGCTTTTAACTCCTGATATCGACGATCATCAATAAGCCTCTGGAAGTGGTTAAAAATTTGTACTAAGTTATGCTGGTAACTGACGTACCTTTTTATCATACTGTTCATGCTCTCACTTCGTTGCGTGGTCATCATGTCTATACAAAATATTTTGCGCCCGTGAACCAAAGCCCATTTTTCCTTTATGCCATATAAACGTTTCAACCAGTCATTATCTTCAAGTTCATATGTTTCCAACATCTTCGTCCATGCAATTCAAAAATCTTCTTCTTCTTCATACTCATAGATGCATGCGCTAAAATTCCTTGCAAACTCTTCATACTTAGAAAATATACCACTCAAATGTATCGCAGCATTTTGATAAATGTACCAAATACACAGTCGATGATGAGTATTTGGCCATCTTAACGCTAATGCCTTTGCGATTGCCGCATCTTGATCAGTAAGAATAGTGAAAAATAATAAATTAATATTTCACTATTTCAAGGAAATAATACAAGTGAAATATTACAAAGAGAGAGAGAGAGTTTTTGTTTTAAGAAAAGATAGACATTCTTGGGATGATTAACAAAGATGGAGCCCTCCTTTTATAGCTTAAGGAGGCTCTCCCATTTTGTGTTTCTCTAATATGAGATTTGTACATATGCTACAAAGTCAACTATATCATGACCATAATGTCATAAATTGGCAGAAGCTTTGCTAGTCATGTATTTCAGGAGGTCGTTAATGATCTTGACTAGAGGTGAAACAATTTTCTTAAGGCCGTTTGGTTTGATTTTTATTTTTCTGTTATAGTTTTTAGTTTTCATTTTTTGTTTTTAGTTTCAATTTTTCTTTTAAATAAAAACAAAAATATCAGTTATACTTTTATCACTTATAATAATTATATATTAGATAAAACTTAAAGATAAATTATTTTTAATTAAATAAATTTATTTTATTTTTTATATAATATTTATTAAAATTATTAATAAAATTGTTTTATTTTATTAAAATAAATAATTTAAATACTAATTTATTATTTATAATTAATATTTACTTTAAATATATTTTAATTATTAAATCAAATTTTATTTAAAATTTATATATTTTGGAAAAACATTTTAATTTTAATTATACTTATTAATGATTATATTTATTGATAATTATTAAAATTTACTCATTAAGTAAAATTAAGTTATTCATAATTATTATTAATAATTAATTTTTATTCATTAAATATATAATATTAAATTAAATTATTCATAATTATTATAAATTAATAAATTAAATAATATATATTTACTTACTAGTAAAATTAGATTGTGAAAAAAATCAGTTTTTTATTTTTAAATTGAAAACTGGAAAAAATCAAAATCAAAATGTCAAATAAACAAAATTTTCACTGAATTTATAAAAAATATATAAATAAAAACAAACAGATGGTAAATGTTTAAGCCAACATGGTTTTAAGTGTATAAATGAATATATAGATACCGTTGATTCAGGGTGATATTTAGCAAGGTTTCTCCTAAAATTCAACTCATTCTGATATTTAAGCTTTGAAACTCGACCAAGATTTAGTTATGGATTGTGACTTCATGAATTATGCATTACGTGACCATTAATAGATCATATATGGGCTCAATCTAAGAATGAAGCCTTTTGCCCTTTTACCCTTGTTGCATAATATCAGCAAAAGTCAATAGTTCAAACTTCCAAGCAGAGGTAAAAGTACAGAATATTTCTGTACTTATGGGTCCGACTGTTAAAAGCTAAATATCGACTGATTTTGAACCTTTTTCCTTTTTCTATCGATTGGGCACGGGCTTCTGCTACCTGGAGAGGTATCGCCGCTACTTGGCCTGTTCGCAATGGGTCTCGATGGGAGTTGGGCACTGGGAAACACATTTTCTTCTGGTTTGATAATTGATTACTAGACTGGGGGCCCTTAATTTCCACAGTGAGTTCTCCGATTCTTGACAGTGCTCTCTATGCCAAAGTGTCTGATTATATGACTGCCAAGGGCACCTGGCAATGGTCACTGTTTCAGCAGTACCTCCCCATCGCTATCTGCCATGCTATTGAGGCTCTTCCTTCCCTTCCGCTGAGATCGGCGGACGACGTCCTCACTTGGGGGCTTACGTCTCATGGGCGATTTACCACGGCGTCAGCTTATGATCGTCTCGTCGGCCATTCCTCGACAGCGATTAGCACCCCTTGGAAGCTCATCTGGCAATGGGATGGACCCCAGCGAATTCGGTCTTTCCTGTGGCTCATGTTTCAAGCGGAAGCTGCTGACCAACCATCAGCGGGTTGCTCGCCATCTCACCCTTGACAGTAACTGTCCTTACTGTGGATAGGAGGAGACAATTCTACATGCCTTTCATGATTGTTTGCAAGTCCACAATTTCTGGTGTAGGTTTCCACCCGTGGTAGGCAATTCCGTTTTCTTTCAGACTAATGTGGAGCACTGGATGACGACAAATCTCCAGAAGTACGATCAACTGCAGAATATCCAATGGGCAACGTTGTACGGGTTTGCTTGCTGGTTCCTATGGCAATGGAGGAATCGTCAGATATTTGAAGAGGGATTTACTTGGCCCACTGATGGTTCCCGCCTAGTCCTCGATTATGTTATCTGGATTATCCGGGCCCGTTCTATGGAACGACGGGTGTTTGGTGCCCCAGGATGTCCCGCAGGCCAACTCGTTGGATGGACTAAACCGCTGCCAGGGTGGGTTAAGATTAATACCGATGGTGGGACCAATCCGGGTGATCGCGGCTCTGTCGTTCGATCCTAAAATCGACCTTGGAAACCGGTCAAAATAATAAAATTTCAAGATTGCAG
>JAOTBA010000009.1:18164029-18180338 GCA_025629845.1 Erythroxylum squamatum | reverse complement strand
TTTCCTCAAATTTCACCCAAATCAAAAAGTCAACTCTCAATGACCCAAAAAGTCAACTTTCTCAATTCTCCAATTTTTCACCAAAAGTTCGAGGTCCAACACACATATATATAGTACAATAATGAGAGACGTAGTCAAAAAGTTATGAATCAAGAAACTTATCCTATCTTTCTGTTACCATCTGTTGCTATCTTATCTATTTGTTATAACAATATACCAGTAGTTATAGTTATCAAAATGTTCTGAATTGTAGGAGTATACTAACAACCTTGAGTTCATAACCATATTAATCGATCGACATACCAAAATGATTGACTAATATGTAAAATAATAAACCAATGCTGACTAATATGCAAAATAATTGAACAATGCTACTATCACTAGCTATTATAATGACTAATTTTGTTTCTATCAAATATCTTAGGTCTTTTTAATATAAATAACTCACATACAAGTTTTAGAAATTTTTTTTGGCCATATTGAATAGTTATTAAGAATCTTGGTAGGCTTAAGAATACCTATGTGTATTATATAACGTATATTAAATATATGTTCATTAGTTGATCAAGAGAAATAATTTTTTAGTTATATAATTATTACAATTAAGGAAATTACATGGAGTATATTTTGATAGGTACCTCAGCAAATGACAAAGCTAGAAGGTACTTCATCCTCATTTTCTAAGAAATAAACATGAGCTACTTTATTATCTAATTCTTTGTTTTCAAAACTGCTTGTATCATCCCACATACTTTAGTGTTATGTTATTACTTTGGTCCTTTTTCTCTTTTTCACTCCGTTATGATATTATAATATTGATATTATTAATACCAAAATCTTATGAAAATCATCATGATATGAAAAATCAAGTATTTATCAAACGTCATGAGTATTTTGACTCATTGAAACTTGAGATAACATACTTTTATTTTATTGCAAAAAATAAAATGTGCATTGCCTTGCTGTTTAAGAAAATGAGCTTATTCTTATTCTCGAACAACTCACTCTTCTCTACAATCTACTGTAAATCAAAATCTTTGGCTATATGAGAAACTTTGATTCTAATTTTCTAAAGCAAGTAATCGTTTCTAGTGAAAAATGAGACAATATTAATATATTGATCCTTAAAGTTGTGTTATAGTTTTTTTACTCAAATTTTATTAGAAATATTACACAATGAATAAGACCTGCTTTGATACCAATTATTAGCTCTTGGATGACACATAAGAGAGCATTGAATTATGAGTGTATATTTTTTGGCCTATTTAAAAATTAATAAATTAATCTACTCTTATAATGAATAATTACGACAATTTTATACGTGATAATCACAAAGTAATCACAATAATAATAAGGGAGAGTAGGGAAAGAGAGATAAAATCAATTTATGGTAAGTTGATCAAATAAACTTTAACCTATATTTGCTCTCCAAGCTGTTAGTACGTAGTGGGAGCCCTATTACGTACCCCGGATCTACATGAAAAGATTTAAAAAGATGGTAATGCGAAATACCTACAATTCGGTTCCATCTCTTATTCCAATGTCGATTCCGAGCTCTAAACGTCTCCAAATCTTCCGGGACCTTTAGTGAAAAGTGCTCGACTCATGGGCTAGGCCTTTCTACATTTTCCTCAAATCCCGAGCTTCCCTAACAGGTTATGAAGCCTTTGCTCGTGAATGAACTCTTGAGTAACTGCAGGAGACCTTCACCTTATATAGCTTCCACATTGGGCTTCCCCATTATAAGGCCGATATGGACCCGGTTCATACTAATCGAGGCCCATTTTTTTCCCAGACTTCGACCCATTAATCTAGATCATTTATTGGGCCACTTTATTATCTTTATCTGGATCAAATGGCGTAACTTAACCAATAATCAATTTAAAAACCAAAATTGCTATTAATTTTATGAGACATGGACAAAATTGTCCCTAAGGACAAAAATGTCTAACACAAGCTTCATTTGAGAATCCGCTATTGTCTTTTCAATAGGCAAAGGATAACATTTATTATATGAATATAATGAAACTCTCCAATTCTTCTCAAGACTCCATATAGTATCAAAGTTCCTTCCCACACCTCATGTTTTGTCTGTTTATATTTAAAATAAACTCAAATGGTCATTAGACATACAAAACAACTAGCTTGTAGGCAATATCAGTTAGTCGATCACCTACCATCAACTAGTCGAACATCCTTTGACTGACCAATATCCTTGTTAAGAATAATGCACCTATTATGTGTAGATCGAATTGCTCTAACCATCAGCTAGTCGATCATAACCCTCTTACTAGTTGATTGTCTACTAGTTGGTCCATCAACTAATCGATAATCTAGATAATGACAAATGATCTATTATATAACTTTTCATCTTATGTTCAATTAGCCAACCAAAAATTTCTGGCTAATTGAACCCGTGTAGAAAATAATTAAAACTTCAACTTTCAAATGACAAAAATGTTATTTAAAATTATATTAAAAAATTCCTTATAATTTGTTTGAATATTAAAAGAAAATTTAAAATAAATGTTATCATAATTATAAAAGAATTTATTCACCATATCACACATGTAAATGATCATCCTATAATTGAACCTGATTTATTTAAATAACTAAGATAATGTTATAAAAGATATTACAATGATTGTCAAATATAGGATAACTTCATTCTTTATTCAAATGATTGTCATATATAGGATAACTTCATTCTTTCTTATTTTTGGATTCTTCTTTCTTGTTTTTGGTTCAATCCTTTCTTTTTTTGGTTTATTATTTCTTTTTTTGGTTTATTTATCTTAAATTATTTTAATACCCCCTTAAATTACTTTATTTTACTCATTTTAATTGTTAAACCACTTTAACTTAATATTTGACAAATTAAATTCGTATATGAGACGCTAATAATAGCATATTTTATTATAATTAAAATAGGTTAAAACCTCACATGATTAGTTTAATTGTCTAAAAAATAAGTGACTTAATTTATACACCATTAATAATTAGGTTGATTAATTTAAACTAAAAATATGAACTTATTTAGTACCAGATTTATGTAAAACAATCGGAATAATTTCAGACTCTATTTTAAATACACATTTTAAGTAATTACTAGATAAATCTAATAATCCATACATATTCGTCTTCCAGGAGACAAGATTATCTGTCCAATTTTATGGTGTCTTATTATGTGCTATAAATTTCAACTATTCATTTATGTGGGTCCCGCGTGGTCCTCGCATAAATAAACGAAGGACCCGCATAAATGAATGGCTGAGATTCATGGAACAGAATAAGACACCATAAAATTGGACAGAAAATCTGGACTCGTCTTCCAAAACTATTATATAACAAACCAATGATTCGCACAAAATTATAGGTTCGAACCAGCTCTAGCAATTGAAGATCCTAAAGAGTTCGCCAACTCAATCCGGGACCAGATCGTCTGTCCCCCTTACCCAGTACTTCCTCTATCCCAACAAATCCCAACCATCCAATTTAATTTAAAACATTTAAATTAAATTGGATGGTTGGGATTTGTTGGGACAGAGGAGGTACTGGGTAAGGGGACAGACGATCTAGGGGCACTCAATCCCATTCAATTATTTGCACTGGATTATCACTTGTATCAACGCCAACTAACCCGCAGCGTGTATCACAAAAAGCACTGATGTACGATATTGACATCTAAAAGCCTTCAAATGTAAGACTGCCGCCTACAACATTCTGAATGTTAGATAAAATCAACATATTAAACAACATAACATAACCACACAGATTATGTATATTTCAAGGATCGATGTTATATGCATGGACAAATGAAAAAAATACATACTTGATTTGTCGTTATAATTCCACCGGTTAAAGAAAACAGAGATGTTCAAGCACCAGCGACGAAACAGAACAAAATTACTCAGTTATCTTGTTCAAACCGCTGCCTTTGTCTATATATATGTTTCATCTGTGAATTCATATATGATGCCTTTTAGACCCATCATGGGTGTAAAACGACATCAGAATGTGCTTCTCCGTTCCTCCTTATATCACCTTTCCGGTGAAACTAAAATAAATTTCTGACGTTCTTTTGAATACTGTTATTGTTAAGGTTGCTCATTCCAGAAAAATCGCTGTTGGGGAACATTCATATGGTGCGTTCATGACTGCAACTCTTGGCCCATGATCCTCGTCTATTTTGCTGTGGAATTGCACGCTCTGGCGCTTATAATAGAACGCTTACATCGTTTGGCTTTCAGGCAGACTTAAAAGCCGGTGTTTTGGTTTGAAAAACACAGTAAAGCACGAGCAATTTGAATTTTTGATTAAAAAGTAGTTTGGCCCTGCTTTTGGCTTTGATTCATCGCAAAATTTAAGATAACGCAGTGTCCAGTTTCTTAATCTTCTGCCACATTAACTGGAAGTCTGAAACTGAATTTGGATTCAATTTCTTTTTCCTGTTAAAATACTTGCTTGGCCTCGAGTTGAGTTTGTTGAGATGTTGAAAGGATACGCACACAAAACACTATTGGTCGGGTAACAAACTGCTTATATTGCTTTTGCAAATTCCTGGACTGTTTCTTTCTTTTCTATTTTTTGCCGGAATCATCCTCAACTCTGTATATCACTGCAGATCTATGACGGAGGATTGAAACTGAAGTAGCAGTAATAGCTTCTGAAGTAGAATGAATAGGGGTCATGTATATGGAAGATACATTAGATTTGGCACCTAATCTTCCTCAGTTTTGCAAGCATTTGTTGCCAAACTAACGCATCTGATGCGTGGACCGGGCCTGGAACGATCATATTTCACTGTCACGTTACCCAATCAAATGGCTTCTAGTGGATATAATGAGGTTGTCTATGCGAAGATTCAAAAAATAATGTGTTGACATCAGTGAAGAACGAGACAATTAAGCTAATAGCGGTGCACAGAACGACCAGATGTTATTCCTGTCTCCGCCGGGACCACATCCAGTTTTATCATGTAAAATTGCATGCGTCATATCTCATGGACTTACACATTATATCAATGGTAAACATACTGCACAGAAAATATGCCTGTTGCCTACACAACTCCTGCCTAACACTTCAAAAGATGTCACTTTACCGAGGTGACTGCTTCTTCGTAGCCAAACTACATACTGTAATAATATATGTTGCACATTATAAGAAAAATGATGAATGTCAACCAATATCATAAGTTGTTTTACCGTAGGCAAACTTTCATCAATTATTCTGTAACATTGACTCGAATCGATTTTAAACTCATCCGAAAGGTTACGTTACTAATTAAAAAATTCACTAGGGCAGTTACATTTGCAGTTATAGTTCTTCACAAACTGGCATTTCTGCAAAGCGAACAAGAAATTCAGAACCAGTTGAGCAATACTTAGCTGTCATACATTTCTGTGAATCTAAGTATGTGCTCCACATTTCACAACAGGAAACTTATTCTCCAGAGAGATAAACTAAGTACGCTCATCTTATGAGCCAAACAAGGGGGGCCACAAAATAAGAATACTGCAGAAGCTGTTCACATCACTTAGAAGCATAATTGGAAATTTATTCTTCTGCAACAACGCTGATCTCACCTTTGTCTAGTAAGTCATAGAACGCTCTTACTTTCCTCTGCTCATTCCAATGATGCATCTTCCAAAGACCACCAGCAGCCAAGCCAAGTGTAATTCCAATTATTATTTCCTTGACAACACTTGGTCCTTTCAACGTCGGATGAGGGATCCTACCGGCCATTGCACTTATCTAGCTAAGGCTAATAAATCTGCCAGCAGTTCATCCGCATTCTTAGAATGTATAACAATAATGTACAAATCTATATAAATATTTCCAGACAAGTCAATCAAATTTAAAAAGAAAAAGAAAACTCAAAAACAAAGAGGCAATCAAACTGAATTGTATTAATTAAAACCCCCAGGGTTTAATAGATCTTGTGTTGCAAAAATTATGTCCAGCTGAAATATTGTGCAATAATAGCAAAATCTGTCAAGTTTTACGGATTTATACGGCTTGTACAGCTATTAAGGCATGAAAACAGTTGCGAGTTTAACCATCGCCGGGAACATACTCCTCAACCACAGTTTTAAGGAAATATAACTACAGAATCAAAAAAATTTATGCGAAACATGTCTAAAAGTACATCTTCAATTCCCTACGAGAATTTCATACAAGGTTTTCGAGAAGATCAAGCAATAGCAATTCGTCTAACTAAAACCAAGCTGAAACAATCTCCCACCACACAATAAAAGAAAAAAAAACAAAAAGATACTGAATTCGACCCAGAGAAATGATCGAACAAACAAATGACAGAGATCTAGATACAATAAAACAAGAACACTAAACAAATCAACGAAATCTTTTCCTATAACTAGCATCTGGAAGGAGATAACATAAGTAAAGCGATTTTAAAGCAGCGATAAAGCGGAGTCGAAAATTAAAGAAACACAAAAGGATCAGAAACATTTCCTAAGATTAAAAAAAAAAACCCAATACTAAAAGCAAGAAAATTTCTGCGAACTCAACCACGAACTATAAAACCTAAAACGAAAACAAATACCAAATCTCTCCAGATATACTCAAACATTCAAGACATTCATCGATAACAACAATATATAGCAAACCAACCACTGTTTACAGAGAGATCGAGTAATTCAAATCAATGGACTCGCTTCAAGCCACAGTTTTAGAAATGGAGAGCATAGGGTTACCTGAGAAGAGTCTGCGATTCAAACAATTGAGTACCTCTCTCTCTCTCTCCTTCAAGTCTCTATCTCAGCGATTTAATTGGGCCACCTTGCAGTTAATAGGCCAATTTTGACGAAAATGGGCCAGATTTGGGTCAAATGGGCCAACTTGGGGATTATTTGGTCTTTTTTGTTTTTATTTTTCAGAGAAATTAGAAAGACATACTCATCGTATGTATAATGTATTGAAGGGAATCTCCGAAACTTGGTCTGGAGCTGAGCCCCACATCCAACCAACACCAACCAAACCAACCAACCCAAATCACTCATATATAAATCATATTCGCTCCCAAGTCCTAACCAACGAAACGATTATTTGTATCGACACACGTTCCTTTCCTTCCTTCCTTCTTTCAAAATGGCTTTCTTACTCTGTTCTACTAGAACACTCGTCGTCCTCTTCCTCCTCTCCGCCGTCCCCGTCGCTTACATCATCTCTTCGGAGCTCGCTACCCCCTCCACCCACGTCTTCCTCTACCACAGTTCCAGCTTCATGCGAGAGTCCGCCAAGTGGGACGATCTCAACCGTCGCTTCCTCGTCTCCTTCTTCGACGGTGGCATCGGCCAAATCACCGTGCCCGATGACTACACTCCGGGGACTGTTCTCCAGGAAATTACAGTCATCAA
The DNA here is from genome assembly GCA_025629845.1 of Erythroxylum squamatum. Classification (NCBI taxonomy): domain Eukaryota; kingdom Viridiplantae; phylum Streptophyta; class Magnoliopsida; order Malpighiales; family Erythroxylaceae; genus Erythroxylum; species Erythroxylum squamatum. The sequence continues at coordinate 18,172,959 of JAOTBA010000009.1, read as the reverse complement.
AGACGCTGAGTTGAAAGGCAACGCTTCCCTCGGTATTGTCGTCGACCGTCCTAGGAATCGCCTTCTTGTGGTGGTCACCGATGTGTTTGGAAACAAGTACAGCGCTCTCGCGGCTTATGATTTGTCCACGTGGAAGCGCTTATTCCTAGCACAACTGAGCGGTCCAAGTAAGTACCAGACAACCTTAAAATTAACCGATCGAAATCGTTTTATGGTCAACGTGTTTTCTTCGACTTGCATAAGATCTGTCATGGAGTTAAACTATTAAAATGGGTTAAAATTGAAAATTTTTAAAAATAATTCAAAATATTTTTATTTATTAAAAATTTAAAATTAATTAATTTATGAAATTTCTGTATTATTACCCTTTGATTAGTTTATTTGTGAACAATTAGACCTTGTATAGAACTAAAAAGGAAAGCTTATTAGGCTTTAAATTTATAGTAATTGTTAGGCTAAATGATACTACTAAATGTGTTTCACAAGTTAAAGGACGTTCCCCAGAGGCATCTGAGTTTGGTGGGAGAATGAATATGAAACAAAAGTGTATGTATACAATTCTCATGTAATGGATTCCCCTTTTTGTTTTTGCCTGAAACGTTATTTTATTGGTGGCATATCAAAATTATTGTCTATATATTTAAACACGCCGGCTTGATTCTGCTTGGTCTAACAGATATTTCATTTTCTTTGTTCACAATCACGTCAACCAGTATGCTATTTTCCGTATTAAATTTGGGCTCCTCTGAATTCTGCAGACGACGAGAAAGCCTTGGCGGACGATGTGGCAGTAGACGGAGAAGGTAACGCCTACGTAACAGATGCAAGGGGCAGTAAAATATGGAAGGTTGGCAAAGACGGAGAGCTCATGTCCATCATCAAAGACCCGCTCTTTACTCATAAGCAATGGTACAAAAACTTGATTGCACTAAATGGGATTGTGTACCACCCAGATGGTTTCTTAATCGTTATACACACGTTAAGTGGCAATCTGTACAAGGTTGATGTTGCTAATGGACACAAGGTGAGTTTGATTGAGGTCGTGGGAGGGCCATTTTACTTTGGAGATGGTTTGGAGCTATTGTCTCCAACTGAAATTGTGGTGGCAGGAAATCCTTCGGCCAGATTGGTGAAGAGCTCTGATGCGTGGCAAACGGCTTCCCTGGTTGCAACCTTTAAAGGGCCTGCTCATCGATTTGCCACGGCTTCCACGGTGAAAGATGGGAAGGTGTATCTTAACCACTTGTTCGGTATGGGATATCCCAAGAAGAAGCATGCAATTGTTGAGGCAGTTTTTTAACGAAATTTTCTTTTCTTTTCTTTAGGGAGGCCAATTACATTTGACAAAACTATGTTATCCTGATTTTCGATTTCTCTTTATGGCCAGGACTTATTGTCCACTACCAAGCATGGTTTGAATTTTTGTGATCCAATTAGCAATTTAGATTAAACTAAAGTCTAAAAACACTAAGTATCACAAACTCCTTTATTCCTATGTCAATGGTTTATTTACATACATTCTACCAAAGAAGCAAACCTGTTGGATGTTGTCTCCTATGCAAAATTGCTGAATAACAAGTTTCAACAATAGTGTCAATCATAATGTTCGTCTTCAATGTTCCGTCGAAGCTTCTTGTTGGGAACTCAAATTCCTAGAGGCACACCTTATTCACCTCTTATTATTATATATGAGTTTGCTTTTTGTAACCTTAGTTTCTTCAATCATTATCGGCCAAAATTCTGAATAAGTTCAGGATCCCACTTCTTTCTCAATCCAAACCATGGCAAGATCAATGCCATTGATGTTTCTTTGCTCTACCTTGGGGGACTGTACACTCGTCTCTCTTGGAACCCTCTGGTTTTCGAGCCCATGCAGGTGCCTGGTCTGGTCCGTAACGATAGTCATAAAACAGCTCCTCACTGGCTTCAATACGCTCCTTGGCAAAGATGCCTACCCTATGATCTCCAGCCACTAACATCACCTAAGCAATCCAGAATATTAACTCAATCAACAAGAAACTAATAGGAGATTTCGATGACCAAACTATTATATACCTTTGCATAGCAATTAGGATCTGACGAATGATTTGCAAACTTCAGCTTATCCCCTTTGCGATAAGCATCTAGGACATACTGCAAGATACATAAGAAGCAATTTATACTATGAAGAAAAATAGCAACAAACATGATTCTGCAATTGACCCTGGAATTTTACAAGTAATTCAACATGAACTTACTTGCCAACCTCAGATACAACCCGTAATGACCTTGATATGTTGTGTGGGTTAAAAGAGTATTGATGACTTTTTTATAGGAGATGTCCCAATATGGTTATTGTATATTCTCTAAATGAGACTGTTACTTGCCTGATCATTCAGATCGAATAAGAACGATGAATTAGCACGATCATAGATTTTTCCACGCTTATCTGCTTCTCGGTGGGAGATCAACTCTCCAGTATATTCTCCAAGATAATCATTTTTGTTAACAGGATTCTGAAATCACACTATTCAGTGGTTTAGCAATGGCTAACATCTGACACCGGGGGGCAAAAAAGTGCATACGTGACACTACCTTCAAGAAGGCTCCCCATCCAGCAACGTCAGACTTTGCCAAGAGGATCTGGAGAAAGAAGATATTCATGACAACATAATTTTGAAGACCATATTATAAACTAAATGTGATAAATTGCTCACCCTCTGCTGTTGCCTAAGGAGAAGTCTCATGTTTCCACATTGTCCATCTCCTCGTCTGGGTGGTTCACCCAATGAACCATCTCCACAGCTGCATAAAATAGAAAGCTTTTGAGAAAATACTGGAAGATTAGATGTTCCTTTTTCTAGTGAGACAGAGAAGAAAACGTAGCCAGATGGCCAAAGTGCATGAATTGTTTTACTAGACCTCCCAAGTTAGTTAAGCTATGCTGTAACAGATTGCTCGGAGAAAAGAGGAGAAACATGTGACACCTTTCAATGAATCTGACAGCAAACCCAGTTTGGGACACAGAGACCGTTAAAGAGTAATCCATGACTTCACAGCACAACTTGCCTTATCAGATAAGACCTAATCACCAGAGGAAAGACTAGAGCTTCTTTTCAAGTTTTACGTTTTAATCAAAGAGATGAATTCCACTCAGTATCTACTTAGCCTAGGTTGTGCAGAATGGCCTTATGTTGAAGTCACATACATTGAATTCTACAGATTATTCCCACGAATCATCTCAACTGCGATGCCATCATGTATCTTATACCAAGAGCTTGAAAAATATCTGATGATAAAGGAAATAATAAGTAAACATTTCATCCATCTCCAGTTTTTTTAGTGCTGATATGAACTTGAATCTGTCTCCCCGTTATATGAGTGCATAAATACGTAAACAATGTGAAAGGCAAGTGATTGAAATTGTCATCCAGCTGACAGTGTGTTTTCAACTGAACCTGTACTCATGTATTACCTGACCCAGCAATTTCGACAAACATCAGGGTCACATTCCCGACCAGCAGCAAAGCATGGACATTGTCGACTTCTGCATTGACTTTTTGCACAATGACATCCCCTGAAACGGTTTTTGCAACTCTTCGAGCACCTGAATAATTTTTAGCTAATCATCAATTTCTTTACCTACTTGGCTGGCTAACAATTCCTGTTCCATCTTCATAAACTTGATGAAACTAGTAACATTTGGGATGTTGTAAGTTCTCTGCAAGTGCACAAAAGCTATTCATTGTAATTGTTCTTTATTTCAGTAGAAGTTTCAACTTACCCGCAGTATTTTTCACAACAAGTTCCATTATCTAGACAAGGACATTGCTTTCCACACATTGATCGGCATCCACAAGGTGTGTATTGCTTACAAGATTGGTTTTTTCCATCAGCAATTCTTTTCCAAATTGATGGATGGCCAGCAGACTTCCAAGAATATTTAAGCTTCCGATTCCTGCCCCGTCGACGAAGTATGCGTGATCTTGTTGGTACTTCTTGCTCCTGAAGAATAAACGTAATACAAAATAAGGCTGTCCAGTATCTAGGGATAGAAAAGGTGGAGCCCAAGGATTTATAAATGTAAGCGTAGAGCCCAGAAGAAAAAAGGGACAAATGAATAAGACAAAGGGGAGAAAAGGGAAAGTTTAAGAAGAACAACACAACAGCACTTAGTTGAGAGCTGAATTCTATTGTCGTCATCATTCTATTCTACACTTCTTTTAAGCCAGTCTATTCACAGGAAAATAGAACTCAAGTAAAGCTTCAACTTTCTTGAAAGGTAATGCTTGAGATGTTTGGGGGCATAGGGGTACTCCTTTCCAGATGCAATTAGAGCTGTTCAGTAAACTGATGGTACCGACAACAATATAAGACATACCGGACAATCTGTATCAGTCTTCACATTGTCTTCAATATATGAACTTGGTGCAATTGATCTGTGCAACATTGTAGATCCACTGTCACACATGTATCTTGACACCTCAATGCAAGTCTTCAAGCCACACAGTAAATTCCTGGCAATAAGGCAACTTCAAAAGAACAAAAGTTTGGTACTAGGTAAAAACACAACTAGAAGGATATGATGCTCAATCTCAAATATAATAAATAGGGAATACAAAGTTTTGTTTTATCCAATTATCTGCATTTATTTACTTAGTTTATCTTAATTAGGAAGACTCTATACCTGTTTTTTCCAAACATTTCCACTCCCTTCAGGTATAGTTCCTTTTCGATAGGCTTCCACTCAGACCTGCTTAAGATCCCATGGATTGGTCTTGCTATTGAGGATGATTGGTTCAAATTGGGAACTTCAGTTGGAGACTTGGTTTCATCTCTAATTCCCTCCCCTATAACAGGAGAAATATCTGTTGATCTCTTTTCACGGGACTCTATTGCTTTGTTTATGTCCATCTGAATTTCACTTTTATGAGTGGCAGTTTTATCAGTAGAATTCAGTAAACCTTCAGGTGCTCCAGTGACAACGTTCAAGGTCAAATGTTTCTTCTGTTTCTTGGACGATGAATCATTTAAATTCTCAGTTACCTGCAACTGCAACTCATCTAGATCTACATCGATATACTGTACTACTTTGCGCTTTCTTGTATTCTCTGGGTTCTCAACTGTAACAGATGGACCTGAACTGAGAACTCCACATGTAGTTTCATGGTCGCAGTTTGCTTCTGAAGTAACTGTAACCTTTTCCTCTGAGATACGTTTTCCCTTTTCAGAAGTCACAGCACTAACTTGTGCAGCTGGATCTTTAACCTCCAAGGTAGATATGCTTTCTTTTTCCTGTTCTGAGCTTGAAGTTCTTGTTCTAAATAAGGTATTCTTAACTGAAACATCTGGCAAGTCTTTGACAATTCTTAGCTGCAAGGCAGCATCATTATTATCAGCCTTTGAAAACTTATCATGCAGATCTACATGAAATGTTAATAGAGGACTTTAATAACACAAATGCTAATAGAAAACATGAGAATACCTGAAGACAACAATGATCGCTGCAAGGTTTCCGGTCATCTTCATATTCAGACCAATATGGCTGCTTTTCACTCTGTCAACCAAAGCTTAGACAAACAAAAATAAACAACACTTCAAGTTGAAGACACAAAGAACAATTCCACTCACAGGATTGATCAAAGTTTGAGAACAGCCATGCAAGCGGCAGTCAAATACCTGTTTGATCCAGAAAAGCAGATAGATATCAACATTGGAGCAATTCAAGGATTATTTCTGGCATTTTAATGACCGAGTATTCAATTAGGAGATAATAACAGCTAGAAATATTCAGAGGTCAGGTACCAAGCAACGCCGACAGAATAAGTTATCAAAAGAATCTAAAGCAGCATTAAGGCTCTTATCCAGAGATATGCCCCCATAAGATCCTGAATCTCCAGAATCATTAACATTTTGTTCCTCGTCATATTTTTCTTTGAGTATGCTACAACGTTCCTGCAAGTTCCATTCACGGTACATCATTAGGGCACACTAAAAGCTTTTCGAAAATCTTCAAGAACAAGGAATAATTCTGAGATAAATCAAATGAGAAGAGCTATGAGGCTTATGAAAATGACCATAAGTTCTGAAGTGCTGACTCCAATAAACTGGCTTACAACATTGAGAGCTTCTTCAGCTAAGCCATGTTCCTGAAATACCATCCTGGAAAACTCAAAAGAAATGTATTAAATACATGTGGAGTGGCGTTTAGGAGAGACAATGAACATATTGTATAGCCCCCATCAGCTCCTTCTGCTAAATGCGTTCCAACTTGTAAGGTCACGTGTTCTCAAAGCTAAAGCAAATAACACTGCCAGAAATGTTAAGAAGGTGACAACTCGTAATAAATGCAACTGTGTAGTTCAATCTCATACAATGTATTCAAGCAATCTGAAATTGTCAACTGATAGACAGAAGAAATCTAGCTTTTCCTTTGTCCACAAACAATACGACAGTGTAGATCTTAGCTTTACCATAGGATGCGGTCTTCACCCTCAGAAAATTCATGTTTCTCTTCCTCTGCTTCAACAAGCTCTTCCTCACTGTCACTACAGATCAGTGCTTCACTGCCATGCTGATCATAGTATATGCGTCTCCTTCCAACAACTGACTGGTCCTCAGCCATTCTTTGATTTCTGTGCTGGGAAAGGTAAGCTTGAGATTCAACATAAAATTGAAATCTTTACTTCAAGAAGACAAGATTACAAGAAAAAACTCGATCTTAAATTTCAAGAAATTTATGAACCATCTTCGTCAATCATGGAGCGCATGTACGACCAGTGCTTTTTGTGATTAAGTTTGAGAAATATATTTGCTTGATTTGTTTTTAGATGAAATAATTGAACATGAGGTAGCAAACAGCTTCAGCAATCTTACATACCTATCCAAAAATATCCAGGTCGTATATGGGGGTATCTTCTCAATATAAGGAAGTTTGTTACTGGTTATAGGTGAAACTTCGTGACCATTAATGTAGTCTTTATCTCCTGATCCTTGAGTAAACCCTCCATACTTGCAAAGAGGAGTTCCAGTCCTTGAACAAAACACTTTAAGAACTGAATTCTGCCCCATAAGTGATGTGTTCTCACTTGATATTTCTGATAGAAGATTAGAAATTGCAATCTCTAATTTATTCCTGTTCTTCTCAATTTTCTCCTGCGCAAGAATTTAAGAATGAGTTTCTTGTATGAAACAGAATATGCTGGCTGTTCTACATGCCAAAATGCATGTCAGAAAATTGACATACGGAAATGGATATGGTCCAATGGCCTTTAAGATAGCTAATGTATTGGAAACAGATTATCTTTGGAAGACATCATAATAAGATAGTCTGTGCTGTTAATTGATTCTATAAACTCCGAATACATGAGCTAGTGCTTCTACATGTAGATACAAATGAAGAATCACTCATGTAAGAAAGATATAGATATAATCAAGCAAATAAAACAAGGCAATTTTACATGATACAATAGCTGCTTCAACCAAAAATAACATGAAAAACCATTAGACAATTGTAGCAGGCAGTCACAAACAATTAACTTACTTTAACTGAAACAACTCTTTCTGACTGAATCTGCTTTTTAAGCTGATTCATCTTATAAGACAAATTTCCAAAAACCTCATTTGAGTGTTCCCCATGCGATTTCTGCCAATGTCATGGAATTAATGAAAATTTTCAAAACCAAAAATTGGTTTAATAAAAAAATCTAACTACATAAGAACGAAGCCTACTTCTGAACTTCAATCAAAATTTTCCTGATTGTGCAGCATCCTCGTTAAGGAATAAACCCTAAACCCACAATCGATTTTCTCCCTGACGTTAGTAATTCTACAGTTTCCTAACAGCCAAACAGGGATTGCATTCAACAGACTATTGATCTTAAACTGGCAGAAATTTATCAATTTTCAGTCCACAATTGAATAACTTTTCACATATCTCCTGACATTCTAAATTGGAATAATCAATACTGATAAATTTAACTAATTATCAATCATTAATCATAAACCATCAACTAAAGATATACATATCCGGGCCAAGTCTATCTTCCTAAAAAAGGAACGAAAAAAAAAGCTAAAAGCTCAAGAAGAATCAACAAATGAAAAAGGAAATGGATTAAAATTAGAATTCGAATCACTGATGGAAAGGCAAAAGAAGAAACAAACTCTTAGTTTGGAGGCAGAGTCAGTGGATTTCAACACCATTGCTGCTCTGTTCTGTTTTGCTCTGCTTTGGCGACTAATATAAAAAGGAATTAGACATCGGGATCTACACGTGTGTCATCTGCAGTGACGTGGCCTTTTAGAAGTGTATCGTCTCAATAATAGTTCCCACTTCTTTCTAATCTACTTTATTAAAGCCATAAATTATAATATTCTAATTTCTTGTCTTATAAATTTTTGGGTAACTCAAAGATATTTTGTGTCATTGTGTATAAACTCTTTTATAGTTTAAAATCAATATATAATTTGGCCTTAATCAAATTTATAATATTAATCTGAAGTTAAAAAAGTGTTGCTAAAATACTCTAATTTTTATTTTTAACAAAATAATTCATCGTTTAATTTTTGATAAATGTAGATGATGTGACGACATCATATTAATATTTTTGTCACATGACAACTATATATTATATTCGTATTATGCATATGTTTTATTTTATATTTATTTTAAATTTGTGATATTTTTAATTTATTAAATAATAAAATTCATATGTGATAGTCACCTAGTAAAAAGGGTTAATTACAAAAAAAAGATTAAACAATACTTAATTTTGTAATTATAATCCGAACTTAAAAATGTAACAATTAAATACTTGAACTTGAAGTGAATCACAAATTAGTAACACGATAATCAACACACAAGAAGGGGGGTTAAATTGTGTAATCTTTTCGATTATCCCTTCTTTTAAAAAACTTGGTTAATTCAGATTTAACTATAACACTTGTAAATG
>JAOTBA010000009.1:18143745-18163929 GCA_025629845.1 Erythroxylum squamatum | reverse complement strand
GCCACGGCTTGGAGATTTGGGCAGATCCATAAGCGGGGGCTACTCCCCTGTGGGCTTCGGAACCCACCCAAACCACTTAGCCTGTTGACTAAGTCAACTTAAGTAAAATAAAGTTGTTAAAGAAAGATTGATTAGCTTGAAATTTTTATATTTATTATGGTACCTAAATTAGACGTCTTGTCTGGTTCCTTGACATAACATTTTGCATAAGACCTGAATTTCTAAAATAGGGGATCCCTTTGCCTTAAACCTTTAGTATCTTAAAAGCAATCAATAGGTTCATTTATTAATATAGAAAGGGAAAAGGAATTCATACATTGTTCTATCTTGGAAACAAAAAAATTTGGGAATATAAAGGATTTTAGAGCTATTAAGATGAAGCCCCAATCAATAGAATCAAAAGCTTGCTCAAATTAGATCTTCATTAAGTAACCTTTTAAGGCTTTTTTAAGTTGATAGCCTTTTAAAAGCTCTTGATCTGATAAAATTTTATCGCCTATGCTTTGATCTTGAATGAACTCTCCTTGACTTGGATGAATAATATAATTGAGTACCTTTTTCAAACTAGTTGCAATTAGCTTTGAAATGGTTTTGTAAATAACATTGCAGCATGATATCAGTCTATAGTCATTTAGGGAACTTAGATTAGGCTTCTTAAGGACCAAACTTACATAAGTTTTGTTGAGTTCTTTTAAGAGCTTACCTTTGGAGAAGAATACCATGATGGAATTGATCACTAGGTGTCCTATCACATGCTAGGTTCCATTAAAAAAAGTTAATATCTAGCCTGTTAGGACCTGGTGATTTGTCAGGTTTAAGCTAAAAAAGTTGCCTTGATATTTGAAGCAGTGAAAGGCGAAACTAGTATGTTTTTAAAGATCACATTCCTAAATACCTATATACAAGAAGAGGTAAAGTTAGGTGAACCGAAAAATCTCCTAAAATGATTAAGAATTATCCTCTTTAGGCCATCTTAATCATTAATGCTCCTTCCCTTTTCATTCACTAGGGAACATAAAATGTTCCTATTTCTCCTGCTTAGAATTGAGTTATGAAAGAATGACGTGTTCCTATCTTCATCTCTCATCCAATTTACTTTGGCCTTTTACTTAAGTAACAAATATTGATTCTACAGAGCATTGGAGTAATTGTTGAGTTCTTTAATTTCTCAATCCTTGATAGCCTTATTTTGGGGATCAACTCAGAGCTTAAACTGTTCCAATTCCATTTCCTTCCTAACATAAATGATGACTTCATTTATGTGAAGAATTTTCTCCTTGTGAAGACTTTTGAGCTCCATACCAGAGTCAAATGCTCAAGACTTTAATCTTATAACTTGATTGGTGGACTTCATCTGCATTCAAATTAACCTCAACTGCATTACATGATGTTATAAGGATGTCCTCAAAAAATGCATTTAATGATTCGTGAACTAAGTTTCCATTTTTAGGAGTGGTTTCGTTCCCTTCCAACATTTTAGCCATAGATTTATTGTTTTTTAGCAGTTGAGAGTAGTATCAATATCATAAAGAGAATTTCTTTAAGTTTGAGAACCTAAAGTTTCCCCACCCTCTTTCAACAAGGTGAGATCAAAGCTAGACTTTAGAACTTTAGCATTTTCGTTTAATTCTAGTTTTTTCTGAGTGAGCTTCCAATTTTTTTTCTTTCATAGTTCTAAGTTTGTATTGATAGGAAAGTGAGATAGTAGTATCATAGAGGCTATCATCTTCATTTAAGTGCTTGATATTTAAGGCATCATGTAAAATTTTATGAAGATCTACTTTTATTCTCATACGAACATAACCTATTCTTTTAACCTTTACTATATGTTCATCTAAACACAAAGGTCTTTCAATCAAACTAGCTAGATAACCCAATCTAAGAGTAGGCCAACATTCTAAAAGCATATTGTGAAAGTTTATCCACAAAGAAATTTTCTTTATACTAATTCTTTTCAAGGACATTCCTAGCCTCCACCTTGTAATCAACAATGGTTTGACCATAATATGTCAGGGGCTAGACTCTAATGCTTTGGACAAACCTGTATGGTTCCTAAATTTGAAGACAAAGAAGTCTTCTTCATTAATGAGAGTACTTTTCAAGCCTAATGTGCCCTAATTCTTCTCAACCTATGATTGAACTAAGGAAAAAGTGACCTTTTGTCTAAATAATAACCAACCAGAGAAGAGCACCATCTTTCAGCTCCTGACTTCTAAAGGTGGAGAGATTATGGAATCTTCATTAATACTTGGGAAGTAGGTATGAACTTTAGTTTTTATAAAGGGAAATTGTCCCCTACAAGTGACTTTGCATCTTTTTTATAGTTAAATTAACCAGATTCTTCGAAGGATTCTCATAAGAGAGCATAAGAGAATTCTGGAACAAGGAGTTAGGGTCCTAAGGGAGTTTAGAGATAAGCAAGGGAAAGGAATGGATAACACGTGAGAACATAACCAGTTGGGAGGTCATATAGAGAAAGGATGGTTGATTTTAAGACAGAAGGTTTGGGTAACTTAAACGGTCGATTTGTGGAGGAAGGAAGGAAGGGAGGGTTATACTGGTCATATAAATTGTTCTTAAGTAGCTGAGGAGAGTTAACTGGTATAACTCCATGTAGAGGTTTCATTTCCTAAAAATGATAATTGATGCTAATTAGGTCCTAATTGGCATTCAAACTCGTTTCCTCATAGTTGATATTAATAACCGATGAACAATTATTGCAAATGTGTGGCAACTTCAAGTGACCTTAATACAACTCCTTATCATAGTTAAATTTACATTTTATTCAAAATCATTTGAATGATTATCATAAATGACTCACATAATATTTTATATATTTAATACGTGACATCCCCAAAATTCTTAAACCACAATTAACTAAATAGTTTCCAAAGCATACCATTAACTATCAAATTCCTCATTAGTTACTAAAGAAATGATTGTTTGACAAATACAAAATATTCTATACAACATAACTATCCAAACTGTCACATTAAAAAATATATACATTTCAACAACTTTACAAAAGTAATCTGCTGGCCCACCTATTCTTCACTCTGTCTATCACATGCATTGGGGTTATCAGCAATCACTCGATCTCCTAAAAAATGGTGGCAAGGGGTGAATTGCCTACTCAGTAAGGATAACCGATCATACCCTTAAAATCAAGTAACTTAAAAAAATATTTATAAGACTTAGTCAACTGATTAAATCATACATATAATACGTATATACACAACAACACTTAGTCTAATCCAAACAGTTAATAAACATCTAAATTTTTTTACCAAATTATGATATACACAAATATTAATTATAGCTATCATTTATGCTTTATTCCAATATTTAACTGAATTGACTGGGCCCAACTTAACCTAATAAACTTACATCCAATGGCCTGACGACTCATCTGAACTCGTCATAAACTCTCACCAAGTAGAAATGTAATGAAATGTATAAATATCGGCATAGGGTACCTTAATCTCTCTTGATATCCCGGTACCACTCGAATACCTAGCTATCGACACAGGATATCCCTAAGACTCATGATATCCTAGTACCACTTCGGTACCTAGCCATCGATATAGGACATCCCCAGGACTCAGGATGCCCTGGTATCTGCTCTATGGATAGATATATAGCCACCATTCGCTCATATCGACACAACCTACCAATTAAAGACCATCGAATGTAGCCTATCCTAGGCAAGCTACCGATTCTATATTTTCACCAATTCTTCACAACATATTATCAACAAATCTCTATTTAATTAACACACCTTAGAAAATGTAACAAAATATAAAAAATGAAACACCTTATACTAAATTAATTATTTGATAATTGAAGTAAACATAATTCATATATGTAATTACTAATCATTAATTAAATTAATGACTAATTCAAAATATAATTTATTAATAACAAAACGATATTTAATTTTAAGAGTAAAGTCCAAGGTTATCCTTACCTTGATTTCAGACTCAATTAATTGATAGTCCAAATTAATCCTTAATCAAACCTTCTTACCTAAAATTTACAAAATTCTATTAGACTAATTTACATAAAATTTCTAACCGAAATACACTTAATAATCCAACATTATTATTTTTCTAATTTATTCTCAATTATAAAAATAATATCCTTACTAACCTCACCCTCATAGTTGCTAAAATACCCTAACTAATTAAAGTCATATTTTACCCTCATCTATTTCAAGTAATATACTTGCATAAAGGGAATTTTTGGTAGATTTCTCTTCACTTTCTGCATTTCCTATTTGGCCCCTACATGTAACTTAAATTTTCAAAACAATGTCATCATCTTCACCTCTCCTCTTCTTCTCTCTTCTCTTCTTTCATCATTTTCCAGCCCTATTTTCTCCACTTTTATCTCTTTATGCAACTATAATTATTGTCCCAAACAACGACAACATGCAATCCAACTATAAACTAATGTAGGATGATCAAAAATCACAAAAGATGACATAATAGCTGCTGGAATTTTTACCCAACTGTAAGGCACTAAGGGGTTGTCAACCTCCACAACTCCTTCCAATTTTTCTACAAAACAAACAAAGCTATGAGGAAAGTGTTACATGCAGATGAAAGAGGGTGTTTTTAGACACAATTACTAGTTGGGAAATGAAGAGAAAATGAAGAAGAAGATGGTAATTTTCGTTAGTGATTAAGGCATTTCCAGATCTTTGTTTTTATACAACTTAATGGTTTGTGGGTTGGGTTGGGCTATTTGGTAAGTTTTTAGTTTATTGAGTGGGTTTTACAAATCTCCCCCTCTTAAAAGAATTTCATCCTTGAAATTAAATTATGCCCTTGGGGATCCAAAAAAATGAGGATATTGACGTTGAACTTCATCCTCTACCTCCCAAGTTGCCTCTCTTGGAGAACGATGATGACTCCACAAAACTCACACCATCGGAACCTCCCGTCTCCTTAATTTCCTAATTTGTTTATCTAATATCTCCACTAGCTCCTCCTTATAAGTCATATCATTTGTAACTTCAATCTCAGGCCTTGATCTAACATGACTAGGATCCGATCTGTACTGTCACAACATTGACGCATGGAACACATCTTGAATCTGTGATAATTCTTGTGGTAATGCTAATCTGTAAGCTAACGGCCTCACATGTTGTACAATTTCATATGGTACGATATATATCAGACTTAACTTCCCCCTCTGACCAAACCTTAGAATTCCCCTCCAAGGTGATACCTGCAGAAATATCACATCTCCAACATTGTATTCCATCTCTCGATGATGTTGATCAGCATATTTCTTTTACCGATCCTGAGCTACCTTTAAGCATTACCTTACCACCTTTATTTTCTTCATCGTCTCTTGAACTAACTCCAGCCCCTCTAATAATCTAGCTCCCTCTATATCCCAACATATTGGATCTCTATAGTGCCTTCCATATAATGCCTTAAATGGTGCCATATTGATGTTAGAGTGATAACTATAACTATTGTTATACGCAACCTCCATCAAAGGTAGATATCTATCCCAATCACCCTCAAAGTTCAGCACACAAGCTCCCATCATATCCTTCAATGTTTGAATAGTATGCTTCGACTGTCCACTTGACTGAGGGTAAAATGCAGTATTTAAATTTAACCTAGTTCCCAAAGTTGTCTGTAAACTACTCCAGAATCGAGAAGTAAACCATAGATCTCAATCTGATTTAATAGACACTGAAATCTCGTATAATCTCATAATCTCTTCAACATTCAACTTGGTAAGCTTATCCAAGGAGTCTGTCTGTTGTACAAGTGAGAAATGAGCTAATTTAGTCAGCCTATCCATAATCACCAAAACTGAGTCGTGTCTACATCTGTTCCTTGGTAATGCTACCATGAAATCCATCAAAATTTTCTCTCACTTCCATGGTGGGATGGCTAAGGGTCTTAATTTCTCTGTTCGGGCCTGAAGCTCTGCCTTAACCTGTTGACAGGTCAAACACCTTAACACAAAATCTGCTACATCTTTCTTCATTGTTGGCCACTAGAAATAAAGTCTCAAGTTCTGATACAATTTCATAGTACCAGGATGCATAACATATGGTGCATTGTGAGCTTCCTTCAAAACCTCCTCTCGTAATCCATCTACATTCAGTACATAAACTTGTCTCCCAATCACCAATGCTCCATATGCTCTTACTGAAAAGTTAGTCCTCCTCTTATTCTATTGCACTCTCTCTCTCATCTGCATCAGATAAGAATCTTGAGCTTGTGCCTTTCTAATCCTATGTCCCAAACCTGGTTGGACATGTAATGTTGCCAATAAATGACTCATATAATCAATCTCTAATTTCACATCTAGTGCCCTCAACTCCACCAATGGCGTCATACTGTGTCCACTCAAACTAGCCATTTGCTTGAGCTTTTCTTACTCAAAGCGTCCCCCACTACATTAACCTTCCCTAGATGATAATCAATAGTACAATAATAATCCTTCAGCAGCTCAATCCATCTTTTTTTCCTTAAGTTTAACTCCCTCTGAGTTAATATATACTTAAGGCTTTTATGGTTTGTAAGGATTTGAAATGTCTCTCCATACAAATAATATCTCCAAATTTTAAGAGCAAGCACAATCACTGCTAACTCCAGATCATGGGTGGGATAATTCAACTCCTGTTATCTCAATTGACGAGAGGCATAAGCTATCACCTTTCTATGCTGCATCAATACACACCCCAATCCTATCCTCGAAACATCAGGAGATAACTTACCCCCCCCCCACTCGATGGTAGCACCAAAATTGGGCTAGAAATTAATCTCCGCTTAAGCTCCTCAAAATTCTCCTGACACTAATCGATCCACTCAAACTGAAATCCTTTCTTCAGTAGTTTGGTTAACGGGCTAGTTATTATCAAAAATCCTTATACCAATCTCCTATAATACCCATCAAGTCCTAGAAAACTCCTTATCTCTAATATATTTCTAGTCAGTTCCTACTCCATAATTGCCTTTACCTTAGCAGGATCAGGCGCCACTCCCTCTCGAGACACCACATGTCTAAGAAAAACTACCCGCTCTATCCAAAACTCACACTTACTAAACTGTCTCTCCTTCAGAATCTGTAACATAATTCTAAAATGTTGCTCATGCTCCTCTTTACTCCTTGAATACACCAATATATCATCAATGAACACTATCGCAAACTAATCCATATACTTCTAAAAAATCCTATTCATCGATGCCATGAATGCATCTAGTGCATTAGTCAACCTGAAAGGCATCATTAGGAACTCATAGTGGCCATACCGAGTACGAAAAAATTTCTTGGGAATATTTGACTCAGTTATCCTCAACTACCAATATCCCGATCCCAAGTTAATCTTGGAAAATATGACAACTCCTCTTAGTTGATCCAAAAGAACTTCTATCTTCTAAAACAGGTACTTATTCTTCACTATCACCCTGTTTAGCTGTGGGTAATCCATGCATAGTCTTATACTACCATCCTTTTTCTTCACAAACGACATTGGAGCTTCCTAGGGCGATCTGCTCAGTCTAATAAAGCCCTTTTCCAACAACTCCTCTAACTTCCTTTTCAACTCATTTAACTCAATAGTAGAATCCTGTAAGGTGCAATGGAAATTGGTGCAACTCTAGGCATAGTCTCAATGGTGAAATCTATCTCTCATTGAGGCGATAAACCTAGCAAATCATCTAAGAATACCTCCAAAAATTCCCTCACCACAGGATATATTTTAATCTAGGATTCACCTCCCTCGTATCTATAATATGAGCCAGATATGCCTCACACCCATCTAATATCATCCGTCTATCAGTCACGATTGAGATCATACATATTATAACCACTATGCGATCCCCCACAAATATCACTTTCAAGTTACCCAAAGACTCTATCTCACCTCCTCTGTATAACAATCTATTATAGCTTGATGTTAAACTAACCAATCCATCCCGAGAATCACATCAAAATCCCTTAAATCTATTACTATTAAGTCTGTTGGTAGTTCCACTACACCAATCCTCACTGGTACTTCCCTCCTTACACTATTTACTTCCACACAATCTCCTATTGATAACGTCACTTTTAGGTCATATCCTAAGGGACTAACCTCCCTTGGAGCTATAGAGGCAAACTCTAAAAAATTGTAAGAGTGTGTAGATCCTAGCTCTACTAAAACATAAGCTTTAACATCAAATAATAAAATTGTACCAGAAATGACATCGTTGGTTGCAAGTTCCTCCTTCTGTGTCATATGGTATATCTTCGCCTGAGTTTGATTCTGAGTTGAGGATGTCTCACCAGTACCAGTACCCATTGCTAGTCCGCATCTAACTCCTCTAATACCACCTCTGCTACCAGTTCTAATCGAACCAAAGGCACCACTTTGACCCGATATTGTCTCCTCTTCTCTCACTCTTGAACTCCTCCCTATTGTCGGACAACTCCTTTGTAAGTGCCCATGTTTTCCACAAATATAACATGCCTAACTAATCCCAATAGGTCCCTAACATGGTATTCTGTGAAATCTCCCGCAAGTAGCACAACTTTGAAATCCTCCAACCCCTCTATCAAAAGATCCTCTGAACCTCTGATTAGTTCCTTTGTCGGATCCAATTGATGGTGTACTAGCAGTGTTATGTTGTCCTGAATCCCTGCCAGTTCCTTGATCTCCACTAGACCGGTAGAAACTGCCACTTCTATTCGATGTGCCATAAGCTATCCTAGATCCCCCTACACCAGTATGAGTAGCTCCCCTTTTAACAGACCAACTCCCCTCTCCTTGATGACTCTCCGATCGCCTTTTTAGCTTTTTTCTCCTTTTACCTTGTTCTATTACATCCTCCATTTTGAGTGCAGTCTCTAGTAAATTCTTGAAATCAGAAGTAACAACTCCCAATCTCAACCAAATATCTATCCTCATACCCTGCTCAAATTCGTAACATCTGTCTTCAGGATTTGCCACAGCTTCTAATGCATACTTAGACAAGGCTTCAAAAGCGACCCTCATAATCAACCACTAACATCTCCTCTGTCTGAACCAATGTAAGGCCCCAACATATACCCTAGAAGTATGATAGCATGTCTAGGGGCCATTAAGAAGTGAACATAACAAATGAATTAAGTGCATCTAAGTATAGTAAGAGGCATAATGGTATTTAATGTAAAAGATTTTTGTAAATGAGTAATTTGTTCATTTTTGCATGAACATACCTCTGAAATTTGGCCATCTATTGTTCTGTATACCTCCACATTGGATAGTTCCAATTGGAAATTGTTCTAGAGATATAGATCTAAAACTTTCATGAAGGAACCGAAGTTTTATTAAGCCTCTAAGGTTTTTGAATTCTAGCTTGAAGTTGAGTTATGGTTGTTGTCCCTGTTTTTGAACAACCTGTAGTGTTTTGGGTATAACTCCTGGATTAAGTAGCCAAATTTCTTGAAATTTATTACATTAGAAAATTAAGACATAGGGAATGAAATTAATTGTATGATTGTAGACAAATATGGGAAGGAAAGGTAGAAGAAGGACCAATATGCAATTTTTCTAAAGTTAACACATAGACCAATTGGATTAAAGCATGTGTGACCAATAATAATAAAGCATGTGTGTCCAATAGGAATTAAGCATATGTGTGAGTCTTGAAAGTTTTGGAATGGGGATATGGAGAGGGGAGATGCATGACATTTTGGGGGTTCTAAGTTCAGATTTTTCTCCTCTCCATTTCACCTTCTTCATCCCATCATTTTTCATGTAAGAAATCAAGCTAATCTTAGGTGGAAATCAAGCTAAAAGTTAGGGATTTTCTCTTCACCTTGATCTCTTCTTGCTTTGTTTGTGAAGGAATGAAATTATAAGGATGGAAGTGGGATTAAGAGGTATATTTTTGGTGTTTTTAGTTGGTGAGTCAAACAAAGACAAAGAGGAAGGGAAGGAAAGGCAATAAAAGACCTGCTTTGTCAATTTTTAGGTTTGGGACTTCACTTAGTTGATTTCTGTATTTGTGTATGATTGAAAGGATATAAAGATTCATTTAGAAGTGGAATGGTTGCTAGGATGTTTATTTGGTGTTATTTTGGTGTTATCTTGCATAGAATTGGTCGAATATATATGACAAGAGAGTATTGTGTAGTGGAATTCTGCCTAGGATTTATTTGAGTCATAAATCATACTAAAAACCTCCAAATTGTGTGATTTTAGTTGCATATGAAACCTAAGACATAAAGATAAATATCTTTAGAAGAAAATCTAACTTAATTATGTTTTTATGACTTTGAAAATTGAGATCGAAAAAGGTGACTTGATGTTGCCCCTGTTTTAGAGCAGCTTATGATATTTTGCCTATATCTCATAATTTAGAATTCCAAATGGTATGATTGTTAGTGGTATAGATACTATAGACATAGAGAAAAACATGTCTAGAAGTCCTAGAAACCCATTTCTGACTTTTTATACATGTATATTAAGGAACAAGTAGTGGTGTGAATGGAGAGAGCGTCTGTCACGACCGTGGCATTGTTTTTGATTCCGATTTCTGCCGCATTTTATCCGAACCTTTATGAATAAGTATGAAATTTTCAAACACCTATAAATAAATGAAATAGGACTTACCACATGTGAATTGGGAGACTGAACATTGGAATATAAGATTGAGCATAATGTATTCCAAAGAAAATTTGCATGTACATAAATGATTTATATGCATGTTCATTACTCATATGTGTATAGTATGATTATACAAGTCTGATTTTGATACCCTTTTAATGGTGGTAATCCATGAATTGCATGTATAAACACAAATACATATTTTATGACTTGAAATATATTTCATATGAATTGTGAAATTTGCATATGGTTAAAGGAAATGTTATAGTGGCTACTATATATTGTCTTGGTTGTGGATAGATAGGTATGCTTATAGGGTTACAGTGTAGCTGCTATAGTTTGAACTATCGGTGTCTGCAATTCAATACCTTCGGGTATCCACAATTTTATACCTTCAGGTATCCACAGTTCGATACCTTCGGGTATCCACAGTTAGATACCTTCAGATATCCACAGTTTGATATCTTCGGATATCCACAACACCTGTTATCCACACCTACACAAAATATGCAAGCTTAGCACAGAAAGTAAAGTAAAGAGATATAAATAAGAAATATAGTATGACAACATAAATAATCGGTATATAAATGAGCATTTGGATTTGTATTGATAATTTGTATCATTGAGTGTTGAATATCAATGTTTGAGTTTTGAAGGTGAATTTTTGGTATATGAAAAAAAAAATTGAAGCATGTTTACATTATTTGTTTGATTAAGTATGTCATCATTATTTATATTTGTGTGATGTTCATGAATGTATGTACTTGGCGGATGACTGCTGTGAGTGGTCATCCAAACTAAGTGTTTCTTCACTAAGCTTTCAAGCTTAGCAGGGGTGTTAATTTGTGTAGGTTCAAGTCATAGGAGTGGACAGGGAACATCTACATAGACCAAGGCCAACATATAGAAGAAAAAGTACTTATAGAAGGCATTTTTAGTTAAAGATGATTGTACATATAATGGTTAAAGGAAATTGTATGTTTTCTTTTGGATTACCATGTAAATGTAAAAATGTTTTACTACTGTTAAATGATAACGTTAAGCGTTGGGGAGTTTTGTAATGTTTATATGTATAGCATTAAACTGAAATGCATGTTGTGAATGTATGTACAAGAAATTGGTTGCTTATATGTGGATGGTTGTAGGTTCTGTATAGGGGGTGTTACATATGAAAAATAACAAAACTTTCTGGGTTGCCTTGTTCACAAAAACTATGTAAAAACACATTATGAAATCATAACACATATAGAGACAACCTTATTTCAAAACAGGCTCAAATACTATAGCTATAAATAGTTTGCTTCGGTGTGGTTAATATTTAAGTCAAAAATCTTATTAATTATTTGTAAGGAGTTTATCAAGATTTGTATAGATGAGTATCAGTTCCAGTAAGCAACAATAAATCATCAATAAATGAAAAATTTAAGCCCTTTACAGTTACTATAATATTTCAAACCTCCACTTAGCTCTATATTGTATGATATTAGCTTGGTTAGGGCCATAATACATAATATGGTATGAGAAAAACATTGATCACTTCGCTTTAAACCTTTAGCACCATTAAACAATATAATGAACTCCTTATTCGCTAGAATTTTCATTAGAGGTAATTGTAATGTATTGTTGAATTCATTTTGTAAATAGCTTTGTGAAACCAAATATCTCAATGCAAGTGTCTATAAACTTTAAGTTGAATCATAAGCCTTATAAAAATGAACTTTTAGAGCATAAGTTTTGATATATTGCTTACTATGGTAATTCTTGAATAGGTCATAAATTTGGAGGAGTTTATCACTAATTCTCCTCCATTTAATAAAAACCATTTGAGGCTTAATTTTTTTTGGGGTTAATACTAAGTAAAGTTGCCTTAACATTAGCTCTGAAGAAAGGTTTGTCAAATAAATTAGTTTAATTTAAGTGAAGTGGGGTCAGAATAAAGGATATGAGGTTTAGAAAGGAGGAAGCTCCACCAAAAATCTCTCTTAATAATTCTTTAAAGTAGTTGAAAGTCAGTTTTTTGGGCTCCTTCTAATCATTAGTTAGGTTGCCATATTGATCTTGCAAAGTGGTAATCTTGTTCTTTTTTCTTAAAGTAAGAATGGTACTATGAAACAACTTGGTATTTCTATCTACTTCATTGAGCTATATAATCTTTCATTTTTTTTATAAAAAGAGACTACTGTGTGCTTCAAGAGTTTAGATTTAGTTGTTTAAATGATTCTTTTCTACTGATTTCAATCTTTCTTTTTTTCAATGGAATTGTATAGGTCATTTAAAACATTGTAAAGTGCATCTTTTGCTCTTATAATAGTGGATGTTAATATTTGTTAAAACTCTTAGGTTTTTGTTTAATTCCCTTTATTTTTTACATACAAGTGAATGCCTTGTATATTTATATTTCCTTTAGATTCATTTTCTATTAGCTTCTTCAAAACTTGGACTATTGAGAACATAGTTATTGAACCAAAATATGGCTCCTCTTAGATTGCTTTCAATAATATTATGTGAGTATACATAAGAGTGGTCTAAGTAGATAAAGTTCTCAAAGTAGGCAAAGTTAGAGATAAATTTTACAATCCAATCTACATTAGTTAAAGATTGTTCTAGCTTTTTTGAAATCTTTATACTTCACCCTATCTATTGTTCCGAGTGAAGAATTAACGTCCAGTCTTTGAGTCTGATACACTAAATTTCTCCATAAATGTTCTTAGGTCATCCCTTATGTGACCTTGGTTCCTTTTTGAACTCTATACTTTATAGGAAAACACTATACTATTGAAGAGTCCTAAAATAATCAATGGATGATGGGTTGTCAACTAAATTTTATGTAATTCACCCACTAATCTTCTTTGGAAAGATAAGTTACCTATATTTGCTTTTTTAGAAAGCTAGATTTTATGCATAAACTTCTTTGGAAAGCTAGATTATCTTTATAGATTATGATACACTAATTAAGAAAGGAGAACTTGATAAGGTTATAGTAAGCTATATCAGCTAATTAGTGGGATTGGAGTGCAACATTTGAACTTTATTCTTATCAAAAGCAACCAAAATTCTTCCATTATAGTGATGCTAATTTGCTAGTGATAGTACACCAATTTTTCTTTAAGAATTACCAATTATCCCTATTGGTATTTGTTTTAGTTCTAGTTTAGACCCACAATGCAAGGCTTTTTCTCCATTAAAAGGTCTCTAGGTGCTTGTTATTATTGGGGTTATTGAGCCTCTTAAAAATCTATATTAAAAAGATATTAGCCGGTGTTGAACTTGAATGATTTAAATTCCTCTTTTTCCCTTTTTATCTAGTACTTTTTTCTAGTAGATAATCTGGCTTCAGTAGTTGGAGAGTCCCAAAGGTGAATTATATATAGTAATAGGGTTAGTTTCTTCCAACAATAATTATTTCTTAGTTGTTTTAACTGATAGGTATTTTATACTTTTATCTAGGTAAATTGTAGCCATAGGAATATTAGGATTTACGTTTGTAGTGTCTTAATAGTTAATTTGAACATATCTTATTTTAAAAGGAGCCTCAACTTGAGTTTTATTAGTATTAATCTCTGCTTTGTTTCCTTCCTCATTGAATTCATGTAGGTTATTAGTATTTTACTTGTATCCATTTTTTTGAAATTTATTTGATCTACCTTTGAGAAATAGCTTACCAATTGGTTTATATTCCTTTTTCTTAGCTTCAAAGTTTTTTATCAATAGGAAAAAAATCTTCGGTTGCTCTATCCCACTCCTCATTCATTCTTATGATTTTTAGTTTCTTAGGCAGCTCATTATTCTTTGTCACATTTATACAAACTTTGGCATACCTAATTCTTCTTAGTTTAGCTATTTAAGCATCTAAAAGAATAGGCTTGCTAAATGCACTAGCTAAATTAAGCCCTATGGTTGTCTAATATTCAAGAGAGATATTATAAAACTTAATCTATATAAGGATTTTTTAGCTTCCCTTGTTTCATTAATGTTTGTCTAGGTTACCATTTATGTAGTAGAGGGGCTTCCCAAATATGTGCTAGAATCTTAATTCAAGTATCTAACAACTAGCTTTAAAGGTGAACTTAAAGAGAAAAAAGCCTTTCTCATTTATCAACATCTTCTCGAGCACTATCTTACCCTATGATCTCTTTAGCCCATAGCTCCATTTGGGGAAAAGGAAAATTTTCTATAAAGTAGTCTACTAGAGTGGTAGACTAAAGAGAAACTCTAGTTTGTAGTAGTTCCAACAGTGGAGAAACAACCTATGACTCATTTTTACAGGCTTATAGGAAAAGGTTAAGTTTGCCACGTTCACTAGAGTCTCCTAATATTGCACTTCATGTTATTGGTTTGGTAAATTGAGGAGTTGAAGTCAAAAGTTCCAATCCTTGTCTCCTTATATTGGCTAAAGAGGGAAGAGTAAGGAGCTCCTCAAAGAGAGGGTTAGACTCCAAAACTTGCAGGTTAGTCTGACTTGGTATGTTAGATGTATGAGGGTTGAGTGGGCGAATGGATATATATATGTTGGTAAGATAGGAGTTAGATAGGGGTTGACTATTGTGGTAAGAAGGAGATGGTGGTTCCATTTTTAAGAATGAAAACAAACTAGGTTAAATCTTAAACAGGAAAGCTCCCATCTACGTTAGTTAGCCTGAATATGAAAGAGGGATGATGGACATTTTAGTGAGATGCAAGAATTTTCTAGCTGCCTTAATTTTTATGTTACAAATCTTATGTTCCAATTTTTTGATAACTAATTTGTATTAAATTAGTTTATGAAGCATTGATTTTAAAATAATTTTAGATTTTTTGGATTAATTAAAAATAATTATGATGAGTTTTGGAGGTTAGAGTTCAAACATTACAAAGATTGGCAGTAGATTGCAATATTGGGTGAAGTTTAGCATGTAAGAAAGTTAAAGTGAAGCATCATTTAGAGAGAACACGAATATATGTGTAAAGAGTGGAGACAAAGGGTAAAAAATGGTAGGAGATGGACAGTTTCTATTGGTTCAAACTGACAAGTCAGAATAACAATGATGTACATGTCAAAGCCAGTGTCAACAAGGGAGGCATGAAGTGGTGACATAACAAATTAAGAGGCTATGTTGGATTAAAAAAGCTCTTAAACGAGGATGAGATACAGTTTCATGACGGAGATTCACAACAGTGAAAAAAGGGTGAGTAATCGTCTGTGAAATAATGTGTTTTAAAGAAGAAACATATCCTCTTGTCCCTCTCTAATTTATGAAATTTCCATTCTTCTGGATGGTTAAATATAAGCAATTGGACGCATTTTGATCTAACAACGAGAGTTAATGAAACAGAGGATTTGTTCATTATGCTTTCTGTGGCAACACCAAATTGATAGTCCCTTTATGGCATGGATCACTATCTATGACCATCAATATGAAAATAGATTGATTGTTGATGAAGTGGATTAATAAAACAAAATATAACATAAACAAATGAATAAATCAATAAGAATAAAATAAAAAATAGTTGATTAGACTCGTATTTCTCTAAAATCATGTCAAAACTTCTCTAACTTAGTTTTAATTTGACTAAATTAGTTTTATTTTTCTGGGAAACTAAAATAAGATTTATAAATAAAACATATGTCACATTGATAACCAAATCAAATTAAAAAAATACAAATAAACTCTCATAATCTTGCTACAATTATAACATAATTGGCATTTATTAAATTCCTCTACACATAAGTAACTGTTTGTCCTCACACAAACCAATTTCATCACTCTTAACTCAAATAGGTGGCAACTCTAGAAATAAATTTAAAAAATCAATCAAGTCTCTTTGTTATTCATTTAATTGTAAAGTTGATCAATATGTTACACATTTCACTACTTACATCAAGTCATAAATCAAATTGATTCAACTATACAATCCTTCAAACTTCAGCTCAATCCAAAAAATTCAACTTTATACATAAAGTAAAGATATATGAGAAATATGAATAAACTTTCAATCATTTTTATAACCTTTATTGAAAGAAAAGCAAAATTTTAACTTTAAATTAACATGGTAGAAATTAGAGAATTGTTTGAAAAGTAACCTAACTTTTTGGCGTGAGAGTAAACACTTCATAATAACTACATCAAGTTACTCAATTAGATCACCATTTCAAATAGCTACTAGTACCACTCTTTAACTTCATCCTTTTTACTTGATTTGAAGCTAACATAGTAAATATATTTATTGCTAACTTATCTAAACAAAATAAATTTTTTTGTGAGATACTCAAAATGCTTAAAAAAAATTCACCATTAACTTATTTGCATGTTGAAATTGCAAAGAAGTATCATAGTACAAATAAAGTCTTTTTCAAAATTAATGAATCAAATTAAAATAAACTTAACCATTAAGGGTCATAACTATTTAACTAAATAAATCAAATCATAATAATAACAAAATTTACAATGAATTGTCTCAATCAATATGCTTTTAAAGTAAAACATTTTCCTAAAATTGTTCCCTATTAAACTAATTATAACAAAATTTATAAGCATAAACACTAATTGCCTCCCCTTTATATAGGTTGTATAATGTCCCCAATGTATAGGATAAATAACAGCAACAAAAAATTAGATGAAAAGGGGAAAGAGGATAATTAGGAAAATCAGTACTCCTATAATAATAACAGAATATCGACTGTATCTAATACCATTAATAATCCTTAACGTTTAATATTTCACTAAGGTTCCTTAGTTTTTTGCTTACTCTTTAGAGACATGTTGGGATGTTTATAAAATATGAAAAAATACATATTTGTGATAGATATCATGTTGCCTATACAACCTAAAAACTTAAACAAATCTTATCCCATCTAAGATAATCCTAATACAATGATGAAAGAACACAAAAATGTACTTAAATCTATAACCTTAAAATTTTAAATCCATTACCTTAAAACTATTTAAAACTTAAAACGTATGTAAGAAAATTAGCAATTACTAAAAACTTACTTAAACTAATGTTAACGATTTTAAAAGCTACCATATTAAAACAAAAATGCCTAAATTATTAGGTTGCCTCCTAATGAAGCATATTTATGAGTATGTTAGCTAGACCCCTTACTCAAGCTTTTCACCCTGATGACTCCTCAAATGGAGGCTTAGTTTTACTCTTCTTCGATTTCTCAATCTCCTAAAAGTTTCTCTTCTTACTCATGAGCTCATTGACTTCCCAATATGCTATGTGCTCCACTAGAATTTCCCTCACACTTAGCTTTTGGCCGTCCTTGGGAAAAATTAAAATTAAGCTCAAAGCCCAAAAACAACATTTACTCATTTCCCATATTTTTCAAGAATATATAATCATAAACAAAGATGAATGACTTTAAAAAATCATAGCAAGAACTTAACATTCTAAGCTTTTACTTATAATTAATCAACATTCATCATCTTCAAAAACTGAGCAATCTAATGGTAGACTTAGAAAATATGTTTAACTAAAATATATCAATGGGTACACTCAATGCCATTCCTACTCATGTCATTCCACAACTTTGCATATCATTTTATTTCTCCACCACTAATGTTCACATGCAAAATTATGGATCAAAAGACTTTTCAAGGTTGTAATATGGGTAAAGGTAAGGTGAGATATATTTGGGTCAAGTAACTTGAAAGCTATTAAGCTAGTGAAACAAAAAAACACTCAATGTGACATCAAGTGCATAAGTTAACACTCATCAAAAACTTGAAAACCATTAAGTTAGTGAAACAAAACAACACGCAATGTGACATCAAATGTACAGGTTAACACTCATCAAAAATTTGGTATCGTCAGCTATGATGAATGCAATATTTATATTTCATAACTCATTTCAGCTTTCACACACAAACCACTTGAAGCATATACTAATCCGAAAGAATCACTCATACAATTTATGCCAACAATATAATGAAACCGCAAGAGCGAACTTTCCAAGCCAACATCTACCTCATATTCAATGTACTCAAATAACAAATTCATCCCAACTCTAAGAAGATGCATTAATTATGAATAACTTTGCAAACTCATATACACTTCTTCCTTGATAAATTTATTTAAACACTTTTTTCATTTTTTCTTTCTTTCTTTTTCTTTTTCTTTTCTTTTCTCTTTTTTTCTTTTGCTTTTCTCTTTTCTTTCTTTCTTTTCCATAAAATATTAAAATAGACCACATCAACATGGGAATTTCATTGATAAGACATAACAAAACATCCCAACATTAACCAACCTATACATATGTACACTCCCACACTTACACTTTTGTACATCCACAAACTCACCAATCACAAATGTTTCACTAGCTTTATGTCTTGGGTAAGACATTTGGTTATGTGTTAATGAGCATTTTGTATTAGTTTTTGATATATAATTTGCTAAACTATTGTCCATTTAATATTTAAATTGCACTAATTAAGAATTATTTGTTTTAATTTTAGGTACACATTAGATTTGTTATTTTTAAAAGCCTAAGCAAGAAAAGCCCTCAAAGTAAGCAAGGATACAAAAGCAAATGTTAACATTTTTAGCCACCTAAAAACATTAATGTTTTGACATGGTATTAGCCAAGATTTTTTCATGAAGAAGGTTACAACGTGAATGTAATGGTTTGGGACCAAGGAGACCTAAATGGACATTCAAAGGAGAGCAACAACGTACACGTGAGCTGGTGGAAAAAGGAGGGCGTTGATACAAAATTATGGAAGCAAAAAAAAGTTGAGCTTGGGCAGATGAAGGCACGTTGAGCCAGTGGAGGAGACACCAAAAAATTTAGCTGGGAGAGAGGAGATGTGGAAGAAAAGAATGTGTAGCAGCTGGCGTAACTAAAAGATTAAAAGGAATGAGAGGAATGGGACCGAAGGTTTAATGGGACAACAGCGTGAAAGTAATGATTATTTTGATAGGAAGGACCAAAACTATTAAAAAGACATTTGATACATAAAAACAAAGGAGAGTGGTAGCAGCATAAACAAAGGAATGACAAAACAGTGAGTTGGGGGGCGTGAAAGTTGTATTGTGCGTGAGTTGGAGACATTTCAACATGGAAAATAAAAGAAGATAGCTGCGGCAGTAAAGAAGATAGCAGTTGGCAGCAGATAAAGGAGAGCATAAGATGATGGACTTTCAATACATAAGAGACAAAAGAAGATGGCTGCGGCAAGAGAGTTGAAAAATAGGAGGGTTAGGCGTAAATGAGGGCTGGAATTTTTTCAAGACGGTGACACAAAAAGACAAAGGAATTGGTGGCAGCATAGAGAAAAAAAAGTGATTATAGGTGTGAATCAAGCAAGCAGCTAGTGGCAACGTGATCTGGTAAAAAGAGGAGACTCTATTGATTCAAAGAAAAAACGTTACACACCACTCAATACTCTCCTTCCACACACGAATCAGCCTTCATTGACTACCAAGCATGCTACAACCCCACTAAACATATACTCTCCACTTACATGAAAGAAGGAGGTGGCATGAGCACGCTGATGAAGCAGCTGGTGTGTTGGGCCCCACATTTTTAGTGGAAATGTAGAGATATGAAATGAAATTGAATGAGTGTTTTGTATATGAATTTTGTGATAGATGAAATT
>JAOTBA010000009.1:18101391-18128713 GCA_025629845.1 Erythroxylum squamatum | reverse complement strand
CAATGAACTTACATTTTCCAGCTTTTAACTTCTAATATTCCACATTTAATCCATCTTGTATCTAAACCATATTTTCCTTTTCATTTCAATTCCAAGGATTTTCCTTCGCTTTATATATAGATAATTGCCAAATAATCATCGATAATTACTCGTTTAATAGTCTTAACGCACAGAAAGTTTCGGGGTCTAACACAAGGTCTTTACGAAAGCTGTAGATCTTGAAGTCCTCTTTCAAATAGTTCAAGAATGACTTAAATCCGGTAACTCTAGTGAAAATTATGCTAATGGTCCCAAAACAGGTTCAATATAATTGAGAACAAAATCTATTCTGAAATAGGAGAAATGAGATTGTTTTGATGTTTGACTGGTGTGGACGCACCACCCTTGTGGGATGATAGCTAATGAGGGTTTATGGAAATAACTCTATAAGATAATAGGCTCACATTTTATGACTCCGAATGTTGGGCTCCAAAATCGGGGTCCAACAAGAACATTTGATACCTTTTTGAAAAATGAGGAGACAACCTAGAAAGAGTAGTTAAGCAGGGGAGACTAAATTGTTTATGGCGTAGGTGGAGTGGTATAGAGGTGATTGTGACTTTGATAGAACAATATGATTGTTGAAGTGTAGAGAAATCTTCATATGATAGAGATTATTGTGGATGAAACCTAGGAATATTATCAGATCCTTCACAATATAGCTAAAAGGATTAAATTTAATAGAAAAAGAGTTATCTTTAACAAATTTTTCTACAGAGCGTAGGTTAACAATAAAACATGAAATAATTAAAACATCAGTAAGGTGAAGTGGATGAGTGTGAGTAAGAAATGTGAAATTATCGATAAATAGGAAGAATTTGACCATTACTAATAATCACTTAACTTGAATTAGTATACAAAGTTTCATATTTCATAAGATGAGAATTAGGGGTTATAGGAGAAGTGACACTAATATTAGGGAGTCATTCAATATAAGTATTAAAAGTATGGTGAAAATTATTAAGAGGGGCTTGTCGATTTAGGATAGTGAGAATTGTAGGAAGAGTATTGAGATTACTTAGGAGGTCTAAGTCAAAAATTTTGGAATTCAAAGTAGTGTGCAAATAATATGGCCTCATTTTCAACAGACTTGGCACTAGGAGGGAGGTTTATTATGATTGGACCTGAGGGTATGAAGTATTGGTGCTTTGGGCTTAATTAAATGTATGGTCTTGATGTAGATTGAAGTTCTGAGTATAGTAGGAGCCAAAATAGTGAGCATGCTCACGCCAAGAAGTTGAGTGTACAATAGCTCTATATAAGCCATTTTTGTTTAAAGTAGGCCTATGACCTGTACAAAAAAAGTTAGAAAAGAGGATTGAAACTTTTTTACCTTCATCCTCTATTATTACTACATTTATTACAAGTGTGCAAGAAGCATCCCCTAGTACTGTAGGTGGTAGTGAGCACTACATCTAGTGAGAAAGTGAGTGGTAAGAGAGAAGGCACTACTTATGAATGACGAGTTTCACCTAAAGCTTTGTGAAAGTAATGGTGGATTTAAGATATTAAACAATTGAGATGAAGGACCCATAATTTGGAGGTAAGCCTTTTAGGGTGAAGAGGATAAGATCTTCTTTTGAAATTTTATCTCTTATGACCAACAGCGTATCATTGGTGACAGAGATTAGAGTGAGATAATAAGTGATTGAGGTTGCTCCTTTCTTCAATATGTGAATCGTTCACCAAAATAGAGAGTATTGGTGCGCACTAGCGGAAATCTTCAACGAGATGCAAGATTCAGATGTGAGACCGAAAGAATGCTTGAGATGGACATCAGATTGAAGGTTAGCTGGATCACACACATGACGGGAATATGCGAGAGTTCTAAGATGACTTAGCAAGTAGATCAAGCATAGTGTGAGTTTTGGGAGAGTTTCGGATCCTGTACGAGCTGACTTGGCTAAGGCTAAGTTCTTGATGAACTAAGGACTTAGTGTTTGCCCAAGTGGACGGATCGTGGCTAATAAAGTTGGTATAGGTAAGCATTGAATCGGACCAGTATGTTATTGGCTTGGATAACTCATCATCAATGGATAGAGATGAGGAGATCTTGGATGATGTGGGAGATAAGATCATAATGGATTAACATCAACTTTAAGAGATAAAGATCATATGGAAGGATCATCTGAAGATAGAGGAGATCTTCGTGGATATGGATAATCATTCCTAGATAGCGTAATCTTTTATCTTATTATTGTAATATAACTTAATCCTATTAAATAAAGTCCTAATTAGATGAGGATGTCATCTATTGGTTAGTATGATGTAATCTGATAAGGATAAAATAGGATAAGATTGTAATCTTATCTAGTAGAGTTTTATTAGGATTTTAACTTAGTCATCTAGAGGTGCCTATAAATATCTCATTTGAGTCTGGATCTTCTTAGAGATACTTAGAGGGAGTGAACATTGAGTGTGAGAGACACTTAGAGTTTGATAGAGTATTCCTTTGTATACTTTGAGGGAAGTAATGAAGGTTGACTTTTAAGCTGTATCTCTTTCTCGTGTTCTTATTGTTGCCATTATTATTTAGTTTTTTCATGGTTTTGTTGTAAGGGTGTGAGAGTGAAACATTGCGAGGGTCGTGAAGCATCCGAGAACAAGTAGGTTGGTCGACGATCACGGGACAAGGCTGAATCTTACTTTGACGGAGCTAAGTGAGATTGCCTAACAAAGAGGTTGGCACATCTTGTGGGATAAGTTCATGCTTGAGGAAAACCTTTGTAACACCAAGGGCAAGTCATGCAGTGGAGCTGGATAGGGAGATAGTGAGAAAGTAGTTAACATAGTTTGGAGATAAAGAATCAACGTTTGTTGGGAAGATAGTGCTATCAATGTAATCTAAAAGGTCAGATGTAATAAGGATCGCTTGAATTGAATTGCACCATATGAAATGGTTGAACAAATCTAATTGTTTTGTTATGAAATTTGTGATTTAACTAAATGGTAGAGTACGTGTACGTGAAATATGTTTAACTATTAAGTAGTGTTTGTGATTGGTGGTTGTATTGTAGGTGTGATACTATAAAAATAAAAAGATAATCAATTCTAAATTACTCAACTTTTTAGATTTTTTTAATTAAGTATTTAAGCTTTTAAAATTTTCAATTGAGTAACCAACTTTTTAAAACCTTAATACTTTAGATCAAAATGTTAGTTTCGGTAGTAATTTGTTGAATTGGCTAATAAAATCCTTTGTGTTCATGACTTGTGAATGTCCACATGAAAAAATAGTGGCCATAGTTAGACTGAAGTAAAGAGAATTTTTTCAGGACATATCATGAATAACAAAGATTTCGTTAGTCAAATCAATAAATTATTAACGAAACTAATATTTTGAACTGAATTGTTAAGGTTTTAAAAGATTTGTCACTCAATTGAAAATTTTAAAAATTTAGGCACTTGATTAATATTTTTTAATAAAAGTTGGACATTTTAGGATTGATTATCCCAAAATAAAATGTTAAATTGATTCACTTGTGAGTTTTGATATTGCAGAAAGAAAATTGTGATTTTTTTATTTTAACTTATGAAAAGTTTGAAAATCTTAAAATATACGTTACTGGTGTAAATGATAAGCTAAAGCACAACAGAAAAAATTAAAATTTATTTAACGTGTTCATATCATTAGCAATAGATTGAAGTATATTCGCTATTGTTGTGATATGTTTGTCTTCTTGTAATAGCTGGTGGTGTCCTCCAGACATTATTAGGTGAACTTTTTTGTACATATTTGTTTTTTAATTCAATTCTTCTGAATTATATATATATAAAAAAAGATATGTTCTGTCTTCTTTGTCCATGTCTCAAGCTATGCAAATGTAAAACTAAATTTACCATAAACTCTTTTAGGAAGTCAATAATCAGGTCCTTTATCATAAATTAGGAAAGTCCAGATTTTGAATGTAAAACTGGTAGGGTTTAAGGATCTAGTTTCTGAAAAATCACATAAATAGGACTACCTGTACCTTTCCTAGATTGTCATTTAATGGCCATGTACCTTTCGATTGTGTGTCAAAACTTCTTAAATTAAAGAAATTTAATACAAGCCAAAGTCCATGTACGCTTAGTTGATACCTTATTCAATTTAGTTTATCCCAAAAGCTGACTTGTTTAACATTAAAATGAAAAGTTGATTAAGAAGTTGAAAGAGATCTGTTTTCTGGTTCAGATAATTATGCAGAAGAGGAAGATGATGATGACGACGATGAACAGCTAGGGATCATCCATATCGAAGCAATAGCAGTAATTGGAATTTCTGATTTCATGGAGTAAAGACAGTTGAAATTAACAAGCTTCTAATGAACATGGGTTCTTCTACGTCGCATGTTCAAAGCCTAAATTTATGAACCAGGTTCCTAGTTTGTCTCTACAGAACTTCCAAGCTGAAAGCGAAAACAGTGGTGTTCCCTTCCATCCAAAAAGTAGAGACTTGCCGTTCTTGTCAAGACTACAGAATTTTCCGTTGCGAGATTGCTGAAGAACCAAGTTCGCTTGATACAGAGACGACTCACTAAACCCTATTTCCAACATTCTAAATTTGGAGAAGAATGCTCTCCACACATCTATTCTTACACATCTGGCAATCCTCTCACGGCCCTCCATCGCCACAGTTTCTCGTATCCCATGAGCGAAAGTTGCCTCAATTTCTTTCCTGTGCTCTACGTTCTGACTCATGCATGTGTCGATGGAATCAAAGTGAGCACTGTAATAGAACAATGCTTCTATGAAACGAGTGACGAATGCTGGCGAATTGAGATTCGCTTCAGCTTCACAGACAATCATCAGCGATGGACCGATGTTTTTTATCACCCTCATTAAGTTTTCCAAGCATTCAGGCCTTGACATCATAGTTCTTAGCGTAATGTTAGCGGAAATTATTAGAGACTCATCTGCTGCTAAATCAAATTGCTCTTCCCTTATCTCATTCCGACTCGAGTAGTAAGCTACCTTGTATGAGAAAGGGATGTTCATGGACTCGGCAAAATTTTCCAATCTCTTACCAGTCTCATGTATCCTGTCTCTGTCTCTTAAGCAACCAACAGCTGTTATTTTAAAATGTCTAAGTGTGGGTTGTTGTCGTTCTACAAGTGCTTGCATCAAAGCTGTCCACTGGATTCCACTCCTAATTTCAAGATCGATCACATGGAGCTTTCTGGCTGATCCAATGTTTTCAATTATGGTTTGGGTTGTTGTGAGCTGAATCACTGGGTTTAATGGAACATTTTGGTGGTGAGTAAGGAAAGCTAGACTTGTGCTTAACCCATGAGGATTTTGGCACCCCAAGGGCTTTGGTATTGACCGTCCTGCTTCCTTATCAATCCTCTCCCGCAGAGCTTCAGCAAAGCAGTACACAACTCTCTGAACAGGGTTGGCTTTATTAGATGCAATCCATTCACAACGAGACAGCAATCTGCTTGCACGATCAAATTGTCGAAATCCGACCTTCTCAGCAGCTGCTAAGAGAAGATGGGCAAGTTCTACATTCCATATTTCTTGCTCGGAGAGACCCGTCAAGGCATATCCGAAAGGGTGCATGAGTATGGAGAACTCGTCGTAGCTTTGGTCAGAGAACTGTATGTATCTTACTCCAGCAACTCTCATGGTCTCTTCTGTCGACAAGTTCCATTTACTCCCTGAACAAGCTTCATCTTTAGCATCATTCAACTGTGTCAGGTTCAGCTTCTTAATTCCGCTACCGTAGCTGTTAAGAAGCTCCAGCGAAAAAGACACAGTCGTTGACTGTACCAAACTTTTAGCATGTTTGAAGGTATTCTCAAGCTTTCTGATCTCCTGCGGTGGCGGCCTTGGTGCTGTAAAACAAGGGTCTAAGTACTCATCCAGCGGCAGATAGTTTGATTTCTTTGCAGGAAGAAGACATAGAGAAGGCGACCGTCTCGGTTCCTCTACTGAAGAGAACTGTTCTTGTCTTCTTTCCATTTCTCTCTGATCACATCCTCCGAGAGGACTATAAAGATCATCTTGGGTTCCATCGAAGTCGAATGAAGTGGAAGGGAACAAGGCACCTGACATCGATCTGAAAGTGAAGAGCCTAATCGGCCAATTCACCCACAATTGTGACAAGAGGGTTATCTGTAATCTTCGATCATCACCTAGACATGGAAATTGACGAATGAAGACAGCGGCAATAATACATGAACAAGACAGTGCCGATGATGTTGATCTTTCGATATTAGCCACCACGACCTGCATTTAATAAGATATTTGACATGTAAAATATAATATGCTCTGTATTGTCACTTACTCTTGAAGATCGGAGACAAAATCCAAAACAAATGCTTTTATATATATCAATTAGTTGTCCGAGTCTCCCGAGAAACAAATCCAATCATCAGACTCCAGAAGGAAGTATAAACGAGCGGAGACATGAGAGTATCTGGTTCTGCCGGATTCTGGTAGAACTGCGTATTACCATTTGGATCCATGAATCAGCTATTCTCTGTGATGAACTTGACGTGAAGATACCTGCAAAACAAAGGAAGGCACGTCGGGGGTTATGTCCCGATTCGCCTCTCCGACGCTCAAGTCAGTCTTTTGGTGAAGGTTGGATTGCCGTAAAAGCTAGAGAGCTAGGTTTTTTATTGCCTACCTTCGTTATGGTCAAATTATACCTTATATATGGAGCGATATCTAGGTTTAGGTCTTTACGTAGACTCCTACCTCTGCATGGAAGTCCCCTCCCGCTGATGGGCTGTGGAAAGTATGGATCGGGCTTGGGCTCAACGTCTTTGATGAATGGACCGATCAGCCCTCGGGTCGTTGCGACTGAGTCCAGGCCCAGCACAATCGACCCAACCAAGTTTATACTCCAATTGGTTACATTTATTAGTTCACTACTTGTCTACTTTAATTTTCTTAATCAAATCGTACCAAAATATGTCGGCGTCTCCTTGTTTTGAGGCGCTTGCCTCCTTAACCATGTGAGATTAGCTTTTAATGTGAGGGAATCCAAGTTTTTGCTCTAAGAAACAATAGCCTAAAAATGTCAAATAAAAGAAACGGCCTTCTCTTAGTTCTGATGCTTCCCTGCAATCAAGACTAACATCTTATACAGTATCGAAAACAAAATATTTAACAACTTGTATTAGTGAATTTAGATTAGAGAAAATATAATTTGTATAAAATTTTCACTACAATAGCTTAAGCTATTGTATGAGGCCAACTTAATTGGTTTTATATTGTGCGAGGCCAACTTAATTGGTTTTATATAATCACTAACGCACCTCCTCAAGTGAAAGCCCTTTGGGCTTGAAACTTACACGGGCTCACTCTACCTTGTGCTGAATAATAGGTGGGTGGTAGGATTTGAACTCACGACCACTTAGTTACAAAGGCTCTGATACCATGTTAAATGACTGTTTCACCACAAAAGCTTAAACTGTTGTGTGAGGGTAACCTAATTAGTTTTATATTGTGTGAGGCCAAATTAATTAATTTTATATATTAAATGGTACTTTGAACAAGTTCACTTGCACTTTTCTCCTTTCCATGAATAAGTGGATAGCAATGTGAGAGAAAAGATAAGATATCAATGATCTCACTAAATTCAGATATCATCGTTAAAATGAAAAAAAATATAGATTTATAACATTAAATATAATTCGAGTAAACTATAAATACATATTTGCTAGATAAGCACATAAGATAAATTTAGAATAAGTTAAACGTAAGTTTATCAAAATCTGATTAACTTTTAAAATAACAAACTAATTTCATTACAATCCTTAAAATCTGATTATCTTTTAAAATAAAAAACTAATTTCATTACAATCCCCCCAATTTTAAAAGAATATATAAAAGATTAACTTAAGTATTACTAGATTAGAAGCTAAAGTAGAACAATTAGAATATGGTGTCCTATGGACTATGAATCAGATACTAGATTTACCAAGATATAGCTTACAAAATTGTTGGTGAAACTCTAAGTTTTAATGAACCAACATCTTATATTGTAATAGTTCTTATTAGTCATATTACACCCTACCAAATCCACTGTTTATCGCGCATTTGCACTAATAGGCCATACATGTGCCTGATTATTTATAATTGCTCTAAAGATTTTCCAAAGTCTTATAAGAACGGTCCCATTCTACACTCATATAGGCGATTCTATCAATTGTATACTGCAATCAAATATACTACCCATAAGGTATATATAATTTATAAGAGCTTAGTTTATCCTTACTTAAGTTGCAGTTTAACACTAATCACATATCATAAGAGGACATAAATATTTAATAGTGCCTTTAAAATTCAATGGCTTTGTTATTATCCATATGTACCTAATTCATGGTGGTTTGGGTGGTCCCTGCCCCAGGTATTGTCCTCTTTGGTCTCAGGGTGATTTGTGGATTCGAACCCAGGACCTCAAGGTTTTGTTGATTTTGTGGAACCACGCCTCTAACCACTGGGCCAATTGGGTGGTCCCCGCCCCAGGTATTGTCCTCTTTGGTCTCAGGGTGATTTGTGGGAGTCGAATCCAGGACCTCAAGGTTTTGTTGATTTTGTGGAACCACGCCTCTAACCACTGGGCCAAAGGTGCCTTTTTGGTTTGGGTGGTCCCCGCCCCAGGTATTGTCCTCTTTGGTCTCAGGGTGATTTGTAGGAGTCGAACCCAGGACCTCAAGGTTTTGTTGATTTTGTGGAACCACGCCTCTAACCACTGGACCACCCAAACCACATGGGATTACTAATCTAATAGATTCACTTCTGAGTTTAGAAAATCAATGGATACAATCCCATCTTTAAGTGGTTACTTTAACACTTCATGTCTCAAATGAATGTGTCTACTTTTTCCATTAAAAGTTTTTTTCATAAGGATTGTTGCCTAAAGTCACAATGTATAGAGAATGAAGGTGTTGGTTTTATTTCTAAAGGAATATTTTCTAAGCCCATTTTTAGCCAACTTCAAGGCCACAAACTTTGACGCCATTATTGAGTTAACAATAATAGTTTTTTTAACTGACTTCCAAGTTAGCGTACCTCTAATAAAGTAAATACATAACTACTAGTAGATTTTATCTCAAAGTAGCCTAATAATCATGATTAGGACTATATGTATACCTAATCAGTCTACATATAACATAAGCTATATCAAATTGTATAAAGTTCATTAAATGCATCATAGTCTTGATATTCTAAGCAAGCTCAAACTAAGATACATAATGACTTTGATTTTTATTCACATCAAAATAATTAACAATCTTAAGAAGTTTTAAATATAATGTTCTTATAATAATATTATACCAAATTTAATAATTATGATTTTATAACCTAAAATAACACTTGCTTCCCCTATAACTCTTATATCAAAATGTAAAGCCAAAATTTTTGTAATACTATATAATACATTAATATTAGTACCAAAAAAAGCAAGTCATCCTTATATAAGCTAATGATCACACATTTTCCATCAATAAGTTTAGCATATACACATTTATCTACTTCAACAAAAGAGAAACCATCCCTTAATAAAACTTGATCAAATTTCTTATGCCACTACATAAGAAATTATTTAAGACTAGACAAAGATTTTAACAATCTATAAACTTTATTTTCAAACCTATGTGAAACACAACCTTCAAGTTGTACCATGCAAATCTTTTATTCAAATCACCATTTAAAAATGCAGCTGTGATATCCATTTGATGAATAAGTTATGGATAGAAGGCCAGGCAATCAAAACACAAATTGATGAAATTCTAGTTACAGGTTCATAAATATAAAAAAATCAATATTACATATTTTAGTAAAATTTTTTACAACCAAATGAGCTCTATATTTATTATTAGAGTCGTTAGGATTAACTTTTCTTTTAAAAATTGTATTTACAACTAATAGGTTTAGCACTAATAAACGATTAATATACTATATTTTTATGCCCATTTTGAGTTTGTTTTGCCAATTATTTGAGAGTTTTACGTTGTTTTTGTTCACATTATGTTTCAAGTGTTTTTTTTCAATTTAAATTACTTTCATGAACCATAAGAATTTGAGTGAAATTGTGACACAGAACAAAAGAATTGGAGATATTTTATAGATATACGCTCGTGTGAAGTTGTATATGCCCGTATGCGTAATACATAAAACCATATAAGAGACTATGTAAAAAACTGTAAATGTGTAAAGCTTCAATGACGCTCTTTTAGCCCATATGGAGATACACGCCCTTGTAAGTATTATAAATGATTGTGTTCCTTACCCATGTAAGTAATTAAAAATGTGTAAATTGGTTATTCCAAAGTTTTTTTTGACATACACGATCACTCATATGACCTTGTGATTATTCGTGTGAAATCCAAAAACCCTAATTTTTAGTATAAAAAGAAATTATGAAGAGGAGGTAAAGAGGATTAGAGTTAAAGACCAAATTTAACGCAAGAGACCAAATTTTAAACCTAAAATGAGGAAAACATGAAGATTACTTTAAGAGATCCAATAGAGAACAACCTTTCATCAAGGATTCAAGAGTATTTCATTAAAGAAAAGGGGATATAGATTATGCATTCTTTTTTTTAGTGCTTCTTCTAAACTTTTGATGTGTATTTCATTTTCTATGTTTAAAAACTATGTTTGTTTAGTGCTTAGGTAGGATGAACCATAAGCTTGGATGGATGATATGATATGATATTTTATTTGATATAATTTGAATGAATGATTCAGTAAGAATTAGTTATGCCATTTCTGTTCTTGAATTAATATGTACAAGAGATAAGCTCAATAT
This sequence comes from Erythroxylum squamatum, assembly GCA_025629845.1. Taxonomy (NCBI): domain Eukaryota; kingdom Viridiplantae; phylum Streptophyta; class Magnoliopsida; order Malpighiales; family Erythroxylaceae; genus Erythroxylum; species Erythroxylum squamatum. The sequence continues at coordinate 18,117,927 of JAOTBA010000009.1, read as the reverse complement.
TTAATCTCAATGACTAAGATTGAGAGATCATTTTATATTAATAGATCTATCATACTTGGAAAGAGTTGCAAACTTAGAGAAATGTCAACATAAATCCTCTAGATTAGGGTTAAACAAAATAGAGAAATTCAAGAATCAAGTAAAGTGATCTTAGGAGTTTTGATTAGAAAGAGAATTCAGTCAATTAACTGAGGATTAGTTATTAATAGTCTTAATAAAGATATTAAAATAAGATGGGAGTTTTCACGGTTTAATGATGAACAATTGAATTGCATGATAAAGGTTAATACTTAAGAGATCTTAAGGGGATTTATTACCTAGTTTCTAGCTAATTAATATTGTTTAATCATTGTGTTATCTACTTTCTGGTTCATTATTGTGTTGAATTCTAGTTTAGTTTAATTTTAAATTAAATCATCATTTTATTCGACAATTAGATAATCGAAAAAGGCCATTACTAGTAATTGTAGTCCTTATTGGATCGACCTATGGTTGCCAGTGCTAGCTACAACTACACTGTGCTCTTACGGTTTAAAATTATATCAACCAAGCTTTTGGCATTGTTGCTGAGGAATAAAATATTAGGAAAACTTTGTTTTTGTTAATCTAGTTAATTTTTTTTATTTTATTGCTTTTTACTTTTTTAATATGTTTAATTATTTTGTTGACTCTTTAGTTTTCTCACTTCTACAGGTCCTAGGGTTAGTTTATGACCCAAAAAACATGCATCGCACCTAATTGGCTAACATTCAAAGATTGAGAGGACAACTCATAAAAATATCTAAAGAACCCTACTTAAAGAGTTCAAGTTAGATCGATAGATAGAGGGCCTAAAAGGTTAGATTAATACCAAAGAATTAGGAACTGCAGTAAACCAATTAAGAACTATATTTGATTACGCTAGAATTGACCTAATCGGAAGGGAATCCAACATTTTGAGACCGACTATTGTTGTGCTTAAATAAGTTCTAAAAATACCTAGGTTATCCTACTCGCAAGTATAAGAGGTAGTTATAGTGATTACTCAAGGTCGTCTCCCCCAGAGGTGAACTTGGTCCAATTAAATTAACCTTGAATAAAGGAATAAATAGAAACAGATGCAATCCTAAACATTCGATCCTGATTTGTTGATTGAAGACTTTAAAGAAAATCACAAAATAAATTGAAAAGTAAACGGAATTAACTAGAAGCAAAGATGAATAAATTAATCGAAATGGAAGACTCTTAAGAATTAATTTCGCTAACTTAATCTCCTACACATGATTAAGGGAAATGATTGGATAGTTATCTTACTAAAATTAACACTTAGGTTCTAAATCAACTCGAATAATGAATTAATCTAACTTTCGTATTCAACAAGTTATTATCCAAATTAATTATGGAAACCTGACTACTACTTACCACTTAAGTTAATATATTTCTAGTTCTTAACCTAAGCATCTATAATTTCTCGTTCCAAATTAAACTTCTTCTCTAGATCCTTCGTTTAATACTAAAATGATGCAAAGTTTGGTCATGCTATTACATTCATTTAGGTCATAAACCACATCAATAAATAAGACAACAAAACCATAACTCCCGACTAAAATAGCTACATTAGTTCTCAAGAAAAAAGATCAGCCCATCATAGATATCACAAGATTCATCATCATTAAACGCTTCGATCCCATCTTTATCAGTATAAGTGAAATATTTAAGTAGTAAACCAAGTAAATAACCGAATAAACTATGAAAAGAAAACAAATAATATTCGGCTAAGCTATAAAAGTAACAAGTTAGTAATAATAAGAAACAGAGCAACAGATGAACAGAATAAGCAAACAAGGATCGGGTGAGTGTGAAGGCAGTGGTCTCCTACCCCTCTTAAGCTTCTCGCATTAGCTTTCGCCTTCTACTTCAGATTGTTCTTACCTAGATGCTCGCACTGTCTTCCCCTGTCTGCTATGTTTCTCTCTTCTTTGACTTCTTTCTCTCAATTTTCCTCAGGTGTGTATTGAGTGAAGAATGAAGAATGATGATTGATAAGCCGCTACCCTCTATTTCTTTTCTATTTGTAGTATGACTCTAGGTTTAGGGTTCCGAGCCATTACTCTACATGACATATGATAAGTTGATGAATTAAAGGAAACAATGGGTCTCGTGGGTGACAACTTAAGTCACCCCATGAGGGCACTTGTCATGGTGGTCACATGACTCTAGGTTTAAGGTTTTGAGTCATCACCCTACATGATATGTGATAAGTTGATGAATTAAAGGAAACAATAGGTCACGAGGTTGAGAAGTTAAGTCACCCCATGAGGGAACTTGTCACCGTGGTGATAAGTTAAGTCACCACCGTGACTAACACCAAAGTTTTAGTCACAGTGGTGACAAGTTATGTCACCACCATGACTAACACTTAAATTTTAGTCACGGTGGTGACTTGATGTTAGTCACAGTGGTGATAGAACAAGTCACCATTGTGAGGTGGTGACACCTGTCACCACTTTTTCTTCTTTTTTTATATTTTATTTCTTTTTTCATGTAAAATTTATGTGAATTTCCCTTAAACCTTTATGCAAAATTCACATCATTTTCATACAGTTTATCTTTGGTTCAAAACACAGGGATTTGTAACCAAAATCAAGATATGAAGGCAATTAAAAGCTATATAGACTAGATACAATAATTCCCCCACACTTAAACTATGTTTGTCCTTAAGCATATTAAAGAACACTAGACTATAAAAGAACAAGCAATGGAAACAATAATTTTTCTAAACAATAGTTAAAGATATCAACGATCAGTTTAATAAGCACAACCTAAGAACTTGAAACTTATAATACTTCACGAACAAGCTATTCTTCACATATTTAGCCAAATCCAACAAGCACTTCAATTCAAAGAACCATCAACAAGTGTGATAGACACTCACTCCACTCTCTATTCTCTCAAGCATTCAAAGGTAGGATATGTATTCACTCATTGTTCATTTCATGTAAGGCCATAAGCTTGCTTACCAATCCAATCTCTGCCACTTCTATCAATGCAAACATCAATCTGAAGGTTTTTATTTCAGTTGTAATGGGACCAGGCTAAGGGTAGGAAAAAGGAAAATCGCAATTTAAAATAACAACACAAATTGAGCATTTAAAATAATACAAAACAATGAACGATAAAACACTCAATTATTTCTTGTCATTTAACAAAACTATCACTTCCTATTTTTACTTCTCTGCTATTCTTTTCATTTTCTGGTCATCTTCTCTTCCTTCCATTTCTTTTCTATTTCATTTTTTTCTTTTTTCCTTTTTCTTTCATCTTAATTTTTTCTCTTTTTCATTATTGTTTTACTATATTTTTTCATTTTTACTAAGAACAACATCAAGTTTAAAAGAGAATAATGTAAAGGAGAGATACAAATTATTACAACCTTACCCGTTCCTAACTCAAAAGTCAAATATATACTGTGATTCCTCCACACTTGTTCAAACAATTATTCCTTAAACCCAATCATACACATTCAAATGCTCAACTTTCCTTGTGGTAGGCATAATGAAGAGGACAAATAATTAAGGTCAAGGCTCATATTTTGGGTTTAAAGAAAGAAAAGGTTTTATGTTAAGCTCAAAGGGGGTTCACTAAAGGTAACATCATGGTGGCTTTTTAAGAAAAATGGGTAAATCCTAATTGCCTTCATCATTTCAACATTTGCATAAGATTATGTGATCTTAACTAGTATTTGCAAGCAAGTTCTAGAGTTCCTTAATCATGAAAGAACAATCTCAACAAAGAATACTTGAATTTGGTGTTTAATAGTTCAAAAAGGCTCAAATCCTTGCCAAAGAAAAGTGACGTTCATCTATCACAATAAGATAATGTCCTTTTAATCGAAATCCAAGTTAATCAGTCTAAGCATGCAGGTATACTCATTCATTCATTTTATACATTTCTAATCCCGATCGAGTTCATCTAATAACCTTGCATTTCTAACTATTAAATGGGAAAACACACATAACTAACACACATTTTTTAAAAATAATAATAACCCCTCACTTAAATATCACACTATTCCTAATGTGATACAAAAAGGTAAAAGAGGGGTCTAAGACAAAAGACAAAAGTTAACACAAACAAGGACAAGCATTAAAAATAAAAGACATTAAACTAACAAAAAAGGGATAGAAATACAATACGAAAGTGTGGGTGGTGGTTGTGTTGATGTGGTGTGAAGCATGGAAATAAGGATGGCATACTACATTGAGGAGCGATGAACAACTGCAAGGAAGACAAATAGAAAAGATTGAAAAGTAGGCATGTGCACATAAAGAAAACATATTATGTCGAGTTTCACTAAAAAGAAACAACAAAAAACTAATTTGAAAAAAAACAAAAAATAATTTATATAGGTTGCCTCCCATTTAGCGCTTCTTTAATGTCTTTTCGTTGGACACCTCAACTCCTTTCCATTCAAATCTGTCTACACAAATTTTCCAAACACTTCCTCAGTTGCATCCAATAGCAATTGGCAGAATTCATCACTCTCTTTAACTATGTCCAACTTCTTTTCTTCTTCTTCCTATAGGGAAAAATCAAAATTGGCATCGTTAACTTGATCATTAAAAGAACAGGCTTCAGAAACAGTAGAAGTAGGTTCAACATTAAAGATTAAAAGTTCTACTGTTTCTCCTAAGATGGTCAGGGTCAATTTCCCATTCTTCACATCAATCAAACTGTTGGTGGTGGCCATAAAAGGCCTCCCTAGGAGTATGGAGTGCTCCTTTTCTTTCTCCATCACTTCCCTTATGTATAGGACAACAAAGTCTACTGGAACAATCAATCCTATAACTTTCACTAACAAGTCTTCCATTATTCCTTTTAGATAATGGATTGACCTATCAGCTAATTACAAACACATATTCACAGGTTTTAACTACCCTAGATTGAATTTCTTATAAATAGAGTGAGGCATAAGGTTTATGCTTGCTCCAAGACCAAGCATACCCTTAACCTCATCACCATTACCCATTGACACTTTCACGATGAAACATCCTGGGTCTTTTAGTTTGAGGGGTAAATGCTGCTACATAATTGCACTTTCTACTTCAAAAACCAACACCTTTTTGTTAAGCTCAAACTTTCATTTCTTGGTGCTTAATTCCTTAAAGAAATTGACATAAGTCGGAACGTTCTTAATGACATCTAACAAGGGTAGATTAATATTGACCTTATAAAGCGTTCCATATAGATAAGAAAACAGCTCATCTTGTTTCAATTCCTTAAAGGGGCTTGGGTAAGGAATTGGTGGTCGATAAGGATCCGCACCTTATGTAATTTTTGTCCTTCATTTTCCTTGGTGTCATGCTTAAGTTGTTCACCCTTTTGAATGTGACTTGAAGAGTTTCTCCTATTTCTTTTCTCATTCCATTCATCTTCTTCTTTGTTGAGACTCTCTTTCTCTTGAGTATTAACATCAGACAACTTAGAAGGAAACTCAACATAATTGTCAATCACTTTACCATTTCTCATAACAGTAACTGGTTGGGCTTGTTCGGGTTAACTAGGTAACTTTCCCTTTTGATTTTTATGCATTTGAGCAATAATTTTTCCTACTCAAATCTCAATCCTCTTGACAGATGCTTTCAAGGAGTCAAATCTTTTGATGTTCATTTCTGGATTATGAGTTGTTACCTAAATGAACACATTCAGGCTTCCCTCCAAAGAAGGTTTCCTCGATAGGTTTTCATTTGAGGATTGCCTTTGAAAATAGTTTTTCCTTTGAAAATTTTGGTACTATAGTTGGGGTTGCACTGGTGGGTTGTTGGTCTTCCACAAAAAAAAAAGGGGTGGTTTCTCTAACTAGGATTGTAGGTGTTTAAATACAGATCATTTATGTCCCTTAGTTGAAAACCATTAAGTGATTTAACTTGTTCTTCCCCATATACAAAAGGTACAGAAAAAAATTAGCTCCATGACCAATAGTTCCACATATGCCACACACCTCTTGATTTTTAATGTTTTGGGGTAGTCTTGTAGTTAACATCTTTACATGCCTTGTTAACTCAGCTAACTACTTAGCCAATTCTTGATTCGAGCTTATTTCATAAACTCCAGCTCTTCTTCCCCTTACACTTTTTTTATTGAGAATTGTCTCCCAACATTTTGAGGATTTTGTACGTTTCTTCGGTCATTTTCTTTACCATACTCCTCCTACTGCATTATCCACTGTGTATTGAAACTATTATGTCAATCCATTATAAAATAATTGTTTTTACATATGAAGTGAAAAATGATGGTGTGGGCATTGGATTAGCAAGAGTTTAAAGCATTCTCACGTCTCATGGAATGTCTCTCCCTCCATTTGAGTGAAAGTAGCTATCTTCGTCCACAACTCAGATGTCTTTTGATGAGAATAGAATTTTCCTATGAATTTGTTGTACACCTCCTCCCATATAGTCAATGAACTAGGTGGAAGGGTCATCAACCATGCCTTGGCCCAATCCTTTAATGTGCATCGGAAGCATTACATTCTGAGTTGATCTTCGTTTAAGTAATCCAATGGAAAGGTTTGGAGAGTAGTGTAGAATTCTTCAATGAATTTTAAAGGGTCTTTATTGGGAACCCCATAAAACGATGACAGTATGTTGTAGTGGATGCTCTTCAATTCATATTTTCCATCTGCCTCTCCCAAACGTATACATGAAGTGGCAGTACCAATCATTGGTCAGGCATACTCCTTTATTACAAAGTCCCCTTCAGGTCTTCATATTCAGCGTATGTTATCAATAAAGGAAACTAGTTCACTATTTAGAGATCTCCTTCCTAGCATAAAGTAAACCAGTTCACTTCTAGAGACCTCCTCCCTAGCACACACTAACTACTGAAAGTACTGCATTAATAACAAAAATTAACAAAACACGTTAACAAAATAACATAATAAAACATGTATGTAGGAATAAACACAAATAATCAAAATCACTTTAGCAAACAAAAACAATTAAAATAAATTTAAGTCTAAATGTTGAACACCTTTTTTGAAACGACGCTAAAAACTTGTTGTGCCCAAATAAGTACTAAAAACTCCTAAGCTATCCTACTCGCAAGTATACGAGGTAGTTGTAATGATTAACTAGGGTCGTTTCCCATAGAGGTGCAATCGGTCCACTTAAATAAACCTTGAATAAAAGCAAAAAGAAAAACAGATGCAATTCTAAACATTCTATCCAGTTTTTTCAAGTGAAGACTTTGAAAAAATCACAAAATAGATTGAAAAGTAAGCATAATTAACTGGAAGCAAAGACAAATAGATTGATCGATATGGAAGACTCTTGAGAATTAATTTCTCTAATTTAATCTCCTATGCATGATTAAAGGAAATGATTGGATAGTTGTCTTACTAAAATTAACACTTGAGTTCTAAATGAACTCGAATATTGAACTATCTAACTTTCATATTCAACAAGTTATTATCTGAATTGATTATGGAAGCTCGACTACTAATTACCACTTAAGTTAATATATTTCTAGTTCTTAACCTAAGCGACCATAGTTTCTCATTCCATATTAAACTTCTTCTCTTGATCCTTCATTTAATACTAAAATGATGCAAAGTTTGGTTCTGCTATTACATCCATTCAGCTTAGAAACCACAGTAATAAATAAGATAATAAACCGTAACTCAATCATGCATAGTCGACTAAAATAGCTACATTAATTCTCAAGAGAAGAGATAATTTCAGCACGGATATCATAAGATTCATCATCATTAAACACTTCAATCCCATCTTTATCAGTATAAGTGAAGTATTTAAGCAGTAAACCAAGTAAATAATCGAATGAACTATAAAAAAAATTAATTGTCGGCTAAGTTATAAAAGTAATAATTTCAGTAACAATAAGAAACAGAGCAACAGATGAACAAAATAAGCAATCAAGGATCAATTTAGTGTGAAGGCAGTGGTCTCCTGCCCCTCTCAAGCTTTCCGTATTAGGTCTCACCTTTTGCTTCAAGTTGTTCTTACCCAGATGCTCGTACTGTCTTCCCCTCTCTGCTATGTTTCTCTCTTCTTCCCCTCGGTCACCTCCTAATTGGCATCGGGATGTCTAGCCCTCCATGGATCTCTCCATAGGTGACAGCTTCCATCACCCTTTTCTCCTCTTCAAAATCAAGACCACTAATGCCTCTCTCGAAACCCTTAAACGAAACATAATGTTTGTCGTCGCACAACATCTCTTTTATATTAAAAAGTTATGGTTAAAAATAGGTGAGGTGGTAGTGTATCACGAGTGTCACATGGCTTGACACACACATCTGTACATAGCTTCTCATAGCTGTGAGAAGCTTCTCACTGTCATGAGATATGTTGCATGGATGTAGTCCATTTATGGTCTTAAGCCACCTTTCTTCATTCCTCCTTTTGTTGTTTTCAATATATACCTCATCTTTCTTCATGTTTTTTTGTCCTCTTTTGCTTTTAATATTCTTCTTCTGGCTCCATGAAGACAAGTGAGTGTGAATCTTTAAAAAATGACTCAAATATATTGCTTTTGACTCACTTTAGCTCCTTTGCTTTTGAATCATACCTAAAACCATATATGAACTAAATTGAGTGCCTTAAGTACTTTAAAGCATTAATTATTAAGTGTAATGGATTAAATGTATCAACAATTAAGCACACATCAATAGTGATGGAAAATTTGTCCTTAGTGTGAGACAAGAGGAGGTTACCTTTAAAATATTTAATCAATCAGACATCCCCTTAAATATAATGATGCTTATCATTTTGTTGATATAAGTGATTTTGTAGTCTCAAACAACATGCAAGATTTTATCTTCATAGTGGCATTGAAGTTGTCTATTGTTCAAGTTGAGGAAGAAGATAGGGAAAACCATATAAAGAAAGGTAATGTAGCCAATGAATTTATGTCGAGAAAGAAAGAATTCGAAGAGACCGACAAAAGTAAACAGAAGAGGTTGAAACCCTCCATTGAAGAACCGCCAGAGCTAAAGTTGAAGAAACTACCCGATCACTTGGAATATGCATTCTTTGAAAAGGATTCAAAATTTCCTATGATTATTTCATCAACTTTAAAGGTGGATCAAAAAGAAAAGCTACTAAATGTTCTCAAGGAACAAAAGAGGGCTATTTTTTGGAAGATTTCTAGCATCAAAGGAATCGACCCTTCTTCTTGCACTAAAATGATTTTGATATAGGGTAAATCCTAATATGGAAGAAGTGGTAAAGTCAAAGGTAATTGAACTCCTGGATGTTAGTATGATTATCCTAATAATGATAGTTCTTTTGTAAGTCGTTTGTAATTTGTATCAAAAAAAGAGGAATGATGGTGGCACTCAACGAGAAGAATGAATAGATTCTATTAAAAACTATCACAGGGTGGTGAGTGTGCATCAATTGTAGGAAGCTAAATGATTCTACTCGAAAAGACCGCTTTCTTTAGCCTTTCTTGCACTAAATGTTGGAGTGGCTAGTCAAATATACACTAATGTTTTTTAGATGGACTTTTGGGCTACTTTCATATTCTAATTGCCTCATGTCATTACAGTACATTCAGTTATAAGTGGATACCCTTTAGGTTGTGCAATGCACCTATTATGTTTTAGAGGTGCATGATAGTTATATATTGATGATCTTGTCAAGGATATGATGGAGGTATTTAAGGATTAATTTTCTATTTTTAGTGATTCTTTTGTTTTAGGCCTCTATAATTTAAAAAGAGTGTTAGAGAGATAAGAGGAAACTAATTTGGTGCTAAATTAATAAAAATGTCACTTTACGGTATAAAAGGGCATAGTTTTGGCAATAAAATCTCTTAAAGGGTTATTGAGGTAGATAAAGAAAAAATTGAAACTATAAAGAAGCTACCGCTCCCTACTAAGGTTAAGGCTATTAAAAAAATTTAGGTCATTCGAGCTTTTATAGAAGGTTTACTAAGGATTTCTCTAAAATTGTTGGGCCTTAACTAATTTATTGGAGCAAGATATGCCTTTTAACTTTACTAAAAAAATGTCTAAATGCTAGCATTCTTAAAGAAAAGCTAAAGAATTCCCTGATTATGGTTACACCAGATTGAAATTTATCCTTTGAGCTAATATGTGATGTAACTGATTTTGCAATAGGTGTAATACTTGGACAATGAAAGGACAAATATTTTCAGGCAATTTACTATGCTAGTAAGACTTTGACAAATGCCCAGGAGAATTATACTACAATAGAGAAGGAATTCCTAGCAATGGTTTTTGCATTTGATAAATTTAGAACTTATCTAATCTTGTCTGTGGATGTTGTTTATACTAACCAATCTACATTAAGGTACTTTCTAAAAAAGTTGGATGCTAAGCCTAGATTAATTAATTAGATGGATTTTTTTGTTACAAGAATTTGATTTAGAGATTAAGGATAAGAAAGGAGTTGCAAACCTAGTAACAGACCATCTATCTCGCCTTGGAAACCCAAATTTATAGGAGCTAAACAGAGAAGACATTGATAATTTATTCCTAGAAGAGTGCCTATATAATTTGGAGGGGTAAGTGAGTTTGAAACCACTTGGTTTGCATATATTGCAAACTATTTAGTGGTCTAGATCTTACTAAAAGATCTTTATATCAGTAAAAGAAGAAATTTTTACTGATTTGAAGGACTAGTTTTGGAAAGATCCATATTTGTTTCGTAACTATGCATATCAAATAGTAAGAATATGTATATCTCACTCTAAAGGGTGGAAGATCATAGGACATGGCTATGCTGGACTTATCAGAGAGCACCATAGTGCTAATAGGACAACTTAGAAGATCCTTAAGTTATGTTTTTATTGTCCTTCAATTTTTTAGAATGTCTAAAAGAATATAGCTTTACATGATATATGCTACCAATTAGGTAATATCTCTTATCGAGATAAGATGTCTTAAGATTTCATTCTTATTTGTTACGATTTTTATATTAATGTCCATTTCTAGCTTCGTTTCATAATAGATGCCTCATAGTAGCTTTTAACTATGTTTCAAAATAGGTGGAAGCCTAAATTTTACCTAAAAAATTATGCTAAGGTTGTTGTAACATTCCTAAAGAAGCTATTTTCTTATTTTGGCAAACCTAGAGCAATTATTAGTGATAGGGTCACACATTTTTATAGTGCACAATTTGAAAAGGTAACTAAACAATATGGAATAACTCATATAATTGACACCCCATCTCACTCTCAAACTAGTGGCCAAGTTGAGGTAGCTAGTAAGGACTTAAGAAGAATTTTGGAAAAGAGTATAGAGCACTACACTTATAGGCTTATCTGTGGAAAACTATGCCACTTACTTATGGAATTAGAACATAAGGCATATTGGGCCACTAAGCTTATGAATTTTCATCTTTAACTTGTAGGTGAGAAAAGGAAGTTACAGGTTAATGAATTGGAAGAATGGAAATTATTGGCCTATGAGAAATTCTAAAATGTACAAAGAGAGAACTAAGAAATATCATGACCAAAGGACAAGCAATCAAAGCAATTTAAGGACAGAGATCAAGTTTTTTCATATAATTATCACTTAAGATTATTCCCAGGTAAGCTTAAACGAAGATGGTTCGGATCCTTCATTATGAAGAAATTATTTCCTTATAGCGTAATCAGGGTAAGTCATCCATATAAATTTAACTTCAAACTAAATGGTCATCAGTTGAAATTATATATTGAATATGAATTTGATGGTAGTGTAAGGATATTAATTTAACCAATTCACCTTGATTATGATAGGTACGTCGAGTTAAAGACATTAAACGAGCTTTACTTATGAGGCATCCTAAGAATTATGATAGTTTTGTTTGATTTGATTATGTTATTTAGTTTATTTTTTAGATGTAGTTTAGGATTTCATTAATTTTCAGAGTATTTTATGTTAGGTTATAGATCATCTTCTTTTGATTTTTCCTAATTTATGTGCTTTTGGTATATATTTTTTACTGTTATGACATTGAATGAAATGTTTAAAATTTTCAGGCATTTTAAGGTATATAGGGTCATATATACGTCAACGTACGCCAAAAATTCATTTTAGCAAGTTTTACATGGTTCCAGTGACCTACATAGTCATGTAAAGTCCTTGATCTTTTAAAAATTTTCACACACACATTTATAGTTAGTTACATAGGCATAGGATATGCCTATATATTAATTTCTTTAGAACATGTCACAATATATGCCCATGTTGAAAGTCACACATTGACAGTGACTTATAGGGTCAAACACGCAGTTGTGTATGTGACTGTGTAAGTTTCCAAATAAATAAATGCCTGCGTATTAGGTCATGCAATCAGAGTGACTTACACAGTTAGTTACATGACTGTGTAAGTTTGTGATACCTTTTAGAAAACTTATTTCTCTTCTTTTATCCCACTTTTGTCTTTCTCAACCGTGTAAGATTTCATATAAGCATGTAAAATCTTATCTTGTTTTAGATTAAGAGATAAGATTGAGAGATATAAGTTGTATGGGATATAAACACATGATGAAAGAAGAATTTTTGAGTCCAAACATCTTAATTCAATCACATTTTTATTAAAGTTTGATTTCTAGAATTTATTTAGGAGTAGTATTAGTATGTGTGTGTGTGTGTGTGTGTGTGTGTGTGTGAGTGTGTGTGTGTGTGTGTGTATCAATTTGCACTCCATTTTATATAGAGGATTTTTAGAGAGAGAACTAGAAAAGCTTTAGTTGTGATTGTTTTATAAGGTGTTCTTTGCTCGAAAGCTTAACACTTATATTTTACTATTATTGGATTTGATGGATTTCTTGTTGGTAAAATCCTATATCTAATTTTTCTTATTGTCATTTAATATTGGCTGAGTCATCCCATTGATCATATGGGTGTTATAGCTTATAGTCCCAACACTTATTGAACTCACCTTACAGACAAACAATTAACTTTAAAGCTAGATCATATAACCTCATAAATCGGACAGTGAGTCATCTATAACAGCTAGAAACTCAAATAAACCATAAAAGTTACAAAAATGGGAAAAGCCTTTTGAGTAGTCAAATTATTACACTTATGTTATTCTTTATTAAGCAATAAATTTATATTGGCTAAGCATTTACCCCACCTGAATTAAAGGAGAAGAGAAGATGTTATCTATTGGACTCCTAACCTGCAAGGTAGATTCACTAGTGAATCTTGCTATAAAATATTCAATAGCAGATCTAAGTAGTGCCTTGGTATAATCTCTATAGAAGAACTCTTTAAATCCAATAGCCTCAATAATCACTTAGCTTGTGATTAAAAATAGGCTTAGGACAAAAAACAGATGGTTTGGGCAAGGGATTCAACATATGTTCTACGCAAAGTAGCAGAAGAGGACAAAAACCGCTTATTCTTCACTTGCCACTGCACCAAAGTAGTATGAAGCATAATTCATTATATATTGGAATCATAAATATGAATGGGAAAAAATGAGCTAGTTCACAAACCATACCAGATCTAGAAAAGAGAATGAATTCCTTACATTAACCATCACCATCTACACAATTTGGGAAGAAATAAACTGCAGATTATACATGCAAACTGAGGAGGATAAACAACAATTAGCTAATAAAATCCTAAACAGGGTTAGAGTTGTTGTAATTGTTAAAAAAACTAGACCATCTACTATCCCTAGAATGAAGAGCAAATTGAATATATGACTTAATTATTGCACTGGTCTACAGGCTTATTTGATTTGTTTTTCATAATTTTTCTTTTGTAATTGAGCTTCCAATCATGTTGTAAGATTCTAGTTAGCTTATATCTTGGAAATCATTGTAATGTTGTAATAGCTTTGCTAGAAACAATCAATATTCATTCATTTTTCAACAAAAAGATAAGTTTATAAATTAAAAATATTAATATGTGATTCCCATTGCAACTTATATGTTATTTAATTTTATATTTGTCTAAGACAATGTCGCTAAGTTTTATTCTTATTTTTCTTGAGTGTACTAATATACATAATTTAGTATTAACATATGTTGCTCAAACATAAACCACATATATGAAAAATAAGGAAATAAAAACAGATGAATATATGTGGTTAGGCTAATCAATATGGCCTACGTTAATAGGTAAGAAAATTGATTATTTTATTCCTACGAAAAATACAAGGAAAAGTATGAACAAAACTTTCACACCTTATACAACTCTTAACAAGGTAGTTAAAAATTACATGTAAGATGTATAGGTATAGTGGAACTCTATTACCTTAGATGTCTATGGTCATTTAAAATTTTATTTTACCAAAATTTCAATGATAGTAAAACCTTATTTTCGCAGATTCCTAAGATCATTGAAATTCTATTTCACTAGAAGTTTAAGATTGCTAAGATACTATTTCACTAGAATTTAAGTCATCTCATAATTCTCTACCTTGACTTGAATTATCCAACATCTAACCAAAAGTTACACCCCACCTTAGAAGCCCCCAAGGGTTTCAAGTTATATGAACATTCACTAAGTTCAAGCTATGTTTCAATTTCTTTTCTACTAATAATTTTATTGACATATTTGATATTTCTAGTTATTCCTATCTTTTGTATAGAAAACACCATATTCTCAATAACATCTCAAATGAAATTCAACCTAACATCAAGAAGAAAAGAAATCAAGAAACCTACTAAATATTTAGCTTATGTTGATGTTGAAGAGACTAACCTTGTAGTATATGCCTCAATAGTAGCTCAAAAGATAGACGGTGTTGAATGAAATACTTGTAGATAGACAATAGACAATAAGAATCAAAATGCTTGGTCGTCATGTATGAGGAGATGTAGTCCCTAAACAAGAATGAAGCGTGGGAACCTGTACTTTACCAAATGGTTTAAGCCCTGACGAAGGTATTCCTCAAGTTGAGCTATATAGGTTTAAGCCATGACTAGTGGTATAAGACTTCTCAGCAGGAAGATAATAGGGTTTTCTCACTAGTTGTGAAGCATAAGTTAATAAGAGTTCTTTTAGAAATAATAAGCTTATTTGATTTGGAATTAGAGTAACTTCATGTTAAGACTACATTTTTGCATGAGAATCTAAAAGAATAGATCTTTATGGGGCTTTCTTGATATTTAGAAGAAGGACTATATGTATTTGTTGAAGTAATTCCTATATGGATTGAAGCAATCAATAAGGCAGTGGTACACAAGGTTTGATGCATTCTTATTGCCTTTTGATTTTTTCGTAATTGACTAGAAATATATGTTTTAATCTAGGAAGGTGTCAAATGGTTCATTGATCTATTTATTATTATATATTGATGACATGTTAATCGCAACTAAGAATAAGGTTGAAATTAATAGTTTGAAGAGCATGCTGAGCAATGAGTTTAAGATAAAAAATTTGGATATAAGCAAAAAAATCTTGGGGATGGAGACTTAGAGGTATATGAGAACATGCTTATTTTGCTTGTCACCATAAAAGTATATTGACAAGGTGCTATATGATTTTTAGATAGATCAATCAAAAGTAGTTTTCACTCTCTTAGTAGCATATTTTAAACTTAATGTTGGTCCATTATCTAGTTTATATGTTGAGAAGGATTACATAAAGCAAGTTCCTTACTCAAGTATAATTGGAAATATGAGATAACCATGGTATACATTGACCAGATCTATCACATATAGTCGGTGTGGTAACTATGTTATAAGTAATTTTGAGAAACTCGTTAGAAAGTTGTTCAGTGGATTATGCAATACTTGAGAGGTATGAGTGATATTTGCTTTGTTTATGGTTCTAGTGACTCAACTAACGGTTTTGTTGGCTATATAAATTCTAATTATGTTGGAAATATCTTAAGAAAGAGGCAATTTACATGATATATCTTTACCTTGCTTAGATATACAGTCAAGTAGAAAGCAACACTTTTGTTGATAGTTATGTACAACAAAAGTAGAATACAAGTCACTAACAAAAGGGATTACAAAGGTATATGGTTGTGTAATCTTGTTTTTAATTTGGACATGGATGTGACAAACACTTATTATTTGTTGTGATATTTAGAGTTTACTGTGCCTAACCAAAAATCCTATCTATCATAATACTTTGAGCAGTTTATTGATCCTATATGCAAATTATTGATCCTATATATTGTAACATCCCGTTCCTGTCAAAAAGGGTAGAACCCTATAGTGTGATTAATTGAAGAAATTGGGACGACACATCTCATGCTCATGCATCTCATAAGGGGTCGCACGCTCGCGACTAGTAAATACTGCCATATAGCAATAAGTGTACATGCATTGACAGCCCAGGTATAATGGGTAAGGGACGTGATTACCTTAAGATGTATGGGAAATTGGTATTGAAAATTGATTGGGAGAGTGAAATTACTGATTTAATAATTTGGAGAATTTTAGTGAAGTCAGTGGAAATTTTCTGAACGAGGAAAATGCCAAGTGGCAGAGTAACTGGTACTGGCAGTGGGCAATTATGGTCAAATGGCACTGAAAATTTGATAAATGATTTCTGAAATTTCTGTCTGAGTAATTGGAGTATTGGGAGATAACTGGATGACAAGGTATGGCGTGATT
>JAOTBA010000009.1:17966530-18000648 GCA_025629845.1 Erythroxylum squamatum | reverse complement strand
CGATTCAAAGAGTTTGAATCGGTTGTTTCCTCCAATCTCTGCGTGGATATCGTCAGAGACGTTCTGCTTTGGACGTTCTTGGTTTGCTTCGTCGATCGACACTGATCCTGGCGTTAACGGAGATCGTTCAGAACAAATGGCTTGTTCTTCCGCTGCGCTTGCGTTTGACGCTTGCTGAAGGACGATCCCCAACATTATCAACATGACTTTATCATATATTTATGCTAAAAATGCTTGTGACGCCTCAACACCCCCTGGGAGGATACGAGAGTGCCACATCAGACTCACAAACAGAAACAAAGAACAGACTGATGCGGAAGCAATACAACATATACTCAATATTCATTACATGTATTTTCGGAAGCTGAAGCAAACATACATTACAAATCATTCCAAACTTATTCAAAACATACATACATTATATCAGATGAACATAATACAAATTTGTTCCAAAAACCTAAACCAGCTTGAAACATAATTATTACAAAAACTTACAACAATTCAAAGTCATAGACTCGATATACAAGCCAAGATAAACTCAAAATACATTTCTATCAAAACAAGACTCAGACTTCATTGGCTATTGCAGAATCTTTACAATCCTCGCTCTGAACCTACACTAGGCAAATCCACCGTGCTAAGCATTTAGCTTAGTGAGTAATAACTAATTTATATATAACATGATAACTCATCACACTAAAACATGTAATAGCATAAACATGCATTAACAGATTTAGTTGAACAATAAATCAGACATAATGTATTTTAGAACAGATTTTACAGTTAACAAAGCTAAATATCCAAAGAGGGTATAAACCCTTCAGAATCAGAACATAATTTTGTTGATGTCAGAAACAAACATCTATCAGAACACAAAATCAGATGACTGCTAAGCCATTTACAGAAGTGGGTAATGGGACTTATACAGGAGAGACCGAAGTCTCAACACTAAAGTGTTACAGGAGAGACCGAAGTCTCGACACCGCAGTGTCATAGGAGAGACTGAAGTCTCGACACCGAAGTGTCATAGGAGTAGCTGCAGACCCTTCTAGGCATGCCTATTTACCTACAACTATGACCCAATAGTTTTAAAACAAAACAAAGTCATTTTAGACATTTCATATGCAAAGCAAGTAGTCAATCATATTCACAAGCAAGTAGCACTTCCAATGATATAAATATGCATCAAATGCCTCGAATAATCATTTTTCAGAATTTAGAACACAATCAAATTTAACAAGCAGAACAAAGTAAGGTGTGACCATCTAAGATTACTCATAAAAGCTCCCTTATTGCTTATTGCCTCAAAGTCCCGGTAATATCTAGAAGTGATCGCTCTATGTGTTCTTCTATAACATTTAACACATATACAAATCACTATTGTGCATGATTAAGAATTCATTTATGTATACTGAATATGTATGATGCATGTTCAAGACAAATTCTCGGGTATATTTCCTTACTAAACTGATGTAAACATCAATTTTACTTCAAAAGTTCCTAAATTCATACATCAATTACTATTCCAGCTTTTGCTGGAAGCACCTCATTTGGGTCAACTTTGCATAATCAATAAGATTAAGAAAATGATGTATTTCTGTAACACTCTCTTCTAGACAATTGTTCCAGTGTCTTAAGTTTCTAATGATATCAAGATCATACAATTTGGTTTATTATTCTATGAGTTATCTTCAAAACTTCCACAGACTGTATATTTGAAATTTTTGGCTAGAGCATGATCATGCATTCCAGTTGTACAACCCATATTTCTCAATTCCAATATCCAAAAATTACAAACTTCATTATGCTCAAAATACCACAGATTGTACATTTGAAATTTTTGGCTAGAGCATGATCATGCATTCCAGTTGTACAACCCATATCTCTCAATTCCAATATCCAAAAATTACAAACTTATACCAATTGAAAGCTAAGAAAATAAGCTATAACTTTGGTGAAGACACCTTAGTCTAATTCGGCCTACATCAATACAATTTCTTTGATAACCTCAGGATATAATTTCTGTCTCGGTTAGTACTACAGCCTCAATCAAGACTCAATTTCAAACCAGATTTTGAAAGTCTTAGAGATAGAATTAAAATTTGATTTCTTCAAGAAAGTTAATCTGAATCAATAATCACCTTATTTGGACATCTATAGATCAATATATCATCAAAATATCAAAGCATGTTCAATAAAAACAATCATAAACCTATCAATTTTCCAAATTTTTCTTAAGCAAATTTCGGGTCTGATTTGCATGACCATTTTGACGTCGACAATGAGGTATTTAAGCAACATCTTCTACTAATCAAATGTTCCTCAATGTTTTAAAAGTCTGATGACACCAATATCATCATTTTAGTTCAGTATCCTGCAAGTTATAATAAAAATTCCACATATTGTTTTTATACTTCGACAGAACACCAATTTCAACTTCAAGCCAAATTTCCAGACCCTTAAGAACATAATTCAAATTCAAGTTCTTATTAATCATTGTATCCATATATCTCTAGTTTAATATAAATTAAAAATCATTCCATTTGGATATATACAGATCAAGTTATGGCTAAAATACATAAGCTTAATCAGTAGAAACTGTTATAACTATGAAGATGAATAAGACTACTCTTACTTGTTTTGGCTCCAAAGTTGCAAATCACGTAACCCTAACTCCCAAGAATCCCAAGATCATCTTCATTTATGAAGGAGAGATGAGGTGTTTTGTGTAACAAGATGAAGAGCATGTTGAGAGGGTGGGAAATTGTCATGGATGAGAACAACGAAAAAGAGGAAAAAGGTGAGAACATTTGGCCAAAGAAGTCAAATGAAAGACCAATTAAAAGATGGTCTTGCCAAAAGTTACATGGGTTTAATGCTTGGCTTGGCAAGTGGCACTTGTCACTTGCCACTTGTCCAATTTCTAAGGCTTTAAACTAGGTTCTTTTATTTAATTAGTCCAATTAATTCCAATTCCTACTCCAATTGTCTCCCAATTTTCGATGAAACTTATCAATAAATCACAAGGTCATTTATCCATTGCCATTTGATGGTAATTTCTACTATCATTTATCAATTGCCTTACCACTTGGCATTTTTTTAAGTTAAAAAATCCAAAATTTTAGAAATTTCCTAAATTTCACCAAAATTTCGAAATAATAACTATTATCACCAAAAATTTTCTAAATTTCACCAAAATTTTGAAATAATAACTATTATCACCAAATAAATTTTGTAACATAATTAATCCAAAATTCACACTTTAATCACATTAAAATCACTTATATCTGAAAAAATATCAATGAATGCATAAACAATTATTTTAGTGTATCAAAAATAAATATTCACATATGTGTGAATATACTATTATGCATGAGCATGAAATACATTACTAATTTTTCACTGTACTCTTAATTCACTATTTTGGGGTCTAGCCCCAAACATGGGATGTTACAATGCTCATATATCACTTACTCCGGATATGAAGAACCGGTGGCAACTTTAAGCATTTTTCTTCTTTTTAATTGCACTTTGTTCTATTCCTTGTAACTACTTCTTCTATCCTTTTATAATGATTCCTAAAGGCTTCTCGGTCGTGAATTGCTTTCTATGTTGTACTAGCTCCTATTGTAGCAATATAATATTCAAAATTTTTTAAAAATACATACATACTGTTGAATATAGAACAGAGGGCTTAATATGCAAGGAAAACTACAACTCTTCCATAATTAGTTCATTGTTGCTCGTCAGTGATAAGGGCGAATGTTGAAACAACTAGTAAAGTTATTTTTTGTGACTAATAGATAATGAATTCAAGTAACAGAAACAATCTCTTTGTAAAATACAAAGGGAAGCTTTATGCACTACTAATAAATCAAAGTCTTATCTAAATTACTAAGAACATTATCACATAAGTAGGGTTTGACTTGATTTTTTCCTTTCAAAATAATAGTATTTTAATTAACTAATCTGAATTATTTGAATTTATTTGAAGTTTAGTTTAAATATTAATCAATTTAAATTTTATCAATTGATTTTTGATTGTGTCTAGCCAAAATATCATCCTTATATAAAATTCAAATCAATTAGCTCTTTTAAGAACAACAAACCTATAATATATATTACATATAATTTATGCAAAAAGAAGAATAAATTCACATAATTAGTGAAAACACCGATAAGATATGAGCCAAGAGGAACTAATAAAGTTGTTTATTTGTGACGATAAAGTTACAGGTTCAAATAGCAATAACATCCGCTTTATACGCAAAACGAACCTTGTGTATTGAATTAGTTGCCTTTGACTTTATTGAAAAGATATGACCTATGTAATTAGAAGTAACTAAACAAAAACTCGCCAACAATGAAGGTAAATATGAAAAAGAAAAGAAAAAAAAACTTTCTAACCCCTTTAAATCTTCTAACTCTTGATTTGATTGGTTTCAAATTTAATTAAATTTTGAACGCATATTTTCGATTGCCGAGAAATATTGCATCATTTTGATAATCTTTGAAGTGACAAAGACAAAGTGGCTGTAGTTTAGTGGTTAGAATTCTACGTTGTGGCCGTAGAGACCTGGGCTCGAATCCCAGCAGCCACACTAGTTATTTTTCCGTTCTCTGAAGAGTGAGTACTGAGTGTGTAGGGCCTTGAACCAAGCCTAATGAAGTAATGAGATTAGAAAGAAGCCAATGCCCATGGTATTGGTATCACTTCCCTTTACGCCCGTTATTTTCCCGCCTAAACACTCCTTGCCCTAATTCCCTCTCTTATTTTGCCGCCAAATCTTCGTCTCCCTCCTCCGCTACTTGAGTCTTCATTCTCTCTCGCTTTTCATTCTTCACTGAGCCATGAAAACTTTAGATCTGGACACAGAAAGAGGTACTTTGTCTTTCTCTATCTCTCTGAATATCAATACGATCTTCTGGATCAGCCAACATTCTCTTCTTTTGTTTACTCTTTTTCCGTTTATTCTTTTAATCTTTGTCGCAGCCCTTGCAAAGGATTTTCTATCGAACTTCGCGAATGCTGATGGCGAAGCCAAATACATGAACATTCTCGTGAGTTCCCACTGTACTCTTGACCGTAACGAGTTCAAGACATTTTTGAATTCACAACAATAGAAGCTACGCTCTCTTCATGTTTCGATTGAATTAATCCTATTTTGTTCTTTTGTCTCCAGCAAGATGTCGCGAATCATAAGATCCGTGCAATCCAGATAGATCTCCAAGACCTTATCAATGTACAGTTCTATGTGCCTTGCTCCTACTGTTTTCCGAATTTTGGAGATTGTAATAGTCGTTACTTGTTTTGCTCTAGTATAAGGATTTGGATGAAGAGTTTTTCGTACGGGTTACTGAGAACACTCGAAGATATATTGGGGTTTTTTCTGCTGCGATTGATGAATTGATGCCGGAGCCTACGGAGGCATTTCCTGATGATGATCATGACATATTGATGACTCAGAGAACTGAGGACCCGACTGAGAATGCTGATGGTTCTGATCCGCACCAGCACATGCCTCCTGAAATTAAGCGTTACTAGTAAGCTTTATCGATTTTAGCTTGTTTGTGTTCCTATATCAACGGGATGCTTAAATTTGAAATTTAAGGCTGCTGTTTCCCATGGAATTAGGAGATATCAGAAGAGAACTTAATTAGCTGCGAGTGGTTATATTCACTGATAAATGATATGCATTTCTTGAATTTCTAGGATATTAATGATGCAGGAATATGATTTTTGTGGTTATTAACTAATTTTACACAGTAGTAGTTACTCAATTTACATGTTCCCAAGCTCTATATGCGATTTCCTTCCACTTGAATCATACTTACCTCTAACTTTCTGGCTTCAGCCAAGTCTATATCAGGGCACCGTCAAAGGGACGGCCATTCACTATTAGAGAAGTTAAGGCTTCAAGCATTGGTCAGCTTGTAAGGATTTCTGGTATTATAACCCGTTGTTCAGATGTTAAGCCACTGATGCAGGTAGCTGTGTATACATGTGAAGATTGCGGCTTTGAAATATACCAGGTAATGAGTATGAGCTACTGAACGATTTGTGAATGTCATTATCAGCCATCTGTTAGCTTGTCATAAATAAATGTTCCTTCTGATCATTTTTCGACTTTCTACTTTTTTGATAAACTGATCATCAATTGTATGTCTCAGGAAGTAACTGCACGAAACTTCATGCCCTTGTTTGAGTGCCCGTCTAAACGCTGTGATATCAATAAAAGAAAGGGAAACCTTATTCTGCAACTGAGGGCATCAAAGTTTTTGAAGTTTCAGGAGGTGCCTGCCAATTTTTTGTTCATGTTGAACATGCTAAGGCATATATACAGCCTTTTCTATCAAGATTATTTAGAAAGAAATTCATTTTACAGGCTAAGATTCAAGAGTTGGCAGAACATGTACCAAAAGGACATATTCCCCGGTCAATGACTGTTCATTTTAGAGGAGAACTCACAAGAAAGGTAGTGATTCATGAAACATGTAATTTTGATTTTGCATAAAAATACGGATCTGAATGATTGTAACTCTTTTAAGCTTTTTGATAGTTGCTGAACGAGGACTTCTGGGATGATTGTATTACATTTTAAGACACAGGAAAAGCAAAATTCTTCACATGATTTGATCTTCTGCTTCATTACGTTTGAGTCACATAATTTCAAGTAGACTTCATATAATTGTATCCTATCTGCTACCAGAACCTTTCATTCATGCATGGCTGTTTATCAATGTTGTTAGGTGGCTCCAGGTGACATCGTCGAATTATCAGGGATCTTTCTTCCTATTCCTTATACTGGTTTCAGAGCTCTGCGTGCTGGTTTGGTTGCTGATACATATATGGAAGCAATGTCTGTAACTCATTTCAAGAAAAAATATGAAGAGTAAGCCACTTGTTGGTTCTTGACTGGAGTTTCAGCCAATTTATTTACGAAGATATTTGCAATTGCAAACTAACACTTCCACTTCCTCTTCTAAGTACCGAACACAGAAAATTAGTTCTCTATGACAACATTGAAGCCTGTAATTACAAAGAGAAAGTGTGGAGACAAGCACTGTCATATGTAATAAATTGTGTTGTACTGTAGGTATGAACTCAAAGGTGACGAGGAAGAGCAGATTGCATCTCTGGCTGAGGACGGTGATATTTATAACAAGTTGGCACAATCATTAGCTCCAGAAATTTATGGACATGAAGATATTAAGAAAGCCTTACTACTCTTACTAGTGGGCGCACCTCATCGGAAACTCAAGGATGGAATGAAGGTAAATTAATAATTCTACTTGTTACTGTAGAACGTTTCTTGACTGATAAACTTAAAACCAACCTTAATGATTGAAGTTAATGACTTTATTGAGATCTCTCTTCTGTTGTATGTTTCACAAGAACGGAGTTACGAACAAAATGTAGGGTTGATGGAGGGATATATATTTCCAGTTCTGTGATTAGTTATTTAAAGTTATAAACCCTTCATTATAGAAAGGTGGAATTGTTTTTTGTTCTTTTCCTTCTATGAGTAAGGATAAACGAATTTTTAAATAATTACTTCAAGGATTGCCTTATGTTTAAGACTTAAACATCTATACTAACTTCAAACGAATTGCAGATTAGAGGAGACTTACATATATGTTTGATGGGTGATCCTGGAGTTGCCAAAAGTCAGCTTCTGAAACACATAATTAATGTAGCACCCAGGGGTGTTTATACAACTGGTAGAGGAAGCAGTGGAGTTGGTCTAACTGCTGCTGTTCAGAAAGATCCAGTTACAAATGAAATGGTCCTTGAGGGGGGAGCTTTGGTATGACAAATACTTCATAATGTTAACTGTTTAAAATTCAGTGTGTTCTACTTAAAAATGTGGGATCTCAAGAAATTGGGCATACTGTTATTGAATCTTTGTGAACCAAATTTATGTTATTCATTCAAACTGAATGATTTAGCCTTTTTGTTCTCTTTGTCCTCTTTCTTGTCTTTGATTGGTTTACGTTTATGAGTTTGCATTCATGGATCAATAGTAAGTTGCAGGTGAGAACTGTACAGCTAATTCTACTGGCAGTCACTAAGATATATAGACCTTTTCAACTGATTATTTGCTCAAATTTTTAGGTGCTTAAGTAAAGAAAGTTATTATTTGTTGCAGGTATTAGCTGATATGGGAATATGTGCTATTGATGAGTTTGATAAGATGGATGAATCAGATCGTACAGCAATCCATGAAGTTATGGAGCAGCAGACAGTCAGCATTGCCAAGGCTGGGATCACCACATCTTTGAATGCTAGAACTGCTATTCTAGCTGCTGCTAATCCAGCTTGGTAAAAACTGCTTTGCACTTGATATCATTCAATTTATTAGCTTATTTTTCATTTCTTTCCCCTTCTTTTATCGTTCTCTTTGCATGTTGAAGTCAGTCTAGACACCTCAAACCTATATCCTGACGTGGGTTATGCAATTTGTGTTGCAGGGGGAGATATGATCTCCGGAGAACTCCAGCCGAAAATATTAACCTACCTCCTGCTCTTCTGTCAAGATTTGATCTTCTGTGGTTGATCCTTGATCGAGCAGATATGGAGAGTGATCTTGACATGGCTAAACACGTTGTGTATGTCCACCAGAATAAAGAACCTCCTCCTCTCGGCTTCACCCCACTCGAACCATCTATTCTTCGGTAATTATCTCATAGCCAAGTATTTAATTTTCCATGCTCTCTTACTTTTGTGGATTTGATGCCTGTGCTATTTCATAACGGACTTGTTGTTGGTAATAAACTAAACAATGGTTCACAACACTGAAGCTCTCTGTGTAGAGTTGGTGGAGGACATATTCTTATATCGCAAAAATGTTTTCATTTGCTGCTGGGAAACCCTTTCTTTTTCTCTCAAATTTGAGAACAAGAATATATGACTAATCTGAAAAAAGTTCTAACTCTGCTTGAATGTTGATTGTTGAGGTAAAGGGCTTAACGTTGATTCTCCATCTTAAATGGTAGAGCATATATTTCTGCTGCAAGACGATTGTCGCCTTATGTTCCGAGGGAGCTAGAGGAATATATAGCTACAGCATACTCGAGCATTCGACAAGAAGAAGCTAAATCAAATGCTCCTCATTCCTACACGACTGTTAGAACTCTGCTCAGCATCCTCCGCATATCAGCTGTATGTCTTTTATTTACCTTTTCCTTTTTAACTTGGATTTATTTCATGACAATAGGTGGCACACAAGTTTGTCGGAGTAATAGCAAATAGTAATTCCCGTATTATATATCTGCATATATGGCGTTTTCAGTTAGGTTATTGTAGTGGTTTATTTTTTCTATCTTGGCAGGCTTTAGCAAGACTCCGATTCTCAGAAACAGTGGGCCAAAGTGACGTGGATGAAGCACTAAGGTTAATGCAGATGTCAAAATTTTCTTTATATTCCGATGAACGTCAGAAATCTGGTCTGGATGCCATTTCTCACATCTATTCAATCCTGCGGGATGAGGCTGCAAGAGCCAACTCCATGGATCTGAGCTATGCTCATGCACTAAACTGGATTTCTAGAAAGGTAAGACAATTTCTGAACTTGAATTTGGTACTGACTTTCCAGGTTATGGGACTTTGGTGACTGATTAATGTGGTTGCTTAATAACAAACAGGGGTATAGTGAAGCTCAGTTGAAAGAATGCTTGGAGGAGTATGCAGCGTTGAATGTGTGGCAGATACATCCTCACACCTTTGATATTCGATTTATCGATGCCTGATTCTATGTTACCTGCTTTGATGCTGTAAATTAGTATTTAGGATTCCTCTTCCTACAAATGTGGGAATTGGTGCACTAGGAATAGGATTCATGAGCAGCACTTTGATGAACTAATATTGTTATTCTCTGGGTGAAGATGTTTGATCGGTTGTAGCTTTTCTTCCCCTTCAAAAAGGCGTTGGTGGCTGGATTTATATTTTATCCGTTTTGCTAAATTATTTATTAAAACTTAACATTTTAATTTGCATTTTTTCAATATAAACTACAATAAATTTCTAAAAAATTATAAATTACTAAATAAATTACAGGTTTAAAGTTGATATAGGCTACAACGAATTTCTAAAAAATTTAAGATGGAAAAAGAAGAAGTATTATTATTAGTCTGTTTGAATGGGAAAGTTAAGATTGACAAAAAGATTTTATGTTTAATTTTAGGGAGCTTAGATGAAATGATGACTCTTTTATGAGATTAATCATTTCATTTTTGTGAATATTGTTGCTACTTAGCTTACAATGCCAGCATCAAGTTATTTTAAAACACCAAATTTACTCCCATAGTACTATAATACCCTTCAGCATTGAACCAAAATTCATAACAATTGTGGGTATTTAAGTCATTTCAAAATAGCGTCTGCGTGCACTGTAGATCCAATTCGCTGTTTAATAACCAATTGGCATCAGCTTAATAATGTGGCGACTGGCTTTCCTTTTTAGCTAATTTTTTCTTTTTTTGTTTTTTTTTTTCCTATATCCCTCCTCCTCTTTCATTTTCCTTCCCTATTCTGTTCTGTTCCGTACTTCTCTTCTCACTACGTATGTACAGGAACACCAACGGCATAAAACGAACATAAAAAATAATCACAGATAATAATCTATTTCTCTCCTCCCTTCCTTTGCTCTCCGCGAGTCGGTTCCTTTTGGTTTCGACATGTAGCAACTGAAGGCGAGAACTTTTTTTCTTTTTATTCTAATTTCAGATATTCATTTTTATTTCAGTCCCTAATCGTCTCTTTAACGCCGCAAGCTCTATACTTGACTTGGAAACTGGACCTTATCTTGAGGTACAAATTGATCTTTGTTCTGTTCCTTTTTATCTATTTTTTGATTTTGTATGTGATGCCCTTGCATGTATGTTTAGTTGGATCTTACTAGTTTTTGTTAAATTGCAAGCTTATGCAATTTTAATGCACTGTCTTATTGCCATTTGGGTATGTCAGGACTAATAGCATTATGGGGTTCTCTAATTTTAGCTTTGTTTTTTTATTATGCTTGAATTAATCCGTTAGCTTCGAGATTCAATGTTGGTTTTGACTTGTTAAGCTGTTTAATTTTGTTTTTTTTTTAATCTTTGCTTATATCTGTTGAACTTTAGTTTTGATCATGTTGTTAGCTTTTCCTGAATGCTTTGCTGTAATGTTGCTAAGTATGGTGATTGTGGAATGTTTTGCTAGAGGGAGTTGAGTTAGTTTATATCTCTTTTCTTTTGGGTCAACAACCTCTTATGGGGTTGAAGTCTCAATTTACCATGTGGGAATATTGTCTTGTATGGTGTTTAGTTATGGTATGTTTATAAACAGTCTAGCTGGATACCTGCTGTCAATGTTGAACTTTTTAAAGTATCCTTGTGAGTATCGAACTGGAGACGTGGAGGACCAGCGTGCGTTCGGAAGTGCGCTGTTTGACCACTCTGTTATTGACTTGGCATTAGTTTCACTCTTGATTAATTTCTCATATGTGGACTCATGCTTCACCGAAATGCTCTAATCAGTATGTGACAGAGCGATACGGCACTGTTTTATCAATTTTCAAAGTTGATTGAAATGACTTGGGATTGATTTTAATAGGGCAGATATTGGCTAATAGCTCTACTCCAGAACAATATAAAGAGTCAATGTGGTCAGAGAAATGGAATCGAATAGAATCTGGACTGTCCTGAACTTCCTCCTTCCTGCTTTTTGTTGAATAATAAGATCTTGCAGATTGTTTCTAAGATGTATAACCTTCCCTTTTAATCCCATCCAAAGTAATCCTTGAAATGCTATTTGTTAGTCTTGATGTAACGCTTGATTTAGATAGAAAGAACTCACAGTTGTGATGGAAAATTACGTATAAGATTCCAATTTTACTTCTAATGGTTGCTCTGATGATCCTTATACCAAAAGGAATGTAGAGAAATCATGAATGAGATCAAAGTTTAAGAAATCATGCACAGTTATTGGAACATTTTTCAAAATGGTGGATCACCAAAGATGCTTGCTTTCAACAATTATGTTTTCTCGGAGTTTGTCTCTCTGTGTACACTATGAGCATTAAAAGATGTGGTTCTTGGTTTTCAGGTTCTTATGAAAGTATGGAAATTTGGAAGTTTGCATCTTCTAGTGGTACAGCTTCCAGTAATAAAGCACCTCTCAATCACCCAAATACGGCTTTGGTGAAGTCACAATTTGAAGAACAACAGAGAGCTACTAACCATACTGTTAAGACAGACATAGATGTAGATCTTAAAGAAGTATATTTTTTGATTTTACATTTTTTGTCTTCTGGGCCATGCCAAAGGACCTTTGGGCAATTCATGAATGAGCTTTTGGAACATGAACTTCTACCAAGAAGATATCATGCTTGGTTTTCAAGAACAGGCGCACATAATGGAACAGATGGCAATAATGGATTGTCTCTTCCTTTAAATTATGATACGCTGTTGGGCAGGTGTGGTTTAGTGGCTTTTGAATCTATTGCTTTATATTACATTTTACGCCATATCGTTCAGAGCAAAGAGGAAAATTATTGTTAATACCTTGTTTCCTTCTCCTTATAAATGGGCATAAACTATAGCCTGGCACGTGTCCATTGTTCCACATTGAATTTCACCTTTACTGGTGTAATACACACACATCTCTCTTTTTCCTTTCTAGGTAACTCTTTGTGTGCTATCCTTAGATAGTTCCCTTCTTTTGTACACATTCGGCAAATTAGTTTAAAATTCCTTTCCTAAAATGTATCGGATTGTGTATCAACTGGTTTCCATTGGATTTCATAAACATAAATAGGTGCTACGTTTTTGTGTCAAGAAATTAAGCAATAACAGAGTAAATAAACCATGACAAGCAATATTTGGCAGTCAATAATTTAAAAGTGGAGACTGTTTTAAGGGCAAGGTTTGTTAATGTTATTGACGATCATTATCAAAATGACCTTTCTGCTGCCTCACATTTTAAGAGAAACCTTACTTCAGGCAGCGTGTCTCTTGTGTAATAACATACCTTCTAATTGCTTGCTCATCAGGTATCCTCATATTGAGAAAGATCATTTGATAAAGCTTCTAAAGCAACTTCTCCTGCATATTGCCTCTCCTATGGGCGGAAAGATCCGAGCTCTTCCAAATGCAGCTGATGTTCCTACATTGTTGGGATCCGGATCCTTTTCACTTCTTGACGGTATTGATATCTTATTATAATCACGTACAGAATGCAGTAGGCCTAGGTGATGTCCCTACATTGTTGGGATCTGGATCCTTTTCATTTCTCGACGGTATTGATATCTTATTATAATCACATACAGAATGTAGTAGGCCTATGTGCACTTTTCATAAAATGCACTCAACATTTTCTATTGTAATCATGTCATTATTTCCTCCTTGAAAATCTTGCCTATGTTCGGTTAAACTTGAATTACCCTTTTTAAGTATGGTGAGACTGCAACTTTTGATGCTTTGAGGTATAAACCTGAGGTTAGCTATTTCATTGAAAATCTTCTTGTGCTATACTATCTTGAGAATTTCAAAGACCCTGCTATAAGGGATTATGACTGTTGGTTGCCTTTTCTACGAGGATAATTATTAACTACTATATTGAACAACTAAGACATATGGTCAAGAATTTGTTAATTTCAGTGTGGCTTTTAATCGTTAATTCACTAGGAACTTTCTTGATTTCTGATGTATACTTCAAAATTTTCTTAAATGCACAATTTATGTGCTTTGGCCTGGCTTATGTACATTTAGATCTCTAGCTGCTGATCTTTCATCAAAAATGGTTTTTCAAGCACCGACCTTGCTAGATTTCTTGGCAAGGCTGCCTTTTCTCTTAGTAGGATAGCTGTTGTAGAGTTCTCTTTTCCCATAAGTTCTTTGAAAATGTTTCTGTTTCTTGCTAGGATAGCTTCCATTTCTCCATTGCTGATATTATCAACTACTATTCAGCTATCATGGCCTTTCTGAGTTTTCTTTCCTCATATCATTTCTCTTTTGGATTTGAATAGTGATTCTGCGCTCTTAGTTAGGATTTTGGTCTTCTTCCCACATTGTTCCTCTCCTGTTTTTACAGACGACAAAACTATGCATAAACAAGTTAAGCATTTGCCAGTGCATCTGCGTTGGCCCCACATACTGGCTGATCAGGTACATGGCCTGAATTTGAGGGAAATAGGAGGGGGTTTCACAAAGCACCATCGTGCTCCTTCCATTCGTGCTGCATGCTATGCCATTGCTAAGCCATCAACCATGGTGCAAAAGATGCAAAATTTGAAAAAGTTAAGGGGCCACCGTAATGCTGTGTATTGTGGTGTGTTTTCTCCTCCAACTTTGTATTCATATTTTCTCTTTTTGAGTATATTCCTTCCTGGTTCAGTTGAAGTTGCTGATCAAGGTTTTAAGAGAGCATGCCCCTTGAATTCAATTGCATTAATTACTGCTTAATGTTTTTGCATGACTGGCATATGTTGTTTAACGATTTAAAAGATTAACGTCAACTGAAAAACATTCAAAGATATCAGTAGATATTTTACAAAACTTTACCATATTATTTTCTTTTTCAGTTCAAGTTGCAACACTGATGTAATTAGCTATGTAGTAAGACATAAATTTTGAACGGTAAAGAATATACAAGTACTGAAGTGTTAACTTTTGAAAAAATATGCTAATCGTGCCTCCCTATTTGTTACTTCTATGCCATTATTCCCTTGCCATCAAACCATCATAGCAGTTAATCTGATATTCTTATCGCTTGATTTCTACAGCTATATTTGACCGTTCAGGCAGATATGTTGTGACTGGTTCAGATGATCGTCTTGTCAAGATTTGGTTGATGGAGACTGCATTTTGCTTGGCCAGTTGCCGAGGACATGAAGTTAGTTTTGATTGTATACTTAAACTGTGACGCTAATAACTATTTCAGCAAAATCTTTTTAAAAATTTTTGATCATATTTCTTATACTTATCTTTTTGCAAATCAATCTGTTTGACCTTGTGTGACTATGCACTGAAGGGTGACATAACTGACTTGGCTGTAAGCTCAAATAATGCGCTAGTGGCATCTGCTTCAAATGATTTTGTTATTCGAGTTGTAAGATTTCCAAACCTTGATGTTAAGTATGTTTAATTGGTCGTCATTAAGGACTAAATAGTTCTTGGTCTACTGTAGTGGCGCCTGCCAGATGGGATGCCAATTTCAGTCTTGCAGGGGCACACTGGAGCCGTCACTACCATTGCATTTAGCCCCAGGCCAGGCTCTGTTTACCAGCTTTTATCGTGAGTCTCAATTTCACTGTTATATTTCAACGTATACTTGGTTGATTCTCTTGCTATCATTTTTAAACTGAAAGCTTTGAGTTCAATGAAACTTGATGTAATATGTCAGTTTCATATATTTGTTTCATGTTTTTGTGTGGCACAGAGCAGTTCTCTAAAAAATTTGCAATACATGTCTCCGGTTCAGTAATGTTCATAAATATAGCCACCTGGGGAAGACATTACTGACTTTCTTTAATCCCTACTCTTTTAGGTCATCTGATGATGGAACTTGCCGAATCTGGGATGCTAGATCCTCCCAAAGTAGTCCTCGGATTTATGTGCCAAAACCTTTAGATGCCTCTTCTGGTTCGACAAATTCCCATTCTAGCATGGCCAATTACATGGTTGTATGAGCACTAATTGTTTTTTTTTATTTGCAGTTAAGGGCCAGGCTGCATCCAATAATGGACCCTCATCAAGTGGCGGGCCACCAAGCAATCAGATATTATGTTGTGCTTATAATGCGAATGGGACTGTTTTTGTCACTGGTAGCTCGGACACTTATGCAAGGGTGTGTTTGGATGCAAAGTCTGAATCCAACTTTTGTGGTGTATCTTTTAGTTCTACATTACAGTCTGTATTTTTTGGAAATGGAATATTGCAGGTATGGAGTGCTTGTAAATCTAACACTGAGGAGGCTGACCAACCAATTCATGAGTTGGATGTATTGGCTGGTCATGAGAACGATGTCAATTATGTTCAATTCAGGTTAGTCAGTTTTTGTTAATAGTTTAATCATCTGTACAGTTTCACATGAACAGTTCTGCTTCTGCAGTGGCTGTGCTGTGGCTTCAAGATCTTCAATATCTGATGTCTCGAAAGAGGACAACTTTCCAAAATTCAAAAATTCATGGTCTGCAAGCATCTTCTTTTTTAGCAGCAATATGATTACTGTTGATTCCACTTTTATCTAGTCTCTTTTTCTGGACATATGAACTACCTATTACTTCTTGTTGTCATAAGTATCATGCACTTATGGCCTTGTCCGATGTTGTTAGGTTCTGTCATGATAACATAGTCACTTGTTCTCGAGATGGTAGTGCAATTATATGGATTCCAAGATCACGCAGATTCCATGTGAGTTCCTTCTGATCAGTACCCACCAAAATTTTTGAGTGTGCAATTCTATTGAGCATCTTACTTTAGATATTTTCAGAATTTCTTTTGCATCATCAGCCTGAAAAGTTGGAATTGCATCATGACGCATAATGTTGCACGTTTTTTTTTTCTGAATATCTTGTTATTGTCTTAGGGGAAATCTGGCCGTTGGACAAAGGCATATCATCTGAAAGTTCCACCACCTCCATTGCCTCCACAGCCACCTCGAGGAGGCCCACGCCAGAGAATTCTGCCAACACCTCGGGGTGTTAATATGATAGTGTGGAGCCTGGATAATCGCTTTGTACTTGCAGCTATAATGGGTAATTATTAATATTTAGTATAGTGCATTGGCTCCCCTATGTCTCTGTACCGACTTTGAATTAATTTTGGTAATTATTATAACAGTTAAGAAATTTGTGTAATATATATCCATATCAAACTAGAGTTGTCTCGTTGATGATCTTCTTTAGTTAATTATCCTGTGCATGTTTTGTGCTCTCTAGTCTTAGGGAATTATTTGAACACAAAATTTGTCCATTCTTTTGAGGCACATCTTGATGTTGAGGTCCATGAAATTTTCCTTTAGGCTGAAATGAAAAGAGCATTTAACGCAAGTACTGGCAAACAACTTAGGCTTACATATCTTAACCCAAATGATGGAGTAGACAGATGGGAGATCAGCCTAACAATCTTATTGCAGTCTCAACCTCCTACCAGTCGTTTGAAGCTATTAAACTTACTAATGCATGACCTACAGATAATGCTCTGTTTTGCTAAATGTTGATTTGTTAAGACCTCTGTGCTTGATTTTCGTCTGTATTTTATTTAAAGGCCCTCAATTGGGTTTCATTTATGCAGATTGCAGAATATGTGTTTGGAATGCCGTTGATGGCAGCTTAGTACATTCCTTGAAAGGTCATTCTGAATCTGTGAGTAGAAAATTGATTATGGCCCTCATTATGGTGCTTTTTCTTTGATGTGCTTGGCCTGAACTTATGATGATTCAGGTGATCAAGGATTTTTTCTATCCTCTTGATGCTTGGACATGTCATCCTTTATGTTCTGGCTCTCTTTGAGTCCTTAATAATGTTAAGGTTATAATATCTATGACATCAAGAAGATACCTATCAGTTTTTCCTTCTCATCTGAATTGCTTTTGTAACTGTCTCAACAAATTTCATTTTCTTCTGCATGTTCTCAACTTCATGTTGCTTTAGCTGAATTTGAGGTTGATAAATTTTTATGTTTTTTGTGATTCAGCTTGGTAATTTTTCTTCGGAACCGTGCTATTTATGTTCTTTCTCTTATTCCTAGTTGTCATTTTGCATTCAAATCTTTTTTTTAATCCTTTTGCATCTTCAGATTTGCCTCAATGACTGATTATCTATCATTGAATTCTGGCAGTCCTATGTTTTAGATGTTCATCCTTTCAACCCAAGGATCGCTATGAGTGCTGGATATGATGGAAAAACAATTGTTTGGGATGTATGTTTCTACGTCTGCATATTCTTTATGTACATATTTTGTTACTTTCAAGTCAGAGCCTGTTGTTCAACTCTTGTCTGCTGTGTCATAGATATGGGAGGGAATTCCTATTCGGACCTATGAAATTGGACGTTTCAAGTTGGTTGATGGGAAGTTTTCTCCGTAAGTGAACTACATTCTAGACCATCATCAAAATTTTTATATTCATTCTTATTAATTAGATCAGCAGTTTACATGTCTACTTGTTTTGCATTGAGGTTTTAATTAAGTGTTATTGTTCCTGATTATTCATTTTTCTGATGCCACAGTCCAAGTAGATGCAATTTGAACTAGTTTTCTTTTGGCTAAATCCTGGGAATTTTTTCACACCTTGGCTCAAAATTTATCCTGGTGATGTGACATTAGTTTCTGTTGAACAGGGATGGGACATCAATTGTGCTTTCTGATGATGTTGGCCAGATATACTTGCTAAACACAGGCCAGGGTGAGTCTCAAAAGGATGCCAAATATGATCAGGTATAGGAAATTTCGATTCCAGTTCCTGGTCCTGCTTTGTTTTTTCCAGAATATAATTCGTTTGTGCTTTGATGTCTTGTGATTTATTTCTCTGTAGTTTTTCCTTGGAGACTATCGGCCCCTTGTTCGAGATTCTGCTGGAAATGTCCTTGATCAGGTATGTTCCTTGGCTATGAAATCTTTTGGTGAATCTGCTTTTGGGTGGCATAAACCTAAGTGCTCCATTTGAATTGCATAGCATCTTCTATTCATGTATCTTAATTCCTTAGGAGATACTAATTTTCCTGTAATTTTGAATTAATTTATATCAGAAAGAATTTTTTTTTGGTGGATAAACATTTTTGTATCATGAGTTATGTGTTAAATTATTAAAAGTGTAAACTTATTTATTTTGTTTTTGATTACCTACAGTATGCTGTCAAAAATCTTGTGATGTGCTTATTTTTGATGCAGGAAACTCAACTTGCTCCTCATCGGAGAAGTATTCAAGATCCCCTTTGTGATTCAAGTACGTTATTACCCTGACCGGCATGTACATAAAACTATATGGGAGGTTCCTGGATTAAATAGACATCATTATTTTTCTTTAATGGAACTTCCAGGTATGATTCCGTATCCAGAACCTTATCAGACCATGTTCCAAAGACGACGACTTGGTGCTTTGGGTCTTGAGTGGCATCCTTTGTCCATCAATTTTGCCATTGGTCCAGATATATTTTTTGGCCAGGATTACCAAATGCCTCCTTTGGAAGATTTGGACAGAATAATAGAGCCACTACCTGATTTTATGGATGCCATTTACTGGGAACCAGAAAATGATGTCATGACTGATGACACTGACTCAGAATATAATGGTGCCGATGACTCCACCACTGAAGGTGAGCAGGGTGGTTTGTCTGACAAGTCTCCCAATGATCCTGATTGTAGTACCAATGACAGTGACAATGAAGATAGTAAAAACGATGGCCTTCGCAGGTCACGAAGAAGAAGACACAAGACTGAAGTAAGTGGTGTTTTAGCTGTCACTCCATTCCAATTTTTCCTATGGGCCAACTAAATTATGACTTTTCAGGTTGAGTTGATGACTTCTTCTGGAAGGAGGGTCAAGAAGAGAAATTTGGATGAATGCAATGGCTCAATATCCAGGAGTAGTGGAGCAAAGAAGATAAAAAGTGACCGGAAAATATCTAAAAGGAAGTCTTCCAAAGTAAAGTCATCAAGACCTCAGCGGCTTGCAGCACGCAATGCCATAAACTCATTCTCAAGACTTAACGGAACATCTACAGATAGTGATTCTGATGATGACTCGGAAAATGATACCTCCAACAGTGAGTCTGATATGCAAGATT
This sequence comes from Erythroxylum squamatum, assembly GCA_025629845.1. Lineage (NCBI taxonomy): Eukaryota > Viridiplantae > Streptophyta > Magnoliopsida > Malpighiales > Erythroxylaceae > Erythroxylum > Erythroxylum squamatum. The sequence continues at coordinate 17,980,882 of JAOTBA010000009.1, read as the reverse complement.
CATATATTGAGAGCAGTAGCTCTGATAGATTCCAAAAGAATGGACATATGGAAGGTAGAAAGCAGGATAAACATATACCCTTTGAGGCGGACAGAAAAGCAAAGCCTCAACCTGACAAACTCCGTGAAGGCCAAACAATTCCTGGAGATAGGAAAAAACTAGTCTTGAAACTTTCATTACGTGATTCTAAGAAACCTGTGTCTCCAGTTGACAGAAGGCTCAATGTTGAGAATAAGCCCGTTTTTCTAGCTTCACCTTCCACAGTCAATCATGAAGCTGGAGTTGACATGCATTCAAATAATCCAGAGTCATCTACCAGCACTAGATTTGGTTTGGTACTCTCCAGAGACCAGAATATAATTGATAACAGCAATCAGGAAAAGCTTGAAGACCATGGAGGGTATTTTGCTAGAGAAGGAAACCAAATTGAAGGGCAAGAGGTTAACAACCACACTTTGAAGCATTCCGTATTAGGAAGCTTATCACCAAATGACACATATGTTGGTGAAGATGCAACGTCTGGTGCTCAGTGGGGAAGCATGTTTTATGTTAGTGGGTACGTTAGACCTGAGAGCTAAGTGGGATTATTTATACTAAAATACTGGTAAATATTAATTTCTTTTCTTGCAGGGATCATGCTCAGATTCAAGAAGATGTATTACACAATCAAAATACTGCAAGACTTGAGGAGCTTGGCTGTTTCAGTAGGATACAAGAATCTTCATCATTTTCTTCATTAGCAGCTAGTAGCCTCCAATTGAAACGTGGTACGTCAGCGGCCTTTTCTAGTGTCATCCACAATGAGGGAAATAATGATAGATATGGATCTGATAACAGCAAAAATGGGGATTTACTGGAAGTAAGTGAAGTTGCTGACTTGAAATTGGCAGAGAAAGCGAAAGAGATCCCTCCAACCAAATCCACAAAGTTACGAATAAAAACAAAAGGACTGTTGGCTGACAGAAAAAGTTCAGCTGAACTGAACCTTTCCAGACAAATGGATGACCCATACAGTGATGATGTTCGTAAAAGAGACATGTCAATGAAACTGAAGGATGACTTGAATGGGTTTGATGGTGGTAAGAACTATCCTTCAAATGAAGCTAATCATCACAATTCAGGAAGTGGCTTATCTGAAGTTGCAACTGATGCAATTCACATTGCAGAGATGAAACCAGCTTCCTGGGAACCAAATTCGTCGACCTATAACTTTAGGTTGAGAGCAGGCCATGCATTGCCAGAGATGATCAATAATTCTAGTAATAAGGTCCTCTCAGAAGAAAGGACGTCAAGTTCAAAAGCAACCGTGAGACCAAGGTCTTCTAGAAACAGGAGAGTTAGTTATTATGATAATGACATGTGGGGTTCGATAGCAAGCAAAGTAAATCAACCACTAAGAAAATTGTCCTGGTTGATGTTGTCAAAGCATGAGGAAGGTTATCGCTATATCCCTCAGCTAGGTGATGAAGTTGTATATCTGAGACAGGTATCACATCTTTTTCTTTCTGGTTTTCCTTATATGAATGCAACGTCAATTATTCTAATCACGACTAATCCAATGCATACATGTGGTAGATGAGAAAGATATATTGAAATATTGTCCTTTGGAGAAAATGTTGAACTTAATTCCAAGTAATTGTTGTTTGATATTATCAATCAATTTATCATTTTTTCAGGGCCACCAAGAGTATATAGAGTCCAGAGGCTCACGAGAGGAAGGCCCTTGGAGTGTGTTTAAGGGATACCTTAATGCAGTTGAAATTTGCAAGGTGGAAAATCTTTGCTATGCCACTGTTGCTGGTTCCGGTGATAGCTGTTGTAAAATCAGGCTTAGATTTACAGATCCTTCATCCGGTGCATATCGTAATGCATTTGATCTGACACTTCCTGAACTGATTTATTTTCCTGATTTTGTTGTTGAGAAAACACGGTATGATGCTGCTATGAGTAGAAACTGGACAAAGGGTGATGAATGCCTGGTGTGGTGGAGGAATGCAAATGGGGAAGACGGTAGTTGGTGGGAAGGTAAAATTGTTTCCTCACAAGCAAAATCAGACAAGTTTCGTGACAGCCCTTGGGAGAAATATCTTATTCAATACAGTACTGATCCCCCGGAAGACCATCTACACAGCCCCTGGGAACTGCATGATCCTGACAGTGCATGGGAACATCCCCATATCGATTTTCATATCAGAGAGAAGCTATTGACTAGTATTGAAAGATTAGAGCAGGAAGTGAGTAGAAATTGGACTAGCTTGTCTTTTGTGTCATCTTAACTCTAAACTTATATCTAAAAAATTTCAGTTGATCACAAGTGTTAACTTAGATCAATTGTGAAAGAATTAATCATGTTTTGACTATCTTTACTTCAAAATGTCACAGGATAAGTATGGGATCCAGAAACTAAACGAGGCTTCGAAGAAGTTGGATTTCTTCAACAGGTAACTACCCTTTGCACCCCAGTGGGACAACCGACAACCTAGTAGCATATGCATATTGTATAAGGTTATGGGATTGAATTTACTGGAGAAGATGCGAGGATGCATTGACCTTAGATTCTCTTGGATTCTGGCAGGTTCCCAGTTCCTCTGTATCCGGAAGTTATAAAATCGAGGTTAGAGAACAACTATTACAGGAGCTTGGAAGCAGTAAAGCATGACGTTGATGTTATGATGGAAAATGCTGAATCTTATTTTGTGAGAAATGCTGGGCTATCAGACAAGATGATACGCCTGAAGGATTGGTTCACAAAAAAATTGTCAAAGTTGGAGAAAGGTCTATCATAGCTTGATTCTGATAATGTTTTTTTTTCTCACCTTACATTTTTCATCTGTCAATTCTTTTGTAAATGGAACACTCGATACAGTAGGGATGAGATGCCAGATGAAAGCATGGGTTTTTAATCTTTTCTCTTTTCTTTTTTTTGATCAGAATAGCACAGATATGCTGAAAGTGAATTGATGTAAGGGTATCCAGGAAAAATGAAAAAAAAAAATAGTTCTTTTAATGATATATCTTTTGTGATATTATTAGCCCATGAATTGATAAAGCAATCAACTTTTGAGAGTCAAAGCATACATACATTGTTCAAGTAATGAGATTCCAATGGTGTAATTTTGCCAAGTCTTATCAGTTTGAATAATCTCAAATTGGTCTGTTCATTATGAATAGGTTTTTTCAGATTAATTGAACCTAAAAAGATTTATAAAATTTGAACCACAGCCTGATTAGTTAATCAAGTTTAATTAGTCAATGTTAAGCTGAGTTAGACTTTTTAGCAATGTTTTAAAAACGGAATTAGAAAGTGAATCAAATTTAATTAGTATTAAATCGTTGATAAAAAATTAAATAAAATGAAAGAATTTAAAATATAATTGAAAGATATTGTTTTATTGAATGATTTGAAGTTTAATTAAAAAAAGATTATTCAATAAAATAATTGATTTATAAGAATTTATTAATTTAAAAAAATTTACCAATTAATTAATATTATTAAAATAAATCAAATCAAGAAGTTAAAAACTTAAAAAAATTAAAAAAAGTTGAACATTTGTACAATTGAATCCATCAAGATTGAATTTTTTTAATCATTATTTAGTTATAAAGGCACTGTAATGGGTGTGGAATTTTGATTAGGTGGGCTTATCTTATGGGGCTTTACAGGTCCTTCTTATGAGCTTATCTATCAAGCGGTTTCGTAAATACACTGCGTTACAAAATCTCCTCCTCCCTAAACCTAGTAGATCCCACATCCTTGTATTCGCCGAAAACCCATGGCCGGCGGCAAAATAAAGAAAGAGAAGCCAAGACCATCAAACCACTTCCAAGGAGGTATATCTTTTCACAAATCGAAAGGGCAACACATCCTCAAGAACCCATTACTTGTGGACACTATTGTCCAGAAATCAGGCATCAAAAGCACCGATGTGATTCTCGAAATCGGTCCCGGTACGGGAAATCTCACCAAAAAGCTTTTGGAAGCTGGTAAAATGGTTATTGCTGTGGAGCTCGACCCTCGTATGGTTCTCGAGCTTCAACGTCGTTTCCAGGGTACCCCTTTCTCTAATCGCCTGAAGGTATGATCTTTTTTAGGTTTTCGTAATTAATTCGGATTTGGTTTGACGGAGTGGAGTTAGAGCCTGTGATTTATGACGATGGATTTCAATTTCGTAGTCATTTAAGAACAAATTGGGTATTCACCATACTGAACAAGCTTTCAGCGAGATTGTTTCTTTTTCATGTATACTGCAAGCATGCAAAATCAATCCTCCTATATTTTTTTTAATCTTTATTTTAAGATGTTATATGGTTTAGAATTGTTTGCGCTGTGAACGGAATGAAATTGATGTTTCAGGTGATCCAAGGTGATGTGCTGAAGACTGATTTGCCCTATTTCGATATATGTGTGGCGAACATTCCCTATCAAATCTCTTCTCCTCTCACGTTCAAGTTGCTGAATCACCAACCCTCATTCAGGTGTGCCATCATAATGTTCCAGAGAGAATTTGCAATGAGACTTGTGGCCCAGCCGGGTGATACTCTATATTGTCGGCTTTCGGTGAATACTCAGCTCTATGCTAGAGTTTTCCACCTTCTCAAAGTTGGGAAGAACAATTTCCGGCCACCACCCAAGGTGGATTCTTCTGTTGTTAGAATTGAGCCCAGGAAACCACGGCCCCAAGTGAACCCTAAGGAATGGGATGGATTCATCCGCATTTGTTTCATTCGGAAAAACAAGACTCTTGGTTCTATTTTCAGGATGAAAAATGTTCTTTCTTTACTAGAAAAGAACTACAAGACCCTGCAGGCACTTCAGGCCTCTCAAAGTAGTTCCTCTGAGATGGACATATCGGGACTTGGAGATCCCAAGGATGGTATGGACATGGATGAGGAGGGAACAGATGATGAGATGGAGTTGGAAGATGGAGATACAAATGGCGAAGTGTCTGAATTCAAAGCAAAGGTTTTAGCAGTGTTGAATGATGGAGATTTTCACGAGAAGAGGTCTTCTAAACTCACTCAAGGAGAATTCTTGTACCTACTGTCCCGGTTCAATATGGCTGGCATACACTTCTCCTAATCTTCATGTTCAAGTCACTTTTGATCCATGAGAGATAGAAGTCGAACCCAATTTTGTTCGTTTTGTTTGTCAACTTAGAATCTTATTTATAGTTGGTTATACTATTTAGTTCATTGCAAATGATTCCACATTTCAGCCTGAGCTTGTGTATAACAGATGGATAATATTTGTGTTGCTGAAACTCTCCCCAATTTGTTCAATGATTCATGCCGCTCGTGCAATTTGCAAGTTGCAGGAACGATCAAAGTTAGTTGTGGTTTTCATCAGAAAGAATAAGAAAAGAAAAACCATCATTCCTTAAGATCTTGATCAGAATTCTTGTAGGGAGGTACTGATTATTACTAAAATTGATCAAATATCCCTTAGGTTTGAATACGGCTTGAGCTTGAGTTCGATAAGATTTAGGCGGCTTAAAAAATGATGTAATCTGATGTACAGTCAATTAAGGTTGAGTCCTGTGTAAAAAATGGCCATAAACTACAATCACAAGTAAATTATATGTAAACAGTATTCCCTTACTAGGCTGACTTTTAGTTGAATCTAATCTATTTTTTCCCAAAATACACAAAGTCAACGATGTCAAGCAACGAGCACAAGTAAGGATCGTTGTTATATGTATAACAAAAAGTGGCATTAAGATTTAAGATTACTGTCAACGTGAAATTGGACTTGACCGTATAAAATGCTGAGGTGAAGTGAAAATAAAAGACAGAAACTAATAAATCTCTGTGAGTTGTGACCTTTCTTGGAGTACCAGTCTCAAGGGAAAATACTAACTTAGGTCCTTGGAAACCAACACAGCCGCCGACCTAATCGTCGATTTGCTCCCAAGGTTTGCTTCTCTATATCTCTCTGTCTCTCTTCTATTTTCCATCTAACCGTTCCGACGTCTCGTGGAACTAGGCCAGGACGATGCATCTGTCAGAATAATTTGCTACACGTACTGTCTGTTAAGCTTTCGATTGTTTTTTTCTTTGGTTTTATGTGTACGTGTAGCTTACGGTTCAGCTTCTTGTTCTTTTTAGTGCCGGGTGCTTAAATACTGTATCAATTCCCTTCTTTTAACTGTGTTTTGCCTCTGCAAATTTTGTGGGTAGAGTATCTGATTCACTTTTTTTTAAATGGGTAGCTATCTGTTTCATTTTTCTTCTTCAACTGATGAAATATTTTGAATTCATTGAATATATTCTGTAGGTGGAAATGGAAGCTCAATCTCAGGAGGGAATTCCTCGCGTTAAAGCGGTGCTTAAACTCGGCTCAGAGGTGTATTCTGTAAGTGCAGTGAAGGGTGATCTCATCTCAGAGCAGTTGGCCTCAATGAAAGAGGAAAGCATGGGCATTTTGAAGGAATTCATCACGAAGCATAATGTACCAATCCACGTGCCCGATGAAGATCTGGTAGAGAGTTCCTCAGAAGACAATGACGACGAAATCTCCGGCAAGTCTCAAGTTAAATCAAAGAAAACCAAACTTACCTGATTTGGTAGGGTTTTTACTTTGAAGTTGGTATTTGCATGGGAAGCTTAATTCGTCTGCTTCTAGCGATCTGGATAACTTCTGATATTGTGGAACATCTTGTGCTAGATGAATTTCTGACTTTTCTATCTTGGTTCAGTCGCGTAGTTGTATTCATATCAAAAGGATGAATTCTAATGTATGATTCTAGTTCTTTATGAAGCATATCAAATTTGGTTTGGATGAGATTTCTGGCATCACATTCTTCTTGTGCTTGTGCTAACAGAACTAATATTCCGAAGCAGGTCATTGCTCATTAGAAAGGAAGAATGGTATTCAATGTTGGCTTGGAGCTAAGGCTCTTAGTTCACTCAGAACATAAACCAACCTTCTCAATCGAAAATTTCAAGATGTATCTATAGCCTGATGTACAATAGTTAGTGTTATCCTGCAAATTAAAGATCATGCTAATAATGCATTGGCTTAATGTCAATATCTCCATGTCTTTAAGAATAGCTCTTGCTTTATGTTTTACTGATTTCTCCGATTTAGAATCGATCATAACACGTTTGAGGATCAACGAGTCGTAACTCATTAGCGCATAAAGAAGGCATAAACTTTGTCCTCCTCCTCTGCCTCTCTTGTTGCTTCAAATCCCTTCACTGCAGGCATCTGTTATAATAAAATCAGAACACACACCACTGAAAGAAAATAGGGTTTATCATTAGGCTTCAGGCCAAAACTATATGCAGAATGGTCACATGATTAAGCATCAGTTTGGTTCAGTTTTTTGAGGCTCCAAAATCACTTTTTTCTACCGCAAAAATTATTTTAAGAAAAAAATGAGTGTTTGATTGTAAACTTCAAAAGCACCATTAGGCTTTAGGTCAAAACTATATGTAGAATGGTCACATGATTAAGCATCAGTTTGATTCAGCTTTTGGAGGGTTCAAAATCACTTTTTCCTACCGCAAAAATTATTTTAAGAAAAAAATGAGTGTTTGATTGTAAACTTCAAAAGTACTTTTGAAGTAGAAATAGTTTTTTTAAAAACTAAAATACTTTTTCAAAAGTTAAAATTTGAGGCTTTTCAGAAAAGTTCCAAATTTTAGCTTTTTCGGGTAGACCAAATTGCGTCACTTACGTATATATCAAAATTCTGTTCCGTTTCTTTGGCTTTCTTCTGTTCACTCACAACTCATCTTCTCAATCACTCACAACTTATCTTCTCAAGATGCCCACGATCAATTCACATGTTAGTTCGAATGTTATTTCATTATATTTTTCCTCTTCCTCGAATTTTATTCTAATAACACTGTATTCTTCTGGTATGCGTTTAACGTTAGTAATCAATGTTTAAAATGAAAAGTTTCATATCAAAGCCAACCTTTTAATAACGTTGGAGTAGAAGAACAATACCTCAAGCTGTTCCTATTCCTGAAGTTGGATCCACAAATCATGATTTGGACCCAAAATAATTATTGTAGTATAAACAAGTAAACGTAATCGAGGACAACACAAAATATGAGGCAAGGGATGACTGTATTGATTCTCTGAGTACAACTTTCTGGGAAAATTTAATGAAACAGTAAATGAGGGGATGTGATGAGAGAAGAAAGAGAATTCAGGTGAGGAGAAGGAATACAATATTTATGAGTAAATGCATAACTAATTTGTTACAGAGAATCTCCCTTTTATGCCAAGTGATCACCGCCTGTGTGCACAACCGTTTCTTCGGTCTGCTGACTAGGACTAGAGAACAAAGCCATCCAATTTCTTTGACAACATACTGGGCCTGTTGCCTCTTCTCAGCATTGGTTGCTTGGCCTGGACTTGCTCATTGGGCTCGCACACAACAATTATCATGGGCTTGCAATATTGGATTGTCTGACCCAAACATCCAAAACATAAAACAGACAACGCCCTCCCAGTATAGTCCGTCATAAACCCTATAAACTGCAATCGCTTAATAGTCTGGGGTTTGGTGCTCGTTGCAGAAGAAGCTAAATAGGCAACAATAAGAGAGATACAGGTTTATTCTTGCAACCATGGGTCGTATGCATAGTAGAGGGTAATCGCTTTCTCTGTATTTTGTTCTCTGGTCAGTAAGCATTAGGAATTGTGATGGTTTAGGTGACGTGCGGTGGGTTTTAATGCAGCAAGGGTATTTCTGCTTCAGCTCTGCCTTATAAGAGGACTCCTCCAAGTTGGCTTAAGATCTCTTCGCAAGATGTAAGATTTTATTTCGTATCCTGTTGATTTCTTTGTTTTTATCTATCGTTTTCTATCGAGTTGTTGCCATGGAGATGTTAGTGTCAATAGCGAAGTGTTAGGACTTATATTGATTTGGTTGCTTGTTGATGAAACAATGCACGTGAACATTGTGAATTGGGGACTGTATGAATGAGATTGTGCAGTAGGATCAGTTCTATAAATTGTGGAGGAGGGATGTTTGATATTTTTTTGGTTGTATTGTGTATTAGGTGGAGGATAACATATGCAAGTTTGCAAAGAAGGGTCTGACTCCATCTCAGATTGGTGTCATTCTTCGTGACTCTCACGGTATTGCTCAGGTCAAAAGCGTTACTGGTAGCAAGATCCTTCGCATCCTTAAGGCCAATGGTAATTTGTCTATATTTTTTCTCAATCTGTATATTTATCCTTGATCTCTGAATGTGCCATGATAGAACGAGTGGAGAGGAAGAGAGGGATTTTTTGGTCTTGATGTTTCCCTTCAAATTCTATGAATGTTGTTTTAGTTGGAGTGTCTAATTAGTGCCAAGGAAATCTTAGGTCATCTTGTTGTAGAAATCTTGAATTATCCTTAATTATTAGAATAAAGTTAAAGTGTATCTTGTTTCAGCATTTGTTCAAGTGTATTTTGACCAAGATTACATGGTAAAAAAAAAAGTTTGTATCAGTAAAATTTGTTTGATTATATTGTTATAATCTGATTGATTAGGCCTGGCACCTGAAATTCCGGAGGATTTGTACCATCTTATCAAAAAGGCAGTTGCAATTAGAAAGCATTTGGAGAGGAACAGGAAAGATAAGGATTCTAAGTTCCGTTTGATCCTTGTGGAGAGCAGGATTCACAGACTCGCTCGCTACTACAAGAAAACAAAGAAACTTCCACCTGTCTGGAAATAGTAAGTCCTTTACTGTGCTATTATGCAAGTCATTGATCGTTACTTCAATGCATATTCAGAGAAGGAAAAAGTTAGGGGACCGTCATTTTGGTGGTTCTCATAGTAATCATGGCTAATATTGTCTTGATTGATCCCATTATATTATGGGCAGGACTAGTTGAGATAATATTAGTCATGATGTCTATGAAGACCCCCAAAATGATGGTCCTGTAGTCGGCTTCTTCAGAGAATATTGAGGCCCTTATCTGTACTTATAAATACATGCTTCCTCCTTATTAGTTGGAATATATTCAGGTTTGAGGGCATATATTCATTGACGTGCTTTATCTTAGAATTATGGTTCCCATTTTGAGTATCTTTCTCATCCAAATTATTCCTCCTATTAGTATGAAATATCTGCAGGATGATGATTTGAAATTTCTGAACTTTTTGCATTGGGTTTTAATTTTTAATTGATAGACATAGCTTTTAATGGTTGGAGGTTCATTTCTTTGATTATTTAACCTTGTTATGAAACTATGGAAAGCACCAGTGATATGCTATGTTAACTTATGCATTCTTGACAATTAATGGTGTTAGGTACTTCATGCTGGAAACATGTATTATACTCCCCGATTAGATTACCTTGATATATTGCTTGCAGACTGATGTTCTATGAATTAGTCTTTTTCCTGTGTTTTTAAATCTCGTAGTTGCCTGTTTTATGTTTCATTTTGCGCTTATCATCTGTTTTGTTCATATCCATTTATTCTGATCTTTTTTATCCTCTTCTTTTGCAGCGAATCCACTACTGCAAGCACTCTCGTGGCTTAGGCTAGATATGTTTTCTTGACACTACTTGTGCTGTCATAGTTCATTAAAGTCTAGAAGCTCTTGTTATAATTTTAGGTTGGCACTGAAATGGATTCACGAACATCTTTAGTGTTTCGATGAATCAATTTTGGGTTTCCTTTATTATTTTCATTGCATTTTTGCATAATATATTGCATGCTGCACTTTTTGCAAAATTTGCGTATTTTTTCATTGTTTAATTCGGATTAGCCACAATTGCTACTTTTTAACTTTGATACTTTATTTGGTCGTCCTAATCTAGAAGGACATGAAATCACATAATCGAATTTCTTCTGGTCTTTTATTATCTCCCCAAAGAAGTATACTAATGCTATGGAAAATCAATATAAATATAATCCTACTGTAGATAACTTTTACCTATATTTTTGTGCATAGGAATGAAAATTCAGAGTACAGTTTGAGAGGGTACCATAATATCCCAGAAGTGAAACCCTGCAAGTCGAAGCTACAATAACTAAATGCAAACTACTATTCAAATCTGAAAAATAACAGTAAACTGAAAGAACATAAGTACTAAGCACTCCAAAACAAGTAGATGCTTGTGAAGCGAACGGTAATACCATCTTTTCAGTGCTAATCAAGGTTTTATAGTAGCTCTTGCTCTACTGTAAATTCAACATTTTCTGGCAATGGGAATACCAGTGGACTACTGCCTGCGAGTAATCCTTGGATATTCTTTGATGAGGCGACTGCATATTGAGTCGGGAGGAGAAATAGAAATGTAACACATTGCATGTAGATTGGTTCCTTTTCAATTTGAACTGCTTTAGATTCTAGGTAGTTTTCACCATACCAAGAGAAACACAACACTTATAAGGAATTTCTATCCCATGACTGCTGAAGATCGGATCCTGCGATATAATACGTGAAAAATGAATAATTTTATCAGAAACACAAAAACTTTACAAAAGATTAACAAGACAACCAATGGCAGTCCTCAGAATAATATATTACAATCAGTACAAGACTCCACTAAACTATAGGGAGAAAGGATATTGATCAACACAGTATCCCCTAGATCTCCATTAGACAATTGATCTTCAACAAGTTACGCATTCCGCCAAGGCCGGATTCTTGTGTTGACCCTCTTTCTTGTAACTTCAGCACACCTTGCAAAAAAATGGGAGAGCTCGAATTTGCCAGAAAGTCGCATCTTTTGGGCCAGCTCCTCAAAAGTATCGGGCTTCCCAGGAACAGAGAAATCAGCAGTAAACTTGTTGTAGTCAAGCTGCGGTGTTTTCATGCCTCTATCAATCATCTCCCCCAAGTATTTACAAGCCTCTTCTGTTCTTCCATGACTTATAAGCCCTCCAATCAAAACAATGTAGGAGTTATCATCAGGACAACACCCTTTCCTGCTCATCTCATTCCAAACTTCACAAGCCATTTCACAGTTTCTTGTCTGAAAGTAAGATTTCATAATCATGTTGTATGTGTGAACCGTTGGTACAACCCCACTCTGAATCATCCTCTTGAATATCATAACTGCATCGTCGGGCATTCTCCTAATAACCATCAACTTGATGAGGGCATTATACGTCCTCCCGTCAGGTGGGCAATCTTTTTCTTTCATCTCCTTCAGTAACTCGTGAACTATGTCCATTCTCCTCTGGTTACCAAACCCTGTGATCAAGCATGTGTAAACTGCAGCATCTGGCACGCATCCATAATCAACCATTTCGTCAAAATAATCAATTGCCTCTTTCATCATTCTTTGCTTACACAAATACCGAATCAAAATCGTAAAGCTCCAAAGATCTGGGGATGGACCCTTGGCTTTCATGACTTCAAACAACTTGATTGCATCAGACCTCTTTCTACACCTTAACAACCCTTCAAGCATAATGTTATGAGCAACAACGTCAGGCTTAAACCCCTTATCAATCATCTCATTCCAAATTCTACCAGCCTCCATCAAATTCTTCACCTTGCACCATCCACTAAGCAACACAGTATAAGTCCTTATATTGGGCTCAAACCTACCCTCAAACTTTCTAAAAAGCACTTGCGCTTCTTTCCCAAGCTTGGCCCTCCCAAGACAATCGAGCAATGAATTAAAAGTCTCAACACCAACTTTATACTTGTACCTCTTCATCAACTCAAAAATCCCAACAGCCTTCTTTCGCTCCTTGGCCTCAGCAAAGGCTCTCATTGCAATTGAAAATGTTTCCATTGTTAAAAGTCCCTTAACACCCATCTCTTCCAACAATGACACCATAGTCTCAAACTGCTTCGTCTTTCCTAGTATGTCCATCATCGCATTGTAAGTCCTCGAATTGTGCACAAAACCAGGCTTCCGCGCAGCCCAATTGAAGAACCTAAAAGCAGGTTTTCTGGCGTGACGAAACCTCTCCAATACTTGTATGACCAAATCATGAGATAAATTGATCCCACACTCATCGAGGACAGCCTCCATATTCCTATCAAACGCAAACAATTCATCGATCACCTTGCATACACGCTCTAACTCCTCAGGATCCACACTAGAGCCGAGAATTTCAACTTCTTTTTCACATGGGGACTCATTAATCTCACCATTATCACTAATTCCACCATCAGAATCTGCATCTACGTCACTCAAGCTAGAAAATTGTGCTTTCCCAAGCGACAAAAACGAATTTGTTAAACGAAGAACAGTTGATCGGTTTCCTGGCAATGGTTCTTGAAGATAAGAGGGGTGTGAGGAAAATACTGGAACGCGCACTTGCTCTTGGCGACATCGATTCGGTCCTTCTCTTTGTACAAGCTTCGAGGCAGCGTAGAGTTGGCCATCGCAATAGTAGTAGTACGGTTGGAATAGCGAGAAGTGACTGAGCAACACGGAGATTCTGGCGCGTCGTCTTAGAGAATGAGACATTCAAAGAGCACTGAACGGAAGCTATTGAATGAAATTGGCCGGAGATGTGAAATGATGGCGGCTACTGGTTAGTGAGCGGTGGCATATACAGGCCTACATCCAGCTGATCCGTTAAAATGCCTATAGTATTGCCCGATCTTACAGGCCTATAGTCCAGAATCTTTTATTTAAAAGGCTGAACTTGCATCAGTGTTTGATCTTTGAAGCGCTCTTGAGAAGCACCAGAACTCGTAGTCTTCTGAAAGTTCTGGATGAGCTATGCGACTAACATCACCCAAATCCGTAGAGGTAGATTGAATTGGCTGCTATATTGCGTACTTAGTAACAAAGAAGTTTATATGATGCTTCAATTCTGTGCTTTCTTCCTACTGACTTCTTTTAAGATATACGGTATATACCTTATTATTTAGTTTTGACATTTTTCGATAATTGAACATTTAAGATAACATTGATTAGTTCAAAATTCGCATCCAAATTGATTGAATTTAAATTGGGCACAACTAGCTTGCTGGATTTTTGGATAGTGGTTCAACTGTGATAAAAGTCTATTTTAAGTGGCGTAGGTAAAGAACATAACCTTGTTGGATTTTTGGGATAATGGTTTAAGTGTGATAGAACTCCATCTTAAGTAAGAGTGTGTATACATCATGATTGTGGTGTATTACGTGGGTGAGAGCCAAGGTTTATTGCTGGAATTTTCAGTGGTGTGGCCAAGGGTTTTTGTTTGGCCTGTGTCTTGTTGTGGGTTGATTTAAGATGTATGGACAAATAACGTTCTAGGGTAGAAAATTTTATGAGATAGTGGGAGATTGGACATGTGCGACTTCATATGTGCATGACTCCTCCTCTGGACTTGGTGTGTAACATCCCGTTCCCAACTTTCCATCCACAGGGTTGGAACCCAAAGCACTTGGTACATGTGTGATTAATCGGAGAAATTGGGACAACACATCTCATGC
>JAOTBA010000009.1:17954487-17965688 GCA_025629845.1 Erythroxylum squamatum | reverse complement strand
ATAAGAGCGAGATTGAGATATGTATGAATGTGAAGGATAGAATAACTGAGTTTATGGAAAGGATAAATTCCAAATGGAGAATTGGATTTGGTTTTGATTAAAGATGAATCAGTAAGAAAATGCATGTAAGAGTAGTCTTAGGGTTTCCAACGCAACGCGATAAGCCTTCTTAAGATTTGTTCACGGATGTCGGACAGTTTGTTTCCGTTCGTTTCGCTTTCGATTGGCTTCGATTCTTTCGCCTTCGAAATTCGAATTCGATCACGATTTGTATTCGTTTTGCTTTCGATAATGTTTGCTTTGGATTTGTTTCGTTTTCTTTCGCTTCCGCATTATGTTGTTCGGATTCTAATTTTGTATTCGGTTTTCGGATGGGGTCCGGCTTCCGAGGTCGGGTCTCAGCAGTTGTAGTATCAGAGTTTTAAAAAAAAAACAATGACAGTTTGATACGATTCGATGGTATTTAGTTAAGAGGTTGGGTTCCGGAAACGTTGCCCAACACACGCAATTTTCAGTGCTGTTGATGAAGGACACTTCTCAATGATATCAACCTGTGAATTGGCTAAAGAAGCGTGAGATACTTTGCAAACTATTCATGAAGGGTCCAAATCTGTGATAGTGTCAAAACTTCAAATGTTAATTGTAAGGTTTGAAGAGCTAAAGATGAATGAAAATGAGACTATTGGAGATTTTCATGAAAGATTGCGCAATATAGCAAATTAGGTACATCAATTCAGGAAGAAATATTCCAATCTGAAGCTAGTCAAGAAGACGTTGAGATCATTACCTCCAAGATTTATTCTGAAAATTGCAGCAATCGTGAAGGCTCATGACATCAGTGACTTGTCGTTGGAGAAGGTAATTAGAATTCTTACAAATTTCGAAAAGGATCTTTTAAGGGATAAACAAGAAAGAAGCAAAGGATTGACACTACATGTTGAAACTGGAAAAGGTATTAATAATGTAGAAGATGAATCCAACGAGAATGAGAACGTGGAGCTATTAACACCAGAGTTCAGTAAGTGGCTGAAGAAAGTGAAAGAGGACAGACCCAAGTTTAGGCAAAACGGCGGGAGTTCATCGAACAACAACTTCAAACAATAAGCCAAAACTCAAAAGGGAGAAAGAAAGATAAAGCAAATTCAATGTCATGAGTGTCAAGGCTTCGAACATATTCAAGCAGAGCGTACTAACATCTTGAAGAAGAGAAAAGGAAAATCTTATACGAGCACTTGGAGTGATAACGAATTCGGAAATGAAGAAAAAGTAGTGAATAGTGATGCATTAGTTACTTTGTACAGCAAAAGTCAAATTACTTGTTTAACAGTAACCGAGAAGGAAGTAATTGAAGACGAAAAAGTGAGCAAATCGGAAATTTAAGGAAAAACGCAAACGATTCAGTTCAAAAATCAACCTCATATTATGACAGTGATGACAGTACTTCAGATGATAAAAAGGAAGGTATTTATGAAGCCTATAAGTTAATGTATAATAAATGGGCCAAAACATGTAAGAAAAATGAGAAGTTGAAGGAGGAAAACACTTCCATGAAGAACATCATTTAAGATCTAGAGAAGAAGTTGTCGTTTACATTAGATGAGCTTGGTGAAACAAAATTGAAGTTGGTCAGTACAGAAACATGAATAAGAATGTTAAATGGAGGTACCGAAAAGCTAAAAAAGTTGTTGAAAATTAGTAAGGCTAAAGGAGATCTTCAAGCCATTGGCTATAGAGGTGAATGTTCCAAGTCGAATGATAAGAAAATTGGTGCAACCAGATCTGTCCAAGGAGAAATCTCAAAGAAAAATCAGAGGTTCATACCTATATGTCACTTTTGTGGAGTAATTGGGCACATAAGACTGACATGTTACAAGTTATTACAAATGATGTTTCAAAGGGGCTAAAACTGAAAATCTAGATACTCTCCATTAAATTTTCAGTAGCAACCCATGATACCGAAGCACACTTGAATTAGAAAGGGTCAATTACAGGCATAAAGACATTGTGAAGGAAAAACAAGAAATTGTCTAGATTCACAGTTAGTTACTGCTTGTGAAGAAACTGTTCAGGGAGAGGATAAATCAGTTACTTTAGAAGAAGAAACCGATGACAAAGATAATATGACGAGGAATAAGCCCAGGTTTGAATTTCTTCAAGGGGGCACACAGATTGTGTACTTTACATTTTTGAAGTTTTTTTGTGTTGTTTAAAAAAATGAAACGTAAAAAAAAGAGATTTGTCTTCTTTAGTTTTTATGTTGCTATTGTCGTCTCATCTTTTTAGTAGTTTGCATTGTGACTTTTATTTGGCTCTACCGAAGACTCTTAAGCTCTCTCATCAATGTGGGCCTCTCTCTCGAGTATCTCTCTCTCTCACTACATTAGCAACGCTCATCTTTATTTGCTTGGGTTTATGAATTTGATCAGTCTTATGAAGATGGAATTGAAGTAAGTGATGATGTGTTGGCATATGTATTGACTGATTATAAATTGTCATCTTAGTGTACTTATAATTCTTCCGTTTAACCTATTACTGATTTTTATGTTTCTTTATTCGCTGAGATTGATTGTGTAGAAGACATTCTTAGTTTTGACAATGTATTGTCCTAAGGGGGAGACATTAGATTGTTTATGGTGAATGTTCCATTCAGGAGGAGATTTTAAAGTATATGTGTGACTATTTGTAGTGCTTTTTGGCATCATTTTGTCCAAGGGGGAGAATGGATTTGTGCATTTGATGGTTATATGTCTAATTATCTCCTTTAAGAGGAGTTTTGACTATGTGACAAACAATGCCAAAAAGAGCGAGATTGTTAAGATATATGATGTATATCTTATTATTTGGTTTTGGCATTTTCGATAATTGAACATCTAAGATAATATTGATGAGTTCAAAATTCGCATCCAAATTGATTGAATTTAAATTGAGCACGACTGGCTTGTTGGATTTTTGGATAATTGTTCAGTTGTGATAAAAGTCTATTATAAGTGGTATATGTGAAGAAGATAAACTTGTTGGATTTTTGGGGTAATGGTTTAAGTGTGATAGAACTTTATCTTAAGTGAGAGTGTGTATACATCATGACTGTGGTGTATTACATGGGTGAGAGTCGAGGTTTACAGCTGGTATTTTCAGAGGTGTGGCCAAGGGTTTTTGTTTGGTTTGTGTCTTGTTGTGGTTGATTTAAGGTGTATGGGCAGATAACGTTGAAGGGTAGAAAAATTATGAGATAGTGGGGGATTGGACATGTGCGACTCCATATGTGCATGATTCCTCCTCTAGACTTGGTGTATGCGCAGTCTTGGTGTATGTTGGACACAGGTGCTTGAGTAAATCACGTTATAGTGGAGTGCAAAACATTCAAGGGCAGTGGTAGTTTGGGTATGCGTGATTTCTTGGCTGTATCATTCTTCATTGGCTTTGCGTAATTTCTTTGTTGAATTGTTTTTGGTTGGATGTGCACAACTTCTTGGCTGAATCGTGTTTGATTGGCTGCATGTGGTGTGCGTGTACAACTCCATCTTAGGCAACGACTATTAATTTATTTCCTTATGAGCTACGTATACTTTGGTTGGTGAATGTGTTATCGATGCAATTGTGATTTCGTGTTGGTGTTTATGTGAATCAGCTTGATATCTTCTTTAATTCTCTAACGTAGATTGAGACTTAGGAGCTAAATTTATCGAGAAGTCGTTCCTTCCTATCTCAAGTGTATTTAGTTTTCACTTTTTATTATTTGAATTACTTGAGTTATTCGGTTATTATTCTTTCATTAAAAGATTGATTGAGAAAATCCTCTGTTGAGGTTAGTACGAGATAATCGTATTATTGGGTGTGAAATTCTTTCACGAGAAATAAAGTTGAGAGATAATGTCAAGGATTGAATCGTGTCAATTAAGTAAAATCTTGAGTAACCTATTGTACCTCAATAAAAGTATTAAACTAATAAAAGCCCCATAAACGTAAGCAAAGTGTGCCGAACTGCGTTATCAAATTTTCGATGTTAATCTGTTTAATTTCATATTTATTTTTCTGTTTTCGTTTAGTACAGAAAAATTAATAATTGCTGATACAGTTACTTTATATCTAGTAACTGACAGATACAGTTACAAGTAACTGCAGCAAAATTTTACAAGTAACTGCAGCCAAATCGAAGAGTTTGCAAAACTACTGCTCTTTACGGTTTTTCAACTTCCTTTGAATTTACCGTTGATAAGACTTGTTAGTATGGTAGTAGTTATTGGCAGGTGAGTAGGTATCGATTTAACAGGTTTCTTAAAACTTCAATTTTTATGGAAAAAAGTCAATTCATTTCTTTGGTGATCACAAAAAATGGGGAGAAATATCGACAAGATAAATCTAAACAATGGCAACTAAGTTGTTAATGCTGTGCACTGCTCATACTAAGTGCCGGCCCGCATCATCTTCACTGGACATTGTTCCATCTTCATCATCATCACTCTCTAGAGAATCCTGATAAATCATTTCTTGTTAGAATTTAGACAGCAGGTGCTCAACTGAACATCCAACTCTAGAAGTTGATCCCCAAATGTCACCATACGATGTTAAGGGAATGCAAGTTATGGCATACTCCTTACCTGGTAATGATATTGCTGCCGACCAATAGTTTGAAGAGCTGAAACTGCCCGAAACACTATGTACAGTGGAAGAAGTATTCCACTAGCCCTCAGGATAAGAATCTGATAGATTCAAAAAAGGAAATTTTAGTCAAAACAGCGATCCTTAAAGCCTGATGCTACTTGATTGAGAAGTATAGGTTCTTTTTGGGGCTTATAAAGAGGTGAAGGTACTACTACTTACGGTGAAAAGTGTAAATGGATAATCTTCTGTTCCACCAGTAAGTGTATCAAAGAGGTGTCTCAATAGCAAAAGTACAGTAAACTGCCATTAAAGAACAAAACATTAGAAGGAGGAATCATTACACGGACCCAACATAAATAACAATTCAACTTTTCTACGTTTTCTATCATCCTGAGGCCGGTGAAAGCAGCAGTGCGTGGGTTCCCTAGTCAAACTTGGCCAAAAGTTCCCAGTCTTGTGACCCACACATCTATTTCCAAACTACCTATAACCAATTTGACTCATTTTTCTAGGACGGTTTTATCATAAATGTCATATAGATCAATTTTGCTCACTCTCATTTCATTTTAGAGATCAAATTAGCATCTCTAATTGTCCTCTCACTTAAATGAACAGAATATGAGCTGTAAGACGTGCAACACTCAACTCGCCGTTGTGAACAGAACTTACTATTAGGGCCATTGTCCGGCAACAAGAGCTGCTCCTCTCTGTGGCCGGTGACCTGCACTCGGTGTAAACAGTGTCAGCCGGGATGCCTTCCACTATTGCTACCACCAATCCATCATTCTCTAATTCATGTTCTGTTCTTGGTATTTCCAGGCTATCTCTGTAGGGAACAGACATAATTTAGGATATACTACAATAATTGACAATAATACCAGAAAACAATCCATTGTTTATGAAGCAATTAGTTGTAAGCACAATATTGCTTATTTTATTGGAGAACTGGTAAACTAAAAGGTACATTACAAAAGACCCCAAAAAAACAATCGGTGAACAATGTCATGCATACTTAAGCTGTTTATCCATATTTTTATTATTGAAATTATGCAAGGAGATAACATACCTAATTGTCATTGCCTCAATCAGCTTAGACTTCTTTGAAGGTGCTGTATATCCTGGTTCATAATTCTGTTATGATATAGAATAAAATATTAGGAAAAAGTCCCACTCATTCATTGCCTGAAACTCAAAAAATTGATAAAGGGTAAACAAGAACTTGGCCACTGCAGAAACCAAGTAAGACCAAATGTAGTTGATTCTTTACTTTACAATTCCTCTTGAAGCAAACCAGAAAAGCCCCAGTTTCAAGGAAGAGATCATTAATTAGCCTCACTATCACGGTTACCAATGAATGTTTATGGGAATTCATTAGTTGAACCTCACCGAAAGAAAATGGAAATATGCCGATATCAGAACAAGGAGATGGGGAAGAGACTGACAGAGATGAATATTCAAAGTCTACAGAGATGGAATGGTTCAAACCAGAAACTAAGATAGACCCAACTCTTGAGTCTTGACCAATCCAAAAACTCGTAAGTAGACACAAGGGAATGCATGCAACAATTTCAACGCCATCAAAAGCAACGAAAACAAACGAAAAAAGGTAGAACGCAACGAACAATTCAGACCAACTGAAAGTTAGAAAACTACAAAACCCAGAAAATAGAAACAGAAACAATTCATCTACCAATCAGGAAAACACAAACCTGAAGACATATTTCACATACAGTGTTCCCCTTCTCGTTACACCATCTCTGTATGCAATCTCTGTGCGCAAACTGACAAAAGGTAACAATTCCCAAAGTCAGTTTGTCACGAACCAGAACTAAAATCCAAAAAACCCCACAAGAACATAATACCAACTATGTCTCCGTATTACCTTAACTGTTCCAGAACAAGCACAGGGAGCTTCAAGACTCTTAGAGCTTTCGAATTCTGCTTCATGGCAAATTCTACAGTGCGATATTGCAGAACACGATTGTAGATCATCAACGAACAACACAACGTCTCTCATTTCTTCAGCACTCGAGTTTTAAATACAAACAGCCTCTTATTTATTCTCCCTCTTCCTTCTCCAATTCGCTTGCCAACTATTGTTTGTTCCCTCAAAACTTGCTCTGCAATTTCTGTCCTCTGTAACTCTGTTTCTGTGTCTGGACTTGCTCGACTTTAAAGAAAAAGGAAGTGGACATAAATTTCCTAAACTGCCCATGCAATTCAATTAACTTGGCAAGGCAAAAAGTGGCAAGTGGTTGTCAACCTCACTCATCAATTCATTAATCCTGAAAATGGATGCATTAATATACTAATGCTCCCATTAAAAGCTAGAAAGAATATTCACCATATCTTTCTAGTAAATATAAGAAATATCTATCTGTACGTATTCAAGAAGAACGTAGACTAAATCAAGAAGACGCGGTTTTATTTAAGGAACCGCACTTTCAATTCGGTGCTTTCTGCTTTGACTTACTCCTGTGTATATATGTATGTATGTACGTACGTACATGAGATGTTTGATTTAACGACAGTTACTTAGTCAGACAGACGCCTAAGGGGGGCTTGAGAGTTGAGACCGTGTGACTTGTTCAATCCAGTATCCTTTATTTTATTCAAAAACATGACTAACACAGTAGTGTAATCCAACCCCAATTGAAAAGGCTTGCAATACAGAATCTGATTCTGATCAACGGTCCTGAGGCGTCAGACGTTACCAAAAATTCAAATTTAATGGACCCCCACCTTGGAATTAAAAATCGCTTACGCGCTCACCGAAAAACACGGACAGCTGTGATTCATTTATACTGTTCCTTCTTCCTCTTTTAAAATGGAACTTCACAAATTGTTGCGTTTTGTCTTGAGGCTGAGGTTATGTGTTTTAGGATGCAGACATTTATGCTTATCCCCTTCTCCTCGATGTTATCGCTTTCCCTCTCATTCACGGAAACATTTGGATGATTCTAATTGGCCAAAAGAGTAGAGGTTTGGATTTGAATGGCCTTAATGAATAGAGGATGTGTCTAGGTCTAGCAAATTGTGTCCCGTGGGGACAAGTTCACTAGCTAATCAGCCTAATCTTGGCCGTTACATCACATAAAATGCCTGTGTATTGGACTCCACGTCCACGTCCCCGTTCCCGTTCGAGCCGAACATGATAAGTTATATCTTTTACCAATTTAACTATCTCATTAGTTCTATTTTGGCAGCAGCAAAGTTTCGGTTGTTAACAAATGAGTCTTATTAGGTAAGGCAACTCCATAGTTTAATTTTGGTACGATTATAACCTAAAGAAGGAAGGTTCAAAGGGGTTACGACGGTTGGTACTGTACTCACTCATAATAATGTGATTAGGAGACGGGTGGCAACGGTTACCAATCTTTGCTTGAAAGTTCAAAGTTCCTGAACAAACAAGAGTATTATTGGTCCGTTCCCGAGGGAAAGGTTCAAATCAGATAGTTTGTTTTACGGTTTTAGATCAAAAGATGGGCCCGTGTCACAAGGCCGGGCCTACGAAGGATTCTCCAGCCCTCAGCCCCACAACGCCTTATACAAATATATGTAATATTTTTATTTTCAAAATTATTTAAATAAACATGAATTTTTAAATATAAATTATCAAGTAAATTTAAACGGAAAAAGAAGTTGCTTTTGGCCCTTGCAAACTAGCCATGAATAATCTATATCATAGAATTGGTGTATTTGTCAGGAATTTCACATCGGACAATTATGAAGACATTCAAGAATTTAAAATAGTTTGCAAATCTCCCCCTCTTGAGCTAGCTTTTAAGGATGAGTTAGGCACTTTCTAACATAGTATCAGAACCAGTTTGTGTCGATAGTTTGAGGCGGTGCCCGGTTATATCCCTTTGTCCAATATGCCCTTCAGATGTTCAGTCCTGCTCTGAACTGAGGGGATGTGTTAGAAATCCCACGTCAGACAGCTATAAAAACATTCAAGAATTTATAATAATGTGCAAATCTCTCCCCCTTACACTAACTTTTGGAGATGAGTTAGGAACTTTAAAACGTTACTAATCTAAAAGCGATCGCTTTCACGTACGTCTAATAACAACATTTATCAAAGCGGATAAGAAGATGAGGTGTTTCATTTCATCGCATGGGCATTAAAGCAGCCGAAAACGACGTCAAGTTGGCCTGGGCAGCCTTACAATACAATGTACTCGGACACAAAAAGTAAGAGTTCCTCCACATTAATTAGGTTTGATTCGATCCTATTATCGAAGAATTCAAGGCTTTAACACAACTTAGCTTCTGCTTCTACCAAATTTTTGGCAACTAAAGTTAATAATGGGTCGAGTCCTAATTATAAATATTATTGTTTGGATTCAAATTCGGTTCATTCAAAGTAACTAAAAATTTGACGTCAACCCTAAATTATAAATATTTTGTTTTAATTTTAATTGGTTCACTCAAACTGAATAAAAATTTAGTATTTAGACTTGATTGATCCGATATAAAAATAAATTAAATTAAATTTTTGTATATTAATTTCAGACAAATCTTAAATGATTTATTTTTTTTATTGATAAATTTTTGTTCAAGACTAGGGCATATGACTCGAACTTGAGTCTAATTAGGCCTAGATTACTCAAATTTCTACTTGATTGGTTTCTTATTTTTTAAATTAAAAATTAAAAACGACATTGTTTTATTCAAAACGATCTTATTTTTCTAATAACATTCAGACTTTAGACTTAAATTGTTAACTTCGAGTTGTACTGGGTCAAGCTAGACTGAGCTTAGATTTAACAGTCATTTGTAACTTGAGCTCTTCAAAACTTAGAACTCAGACTTAAATATTTTCTTAATTCAAGTAATTTAATTTTGATATGTTAGCTTTGAATTTGACCAATTTTAATTAATTTATTGTAATTAGTTATACTTTAAAAAAAATTATGTATGGACTTGAGTTTAAATTTGAATATTATTTTTAAATTAAAATTTAGTTTTAAATTAAATTAATTTTATTTAATTGAGTTAAAATTAACTAAACTGTGAAAACCAATAAAATTTGAAACAAAATTAAAGTTGGATTATTTAGTCACTGTACTTATAAGAAACTAATTATAATGCCCTCTTGTACGTCCTTCTACTCTAATAACAAGTTCTAGCTAGGACTGTCGATGGCCAAAATTCGACATTCCTATCTCTAGCAAAATACTGTAATTGAGAGTGGTGATTAAAAGTTTGTTTCCTTGTTGTTGACCATTTGGCAAACCTAGCGTGCGATAGTATTAGTTCGTTCCCAGATAAGCTTTTTCAACCCACTTGTGCTACACAACGACTTGGTTGGGCCATTGTTATCAACATTGTAAGGCCACGAAACATTTAAGAGCGACAACATCAAGAGTAACTGACAATGGAAGGAGTGAAGATGAAGATTGTGGTGGCAGTGGATGAGAGTGAGGAGAGCATGCACGCCTTATCCTGGTGTCTCACTAACCTCGTGTCTCGCAATTCTAACAATACCACGCTGGTCTTACTGTACGTTAAGCCCTCACCTATTATCTACTCCCGGTTCGTGTTCTCCGCAGGTGTAATTGCTACCATGGAAAGATACGGTGATGCCTTAATGAAGTCTGTGATGGAACGAGCGGAGGCTGTCTACAAGAATTTCAACAACGATGTGAAGCCCTTTTTCTCTTCATCTGTTTCTGTTTCTGTTTCTTCTCTTTGTGTCTGCTTACTGAATGAGGATTGTACACAGTTAAACGTGGAGAAAGTGGTGAGGACCGGAGAGGCTAAGGATGTGATATGCAATACAGTAGAAAAACTTAAAGCCGACACCTTGGTCATGGGAAGCCATGGCTATGGTTTCTTGAAGAGGTATTAGATACTAATTTTTTGCACTAATTTTATGGTTTATCAGGAATTGAATTTTGCTTCTTGTTGGTTGTAGGGTTCTCCTTGGAAGCGTGAGTGATCATTGTGCCAAGCACGCAAAATGCCCGGTGCTGGTTGTCAAGCAGTCTGCTGGAAAATGATCTTGTTCTACTTCTTTCTGCTGTGTAGCAAATTTATATATGCAATATAAACCGAATCTCACTTCTCCAGAAAGTGATTGATTAGCTAACTGTCATCAGTTCGTCTCCTTCATCTCCAACTGTTTTACTGCCAATCAGGATCTTTGAGATCTTGATAGAAGAACTTGTTAAACAAATACAAATTTGAATAAGAAAATGTATTAAGACTATATGATGGGAATCCAGAATTCGCATCATACTTTTTGTCATAATTTTTTTTTTTTTGGCCAATATACTTTTTGTCATAAGTTAAGTCCATCCATTATCTGCAGGTGTACCAACGTAATTTCCTTCTTTGATCTTTTTAGCAAGACATAAGCCAACACTACAAGAAAAGTAGGAATTAGCGACGGAACATTACCGACGGAAAAGAAAACGTAGTAAATTAGCGACGGAATTATTATTTCCGTCGGTAAAATCTACGTGAACAAATTCTTTTAGCGGCGGAAAATAAAGCGTAGCAAATTAGCGACAGAACATCTATTTCCGTAGCTAAAATCGACGTGAAAAAATTTATTTAGCGACTATTCTAATTTTCCGTCGCTAAAAATGGAG
>JAOTBA010000009.1:17932017-17943142 GCA_025629845.1 Erythroxylum squamatum | reverse complement strand
AGATATGTGTGGGATTTTTAAGAGAAACCCACAATGATATGTGTGTGTAAGGTGCCTTGTGGCAAAACAAAAATAAGATTTTGTTTAAATGAGGAGATATGAATGAATATGAAGAAGCAAATAAATTGAGATATTGGTTGAGGACGATTTTCCAAATGAGAAATAGAAGTGCTTTATATAAGATGAATGAGAATGAAGAAAAACATTTGCTCCGATTTGGATTAGTTTAGACCGAGGGTGCCTTATAGTTTCCAACGCTAATATTTCTAAAGTCCACGTTTTCGGATGTCGGACTTTGACTTAAGTTTGATTTGCGATCTTTCGATTCCTCGTCCGTTCTTTTGTTATTCGTTTTGCTTTTAGCCCTTAGTTTTCGCTTTGGGCTTTGTTTTTTGCTTGATGATTCCTTCCGCTTCCGCACGCTTCTTGATTTCGATTTGTGTTTCGCATTTTGCTTTGGCCCACTTTCGGGTTTCCGTTCGATTTAGTTTCCGCTTTTCAAATTTCTTTTTTTTCGTTCCGTTTTTTTTATTGGGGTCCGGTTCTACAATCGGGTCGCAACAGGAGTTATTGGGCTCAAATAATAATTTAGGTATCATCCGAACTGCCCAAGCAGTTCATTTATGAAATCTTGAAATTTCTCCTATTCACGCCTAAACATTCCGTGATTTTTAATTTGCAAACCATTTAAAAGCTCACTATGATTCTTTAGAGAAAAATGATTAGTATAATTTTTAGAATTTTTAGAAAATTTTCACAAAAGTGACCAAAATGGTCATCAGAACAGTACCTCCAGTCACCGAAAAATCTCTAGTCCCAGAATTCAACGATTTTTATACCAAATGAAAGTTCTTAATGATTAGAACAACTTTCTCCAAAGAAACATACTTATATTCTTAACTGATTTGAACGAATTAAAGAAAAACAAGTTAAAAACCTCCTTTTTCGTCAATCATCAGCGATCTAGGTAGTGGCTGGTGACGAGACCATGGGACCCTTTTTCCTGACATCGAGATGAGTCGAATGGTGGTAGTGGTGATCAACAAGAACCACCGGAAGCAACGGATCGACGATTGAAATTTTTTGTCAATTTTTCTCCTCAATTTTGTGACGATTTCAGCAATGATGGTGGCTGAAATGGGTATGGTTGTGACGGGCTCGTCGAGAGGAAGAGATTGGTATATAACACTAACCGTTTGAGTCACCGGCGGCCAAGAATGGTTAGAGAGAGGGAATTCGTGAATGGTAGTTTTTGGGGAGGGTTAAAATGAAATTATAAGAAAATGGGGAAAAGAAGAAGTTGTCTCTTATATATATATAGCATACGAGATGTTACATTCTCTCCCCCTTACAAAAAAATTCATCCTCAAAATTTATAATAAGGTTTATTACGGAAACAAGTATGGATACAATTCTCTCATCTCTTACTCTGTCTCCTAAGTAGCTTCTTCAATGCGTCCATTCCTCCATATCACCTTAACCATGGGAATTTGTTTTGATCGAAGCTGTCGCACCTGCGAATCCTTGATAGCCATTGGCTCCTATTCGTAGGTTAAATTCTCGCTCACTTCCACGCTCTACGGTTGGAGTACATGGGAAGGGTGGGGAAAATGCTTGCGAAGCATAGAAATATGTAATACTGGATGGACTTAGGCCATGTCCGGAGGTAATGCCAACCAGTATGCCACATTTCTAACTCTCTTAATTACCTCGTAAGGTCCAATATACCTTAGAGACAATTTTCCTCTCTTTCCAAACCTCATCACACCCTTTACTGGAGATACTTTAAGGAATATGAAATCTCTGACTTAAAACTCCACTTCCTTACGCTTCATATCAGCGTGACTCTGTTGTCTACTGATAGCCATCTCTAGCCTTTGCTTGATCAATGAGATATTCTTTGACGTGATCTTGATTAATTCTGGGCCCTCTAATTACCTCTCGCCTACCTCCTCCGAACACATCGGTGATCTACATTTTCGTTCAAACAATGCCTCGTATGGTGCCATCCCAATACTAATATGGTAGTTATTATTGTAAGCCAACTTAATCAAAGGCCAGTGTCAATCCTAACTACTGTCAAAATCTATCACACACATCCTCAACATATCCTCTAAAGTCTAAATTGTCCTTTCAAATTGTCCATTAGTTTAAGGATGAAATATTGTACTAAAATCCAATCTAGTGTCCAACGTCTCATGTAATTTTTTCTAGAACTGAGATGTGAACTGTGATTCCCGATTCGAAACTATCGATACAAGTACTCCATAGAGGCACACTATCTGATCAATATAAACTTGAGTGAGCTTGGACACCGAATAATAAGTCTTCATGGGTAGAAAATGTGTTGATTTCTTCAATCTATCTATGATCACCCAAATTCAATCACATCGAGTTCTTGTATAAGGTAGACCAACCACGAAATCCACTGTGAACCTCTCCCATTTCCATTCAGGAATTGGCAGTGGTTGTAGCTTACCTGAGGGCTTCTAATGCTCAACTTTTACTTGTTGACATGTGAAGCATTTAGAAGGCTAAATGCTCAATTTGGGGCCAAAAGTTGTTGGGTTTGATCAATTTAGGGCCAAACATTATAATTTGCTCAATTAAGGTCTAAACATTATCGAGTTTGCTCAATATTAGGCTATTTTGGACGAAAATTTGATAATGTCATACACGCGCCGTTAAGTCTAAGTGAGATGTTTTACGTGGCATTTTTGTGACCTATTTTCTGACACCTTCCTTAATTTAAACCCTGATATTCATTGAAGTATACCATCATGCATATCAGTTATGGATTAGAGGAAAGAGAAGAAGAGTAAATAGTTATGAAAGAAGAAGAAGAGAAGAAACAAGAATGGAAAAAAGATCCTTTTGCTGGCTTATACTAATATTAATATGTCAACTACTTATATAACATTATTAGGTAATAAACACGTACATCGTATATTTCTAGAAGAGTCAACAAAAGTAAAGGAAACCATTGTTGGTTGTTGGAAGCAGAAAATGCTTCCTGGTTATATATATAATGGTTTCTACACCCAAAAAACAGAAAATGCTTCAAGGTTATATATCTAGCTTTGCTGGTAGATATATAGTAACCTTCTTTTCCTTTGAGGGATGGGAAAAGAAAAAGAAAAAACGTCACCAAAGGATACATATGTTGTACTAGATAGAGCTCCATAAGACTACACCATCTTTATAGTCGAAGTTAAGCTATATACTAGTAATGAGAACTTTGTTAGACTTTAGTATTTTTTTATGCAATAATGGCTTATCGAATCGTAAGTAATTACTAACTCTCCTCCTACTTTGACTTCATTTTGTTGAATATAATATAAGAGTTGTAATCATTTTTTTTATAAAATTGTTTATATTATTAGTGATTAAGCATTGTAAAGAGTAGTAGATTGATTCAACTAATTTGGAAAGGACATTGGATGTTGAAGAGGAGAGATATGATTGAGGGAAACAATTAATGTTAGAATTTATTTGCTTGGAGTTGGTGTCATTTCTGTTTCAGCCACGTGAATGTTAGGATTTGCAGGCTACGTGTATGTATTTTGTTTTCATATGAATACTTCTAGGTCTTTGTGATTCATATTGTCATCTCAAACTTCTTTTCATATTTAAGATTACATGTAAGTGGAATAGATTCACCAACAACTTCACTAATTTTGCAGCTATATAATTAGCCCCTCCTGCCATGCCAATCTCGATGTATCCATGCTAATCTTCCTTAATCCTGGTATTCCCTACTTAAGAGAGAGCCTTGAGTTCTTGTCCATTGGATGGAAAGGCCATCTTGAGAAGTTCGTATTTGATCGAATTTCTAAATATTTGTCGAAGGTTTTTAAAACCAATATTCTCGGCTAGCCGACTATGGTTGTCTACGATGTAATAGGCAACAAGTTCTTGTTCTCTAGTGAGAACAGGCTTGTTGTTTCATAGTGGCCTGAATCCATCAATAAGGCCTTTCTATCTTCTCTTCAAACCTCATTTAAAGAAGAAGCCATAAAGATGCAGAAAATGTTTTATGAGTTCTTAAAACTTGAGGCTCTTCAACGATATAACAGTGTTATGGATGCCATAGTACGCAGACAATTTGCCTCCAAATGGAAAAACAAAGACAAAGTTGTCGTCTTCTATGTTGCAAAGAATTATACGTTTCATTTGGCATGTCGATTGTTTATCGGCCTCGAAGACCCAAATTGCATCGTTAAACTATACGACCTTTTCTATCCTTTAGCTTTAGGATTTATTTTCGTCCCTATTGATTTGCTTGGAACTCTATTTGGTAGGGCCATTAATGCTTCAAAATTTATAAGGAACGAGCTTCTTGCCATTATTAAACAAAGAAAGATCGATATGGTAGAGGGAAAGGTGTGTCCTATATATTGACGGCAAGTTTTGAGTACGGAAAGTACATGAACGAGAGCGACATCACAGACAAGATCCTAGCACTATTGATTGGAGGACATGACACTGCTAGTATTGCCTATACCTTCATTGTCAAGTCTCCTGTGGAACTCCCAACATTTACGAGCATGTTTATAAGGGTATTACTCATTATTATTAATTCTTGTCATTTTGATTTTAATAGTTACATTACAATTGTTTTTGACTTCTTGTTACATGTATAGAACAAGTGGAGATAGCAGAAACAAAAGCACCAGGAGATTTGTTGAACTTGAATGACATATAGAAGGTGAAGTACTCGTGGAACATAGCATCTGAAGTCATAAGACTTGCTTCTCCTCTTCAGAGTGCTTTTAAAGAAGCCATCAACGACTTCATTTCCAATGGTTTCTCAATTCCAAAGGGCTGGAAGTCACTCGTAATTCACTAAATCAAAAGTCTAAATGATCAACAATTTCGATAAGAATAGATAAATTTACAAGTGATGTCTCGTATGCATGTAGCTGTATTGGAGTGCAAGTTCAATGCACAAAAGTCGAAGGTACTTCCCTGAACTAGAAAAGTTTGATCCAACTTGATTTGAAAGAAATGGACCTGTACCATACACATATGCCCCTTTTGGTAGAGGACCTCAGATGTGTCCTGGAAAGGAATATGGTAGACTGGAAATATTAGTGTTCATGCACAACTTGGTGAAAAGATTCAAGTTTCATAAGCTAATTCCTGATGAGAATATCGTTGTCAATCCCATGCCAATACCCCAAAATGGACTTCCCGTTCTTCTTCGTCCTCACACGTCTTGATAATTAAGTTCAAAATCATATTATCTTATGTTTCAAAACTATTAATTTCTAAGAAATCCAGTCTCCACCATAACTACTAAGCTATAACTATATATACATAAATAAAGATGTGTAGCATAAGGTGAGAAATATTTACTATTAGTTGCGGGTGTTACGATATTTCTGTTGATGTAGTTGTAGATGCATTACAGAATATAGCATGAGTACATAACTAAAGAGCCATTTATGTCCATAAAATAAAAGAAAAACACGAAGAACTAATATGGATATAGAGGAAATAGTTTAGGTAGCTTTAGCATATATATATACTAACCTATCTTGTTATATACAATTCATAGCTGTTAATGCATGAATGTAGTGTCGATACATATACACCCCAAGAAGATTATAACATTCAACTAGATACTTGCAATCTTTGTTCATCACCATCTAATTGTAAAAAAAATAGATCTCTATGCTTTTAAAATGGTAATATTTTGTAATAGATCAGGTAATATTTCTCATTCGATTTCCTAATATACTAAGGAATTGATTTTTGGTAACATATTAAATGACCATATTCCTTTTTTTGTTCTTGACTAGGAGTGGAAGGCAAGTTGACTGATGTAATAGCCACACATCACATGAAACAGAGCAAAAGACAAACTTGCAAGCATCAACTGTATACCATATTCATTTAGTTCATGACAAACAAACACAAACCAGTTTATTATGCTAATTAATCTAAAGGGAACAATTTGTGTTAGTATATTATGTTGTCCTTTTCTAGTTTCTATTATAAATTATTATGATTATAATGTAAAAACTTTTCCTGAGACTGGTAGGACAAGGAATAGAAGATGGTGAGGACATGGCTTTGCCAGAAGCAGAAAGTGGATCCTTGATCATGGTGGTTTAGTTGGAATTCCCTCTTGTTGAAAGTTATAGGTTGTGGTAAGACGAATGTAACATTGGAAAAAAGGAGATGTCAGAAAATAGGTCACAAAAATGCCACGTTAGATACCTCACTCAGAGTTAACAGCGCGTGTGTGACACTGCCAAATTTTCATCCAAAATAGCCTAAGATTGAGCACACTCAATAATGTTTAGACCTTAATTGAGCATATTATAATGTTTATCCCTAAATTGATCAAACCTAACAACTTTTGGCCCCAAATTGGGCCTTTAGCCACATTTAGAAACATATTCAACCACATCTTTCTTTATACCGTCCCGCCAATACGTATCTCTAATATTATCGTACATTTTGGTGGAACTTGGATGCATATTATATGAAACATATTGTGCTTCCTCTAGAATCCCCTCTTTTAAGTTTTATATACATGGAACACACAGTCTCCCATTTGTTGTTGAAAATTAGGATCTTTCAAAATCTGCACGTCGTCCTTTTTGAACGTCATAAATAAGTAGTTAAAATTTAGGATCTTCACCTTGGGCGATCCTAATCCTGTCCAATAATACTGACCACACCTTAATGTTAGCCAGTAATATTCCTAAATCTGAAGCTGAATACCTCGATCCATTAAATCATGTAACTCCTTGGTCAAAGCTCTCCTCTCTATTACGATATGTGCCAAACTGCCTGAGGATTTCCTACTTAAAGCATCTACCATGACATTTGTCTTTCCTAGATGTACTGGATCGTACAGTCGTAATCTTTTAGTAATTCCATCCACCTTCTTTTCTTCAAATTTAGATCTTTCTATTGAAATATATACTTTAGACTCTTGTGATCCGTAAAAATCTCACATGTTTCACCATACAGGTAATGTCGCCAAATCTTTAAAGCAAAGATTACTGCTGTCATCTCTAAATCATGCGTAGGATAATTTTGTTTGTGTTTCTTTAGTTACCTGGAAGCATAAGCAATCACCCTACCATTTTGCATCAATACACATCCAAGGTTAACTCTCGAAGCGTCATAGTACAATTGAAATCCTCCACCTTTCATTGGTAAAGCTAATATTGGGGCTGAAGTTAAACACTCCTTCAGTTTTTGAAAACTCTCCTCGTAAGCATCAGAACAAATAAATTGAACATTCTTTTACGTCAATTGGGTCAACGGGGCTGCTATCTTAGAAAAAATTTGAACAAATCTTTGATAGTAACCTGCTAACCCGAGAAAACTCCATACCTCTATCACGGTCCTTGGTTGTTCCAAAATCATCACAGCTTCTACCTTCTTCGGGTCCATTTGTATTTTGCCTTAAGATACCACGTGTCCTAAGAATGCAACACTCTCAAGCTAGAATTCACATTTTGAGAACTTGGCATATAGTTGATGTTCTCAAAGTGTCTGCAATACTATTCTTAATTGTTTAGCCTGCTCCATATATGTCCACGAATACACCAAAATGTCATCAATAAAAACAATCACAAACCTATCCAAGAATGGCTTGAATACTCTATTCATCAGCTCCATGAAAGCTGCTGGAGCATTTGTAAGGCCAAAAGACATTACTAAAAACTCATAATGGTCGTACCGAGTCCTGAAGGCAGTCTGAGATACATCATCTCCTTTGATCATTAGCTGATGGTATCCTAATCTTAGAAAAGTACTTAGCACCTTGAAGTTGGTCAAACTAATCGTCAATTTGAGGTAGTGGATACTTATTGCAGATAGTCACCTTATTCAACTATCGACAATCAATACACAATCGGAGAGAACCTTCATTTTTCTTCATAAACAGTACTGGTGCACCCTATGGCTAAGCTCTAGGTTTGATAAAACCCTTATCTAACAAATCTTGTAACTGCTTCTTTAATTCCTTTAATTATGTAGGTGTCATTCTGTATGGTGGTATAAAAGTTGAAGTCATACTAGGTAATACGTTAATGTAAAATTCAATTTCTCACTCTGAGGGTAACCCCTGGTAACTCCTTAGGAAACACATTTGGAAAATTTCGAACAACCAGAACACTTTGGAGACTAATGCCCTCTACAGGTAAATCCCTGACTGAGGCCATAAATCCTTGTCACCCTTGTTTGAGCATCTTGTTGGCCACTACTATTGAAACTATATTGGAAGGGGTAGTTTTTCTATCCCCCTTAAAGATAAACTCTACGTCCCTTGGAATCTTAGACATCACTTCCTTCTCTCTACAATCCAAGGTAGCACAATGATGGGATAACCAGGCCATTCCCAATATTACATCAAAATCCATAACTGACAATACTATAAGATTTGCTACCAATCTCCTACCATTAATCTCCACGGGACATGAGTAGTAGATCAAATTTACCTCTATGGCATCAATCAGAGGTGTAGATACTGACAGAGATTCATACATTATATCCGGTGATTTTCTAACTTCATAGCAAAGTTAGGCGACATAAAAGAATGAGTTGCTCTTGAATCTATCAAAACCATAACTTCTAACCACATATGAAAATGATACTTGATACCACTACATTGGAAGCTTGTGCATCTTGAGGGGGTGAGAGTGAACGCCCTAGCCTGACCACGACCTACTTGTTGAGAGCTAGAGGATTGTTCCAAACTATGACCTCCAGATCTACCTCCCAACTATCTCCCTCCAAATCATCGCCCTTGCTAACCACCAAACTGTGATCCCTTTGTGGCTGTTGAAATGGAGGTTGCGTCACATTAAAAGAGGATTACTGATATCCCATCACAGGGCAATCTCTGATTACCACATCTGTAGCAAGCTCCTAGTGGTGTGTGACATGGACCTTGATGCACTCTACCACATTGCTGACAAATAGAAGAAGTTGAGCCTGAACTACTGTGCCCTGAGCTCTGCCCGCTACTGCTACCACCTACACCAGGCATGAATCTGAATCCTCCTAGATGTCTACGGTCAGATCTCGCCTTGCCATGAGCTCGAACAATCCTTTGTAGAGAACTCCCACTCTGGCTGAACCCTGGTGAAAAGTTTGATTGTTGCTGTTGTCGTTGCTGAAAACTAGAGGATCCTGCAGAGTGCCTCCTACTATGCTCTCCCGTAGACAAGGTACCCTGCTCCACCAGAATCCTCTCTAACTGCTTAGCCATATCCACTAAGGTAGAGAACTTTTCTCGATAGCTCATAGTCATGTTGACAAAAAGAGGTCCCAGCCCTAACACATACTGGTTGTTTTTCCTTAGCTCATCAGAACCAATCTTTGCAGTATAATGACTCAAGAAAATTAAGTCTTGTGGTGTACTCGTCCACTGTCCTATCTCCACGACGTAAGTTTAGAAACTCTGATCGGAGTGTCTCACGAGTTGCAAAGGAGAGGAAGTAGTTCATAAATCTCTTTCTAAACTACGACCAAGTCACTGCCCCCCAAGTATGGAAGGATATGATCTCGGTACCAATCCTTGACTATCCCTTGCAGAGACATCTCTACCAGACCCACTAGCTGTGTATCAGAACAATGTAACCTCCTGTCTCGCATCTCCACCTCATCGAGAAAATCAATAGCCTCCTGAGGTCTAATTCTGTTGAACTCTATTGGACGAAACCTTGCATATGCTATAGATAATTACATATCCGTCCTCTCTTGTTCTGGGACTGCCACTAGGGGAGCTGGATGCTGTTGCATTATCATCATCGAGTCTCAAATGTAGGAATTTCCACTAGCTGGCTGCTATTGTTGCTGCTCTATCCCTGCTAGGAATGCCTGCATATGAAATGCAGGTTCCCTAGGAACTCCTTGTGACACCTTCGACGCCTCGACAGAAACATCTCATGTCTGAGCTGTTCTGCGCCTACCACACCTTTCGGCTAAAACGACAGGAGCATATGTCTCATCCTGAGCCGAGGCTTCATCATGACCCTCTTGGTCAAGTTGAGTGAGAAACTGAGCGCGTATATTCATGATGAAAGTGAAAGCAAAAGAACAGTCAATACCACCAGTGAGAATATGAACTATTCTGTAAGAAGTTACTTTAAAAAAGAGTGGATTCTTATGTGTCCGCAGTAACAAACAAAAGAGCATCCTAGGTTGTAAGTCTATAACCTATGCTCTGATACCAACTTTGTCACGACCCGAAACGGGTGTGTGACCGGCATGTGGGACTCGAGTTTTGAAACCCCAGATCACACGTAAGCCTACCACTAGTGACAAAATGAATTCAAACCATAAGAGCACAACAAGTCTATACAATAAAATATCAATTGTGCGCGTCAGAAAAAAGTTTTACAACTAATGAAATTTTGTCACTACGAACCCTATAATACAAGATAAATGAAAATAAAGAAAGAACATATATAAACGTAGGTAGGTCGTAGCGGACACGTTACGGGAGTCACTACTGTGAAGTTGGTGGTAGCTGACCTAAAGAAAAAAAAAGTTGAGGGGAGTAAGACCTCGTTGAGTAAGCTCACACCGTCCTACGATACCCAATGTTATACGCATAATCATGCATGAATATTAAAATACATACACATCATGTTATACATCTAATCACATCAACAACATAAATTGTGGGGAAGAATATTTGTATGACCCTAATCTCTATGGGTAAGCCCTCACAACTTTAAACCTCGAATGATTGTGGGGAGCTATGTATCACCAACGGCCCAGCCATGCTCCTATACTCATATAGCTGTAAGGCTCTCTTAATCCAAAGGAGCTACGGGAAGCCAAGCATCACCAACATACTAGCCCTCTCTCAAAGCATCCAAAGTCATAATTATCACAAATAAGGGTCTGACCGAGAGCCAAGCATCAACCAACATCGACCCATAACATATCTCAATATCATAAACAAAATAACTCTCATAGTTATAATCAGTGCGCATCTGTCCCTGATGGATACTGATTGAGCCAAGTTTACCTTACAAATTAGCTGCATTTTCATATCTTTTTATGCACTTGTTGACTCCTAATTGATGACTTTTGCGCTTAAATTGGTTCCTATTAACGAGCTTTCGTAATTTGCAAATTGTTAGCA
>JAOTBA010000009.1:17915964-17926085 GCA_025629845.1 Erythroxylum squamatum | reverse complement strand
GTGGGCCACATGAGTGGATGGCTCAGATGCAAAGTGGACAGGGTAGGACAGGGGAAAATGGACAGGGGATTTGAGGGGCACCCTCCACCCCCCACACTGTTACTTTTTAGTTTAAAGTCAAGTTCGGCGAAATCTTTCCACCATAGGCTGGCAATATAATCTGATTTGTTGTGATCAAGGTGGATGCTGTGGTCTACTTGGTTGATGCCTATGATAAAGAGAGGTTTGCAGAATCAAAAAGGGAACTGGATGCACTCCTTTCTGATGAGGCTTTGGCTAATGTACCGTTCCTTATTTTGGGAAACAAAATCGATATACCCTATGCGGCTTCTGAGGATGAGCTGCGATACCACCTGGGTCTCTCTAACTTCACCACTGGTAAAGGGAAGGTAGACCTTACAGACTATAGTGTCCGTCCTTTGGAGGTCTTCATGTGCAGTATTGTTCGCAAAATGGGATATGGTGATGGCTTCAAATGGCTATCTCAGTATATAAAGTAGAGGGATTGCAAACAGAATCTGTGTTAGAACCTTGAACCCCTTGTGCAGTCCCCAGAGCCTACCATACCAGAAGGTTGTCTTCATGCTTATGTTTGATCTTTCGTCGTCTTCATCTGTGTGGGACGTATAGATGTCACTGCTCTGTAAAACGTACTAGTGGCACGTTTTCCTTTCCTTAACCCTGTTATTATACCCTGTTATTATATATATATATATATATATATAGAAGTCGGTACTTCTATTATTGTATTTTCATGTCTATAAACTAGGCATCGAGGAATATATGAAGTTTGATCAATCGTTTCGTTCACTTTTTCTTTTTCTTGAGCACTCTCTATATTAGAAAAGCTGGTTGAAGTTGCATATCTCTTTATTTAACTTTTAGCTTCAAACTTCTTATAAATCATTTGTCCATGGATCGTTTGTATTGCAAATACCTGTGAAAAAAAAATGTTCTGGGAGATCGTAATGGTTGTCTTATCAAATTTTCATGTTGCAAGTGGTAATTTGATGTTTCATAAACTTAAATTAACTATCACTTTGTACTAACTTTGGTGTGTTGTTATCTATGAAATAAAAATTTTCATTAATTTGTTATTAGTTAAAAATAAATAAATTATATGATTCTTTAAAAAATAGAAAATTATTATGCATTTTTTGGAGTGAAATACAATTAGTTTGGTGTAATTACCGATAAAACAAAGTCTGCCTCGTCCAAATATGTACCCAGAGAGGATGATTTTGGTAGCATATCACCTATTCAATATCTTTCAGTATAAATAATTACTTTAATAGAGTAAATGCAATTGTACATGAAGGT
The DNA here is from genome assembly GCA_025629845.1 of Erythroxylum squamatum. NCBI lineage: Eukaryota > Viridiplantae > Streptophyta > Magnoliopsida > Malpighiales > Erythroxylaceae > Erythroxylum > Erythroxylum squamatum. The sequence continues at coordinate 17,924,765 of JAOTBA010000009.1, read as the reverse complement.
GAAACTCGATCATATTATTCAATATACAAAAATAAAAGGGTTAATTTATTAAAAAATTTCAAATTTTACTCAATCTCGCAATATTAACCCAAACTTTAAAAAGTAATTCTAAAATGCCTCAATTTTCAATTTGTTACGAATATAGTCAAACGTTAAGTTTTTCGTTAACGTTGTTAACGTGGCAGATCATGCTAGATTTTGTACATGTCACGTGGCCTAATTTTTTCCAACTCATTTCTTTAAAAATCAATCAAATTAAAAACTTAATTAAATTAAAACACATAAAATAACTTTATGTTTTCTTCCTTCTTGAGAGCACTCTCATGCTCTCTTGTGATTGTGTGTGGACTGTGGCTCTTTTATGATTATGTGTGGATTGTTACTATCTTTGGAGTGTCGCTATTGTCTTGCAGTTGGGTGTAATTAGAGTGTTTGTCTCCTACAATTGAGGGGTGAGTTCATCTAACCCTAAGTTAGATTGTCTTTGTTTGATCTGTTGCCACAATCTTCTTTGTTTCTAAATTTCTCTCATTTTTTATGGGACAAATTCCCATTAAGCGTCCATATGAAGATGTAGCAACTTATATCACCATCTATTTGTTTATGTCTACTTGGTAGAGCTTTTTGGCTTAAGATCAGGAGGAATGAGTTACAATAAGGGTGAATTTGTCCTGATACATCCATATAGTTGATGGATTCATTTCTTAAACCTAAGATTGTTTTGTAGTTGTATTTTGTGCTTGAAAGTTCTTTCAATCTTAATCTAATGGTGTGATTCATTAATGAACTGGTATGCTTCTTACAGTACTTCTAGTTAGAGCGATTACAACAGGTGATATTGTTTAATATTTTCAACTTCATATGTACTATTACGAGAACTAGACGGCAAAACATTAAGAAATTTGAATTCTCTTGGTTAACATTTACTACAAGTAGTTTCAAAGAACATATGTTTCATGAATTTAGTGTTGTTGAGTTTGGTTATTTGATCTTCCGCAGATATTATCATTCATCTATTCAATTTCAAGCAGCTCTAATTCTTTTCAATAACCCATTTTGCTCCCTTCATATTGAAGCATCAATAGTAAACGTAGAGTTTTATTGATCAAATTCTTCCCAATAATTCAGTGTTCTATTGTTGAATTTTGTTTAGTTTTGTTGTTGAATTTGGTTTGTTAATTATGTCTTAATTTATTGTTCTTATTATTTTCCAGAAATATCTTGTGATTCACTATGGAGGAAGCATTTTTAATTTCAAATTGTTAAAATACTATATAAGATTAGTAGAACACAATAAAAGAATTCTTATTAAATTCATCGTGGTCATAATTATAAACATTTCTTCGTAATACATTGCATAAGTTTGAGTGAACCCATTTGTTACTAATTGAGGTTTTAGTCTTTTAATTGATTCATTTGTTCTATGCTTCATAATGAGTGATAAAGCAAACACACGCAAGAGGGGGGTGAATTGTGTGTGACAAAATTTTTTTGCAAGTTCTTTCAATTCGTATAATAAACAGATCCTAGTTAACGAATAAAAATAGTAAGAGCATGTCAGACGATAAAGCCTTTTAAAAGACAGGAGCTTGTTAGGTAATAGGAGTCTTTTGTAGGATAGGACCCTATTTAAACGAAAGAAGTCCACTGGATGATAAATCTTGTTAAAACAATTTAAAAAAAGCAAGCACCTATTAAAACTGAAGGGAATCTCTTGCAAGTTGAAAACGAAAAGAGCCTCTTATAAAAGTGAAGGAGCCTCTTGCTGAAAAGAACACACACACAATACGATGCGAAAATTTAAAATTTAACAAGAAATAGAAGAAAGACGCAATAGATTTATACTGGTTCCGCTTACAATTCAAGCCTATGTCCAGTCCCCAACTATCCAACTTGAATGTTTCACTATAAGAATTCGAGTATTAAATTTGACGAGTCTCTTCAAGCTCACAAGTACATATTTTTTAAGGTTCTCCAACCTTCCACACTCGAAGTATATAACAAGCTTTTAAAAGCTCATAGAAAAATAAAATGTAAAATCAAAAGTAAGTTCTCAAATAACAATTTCTCTTTTGATAGAGTGATTTCACTTTTTAAAGTATAATAAGAATGATATGACTCTCAATAATTTAGATGATGCTCAAATGTTTTGAAAGTCTATGTATGCTCGTTACTTCACAAGTGTTGTTTCTCTTCTTTAAATAGTCAACTTCCTCAACTAGCCATTGCTTCATCTTAATTATGAGTTGACTTTGGATTTTCAATATCATCTCTGTTGGAACAAAAATTTTTGGAGCTAATTGTTCAAAAAGGTAAAATCCTCTCGGATGTTAATAAGAAAAGTTTACTAAGAAGGTTCCTACAAGAAAGGAAGTAATTTTCCTATAATTTTATTTTCTTTAAAAAGAAATATCGTTATCTATACAAGGAAATAAATTCAATTTGAATTTTAAAATATTATATAGTTATCCTCAAAATTGTTAAATATAAACCTTAAGCTAACAGTGAGAACCAATTTACATTTTACATGTTTTTTATTCAAAGGTAGGTCATTAAGCTCCCAACTTCCATTTTTGGCTATGGCTTTCATCTTTTCCCCTATAGTTTTTTTTTCCTTCCTAAGATCATTAATAGCTTCCTTCCATCCCTATGGTATAGGCATGGAATGTAAGGAAGCCAAGAAAGCTCTATAGGAAAGAGATAGTGAGTTATAAGAAATAAATTTAGAGATGGAATATTAAGTATATGATCTAGCTCCTTTCCTAACAATTATAGGAATGTCTTACAAAAGTTATTAAAATAAAAAATGAATCATAAGTCGGAAAGATAGATTGATTACTTAATTCCAAATGACTTAAGGCTACTGCGTTTGTTGTTTGGCTAGGTAAAGCATTCAAATTTTTTTCTTATTAGTGAGTTATAAGAAATAGATTTAGAGATGTAATATTAAGTATATGATCTAACTCCTTTCTTAACAATTATAGGAAGGTCTAACAAAAGTTATTAAAATAAAAAATGAATCATAAGTGGGAAAGATATATTGATTACTTAATTCTAAATGAGTTAAGGCTACTGCGTTTGTCATTTAGGGTATTCATATTTTTTTTATGAGCATATCTAATAAGATCAATTCTATCTAATCTCCTAATTGCTCTATTAATAGGTTCACTATCACTCTCATGCTTGTTAGAAGGTTCACCATCGTTGTCAGGCTCCCTTTGCCTACTATAGTAAATTGGTAGGATTATATTCAATTCTTAATTCAATATATCAGTACATCTAGTTTCTATGGTATATACTCCTATAGTTTACCCCTATTAAAGGATGTTTTATGACTCTTTTCAATGATGGGTATTAATTCCTTTTTAAAAAACATAATGCGTCTATTGTTCTCACTGCTCTAAGTAGACTTTCAATTTTCCTTATTAGTGCTTCCACTTGAGTTTCTATGAGTAGTTTAGTTGCAAACTGTAGTAGGTGAATTCAAGAGTTTAGATGACAGGGATTTCAACTACCTATTTATTAAATTGTATATTTTGTTATCTTTATATTAAATTATGGTATTTTGTTATTTTCTATATCAAATTCTATAACTTGTTTCTGTTTAATTTCCTTTTTGGTTTGATGAGGTGCATGTAATTTCCTTTTTGGTTTGATGAGGTGCTTGTAATTTTGATTTGTGGAAACTAATAGTAAAATTCTTTGTAATGAAGATGTTGGTAAATTTTAAGTTTCACTATAGTGGAGTATTGGAAGAAATGAAAACAACAAATATGTTGGAGGCAAGATCAAATGGAAGAAGGATATTGGTGTTGATGAACTTAGTATGCCAGTACTAAAAAAAAGTATTGAAAGATAAAGGTCATAAAGTTGTATCTATGTTTTAAAAATTTCCAGAAGAGTCAATGAGATGCTTGAAGGAGTTGAGTTTACATTATTATAAGGACATGTTCTGAATGCTTCAGTGTATGGAAGAATTGAAGAACAACAATCTTGAAATCTATGCTGAGCATGGTTATGATAATCCTATAAGTGATGGTGAAGAAATTGGTTGATATTGACAATGAAGAGGGGCTATTCCAAGTTTAGGTGGAATAAGATTATGAAGATTTTATTATTATAGAGATGATTGAATCTGAAAATGATATGGGTGATAATGAAATGTATGCAACTGAAAATGAAGAATATGTTATTACAAAGCTAATAAGAAGAAATATGGGAAGAAGGTATGTAGTGGGTTTGAATGTGATGGTGTTGTGGATGAGGTTGGAAGCAATGGAAAAAGTAGCAATGAAGAGCAAAATTATTCAAACAATTCACAAAGAGAAGTAGAAAGTTCACATGGTTGGTTTAGTGAGTATGAGGACAGTAATGTTAAAGTTTAATCACCAATATGTAGTGATGATGGTGGGTGCGAGGCCTCTGATAGAAGGAAGAAATGTGTTGTTTTTAATCCAAAAGTGGATATGAAAGATTTTTAGTTTGGATTTGACATGAAGTTTAAGGTTAAGGTTCAATTTAAGGAGGTAATCAGAAATTATATAATTACAAATGGATATGATGTTTCAATAACTAGATTTAGTGTGAGAATGGAAGTTGTTTGTGATCCATAGTGTCCTTTTAGGGTTTATGCTAGTTGGATTGGAAATAAAAAAAACCGTTACAGTAAAGATATTAGAAAACAAGCATACTTGTAAGATAGTGCAAAGAAATAAGCAAGCTAGTAAGAAGTGGATAACAAATCAATTCTTACACAAGTTTAGGAGGAGCACGAATTAATCAATTAGCAAGATGATAGATGATATATAAAGGAAGCATGCATTACAAATGACTAAATCTCAATGTTATAGGGCTAAATGGGAAGCTATTATGATGCTACAAGGATTAATGAAAAGACATTATGCAAAATTGTGGTCTTATAAGCAAACATTGCGACAAGCCGATAAAGAAGGACAACTCATCATCCAAAATGAACTTGATAAAAAGTCTAGACAACCATTGTTTAAGAGGTTTTACATGGAATTTAGTGCAATGAAGTATGGTTTCCTTGGTGGTTATCGAAAAATAATAGGGCTTGATGGATTTTTTAAAGACACTTTTTGGAGGTGCTTGGTTAGCTACAGTTGGGCGTGATGGAAACAATCAGATGTACCCTATATGTTGGGCTATAGTTGAGGGAGAGAATTATCAATCTTGGCATTGGTTTTTAAGTCTTCTTGGTGATGATTTAAACATTAGTGGGAATTCATGAACATTTGGAAATGATCAACAAAAGGTCAAAATTATAATATCGGTACTATTTATTAGTAAATATGTTTTGAATTATTATATTACATTATAATGTTTTTTTTTTCTTTTTATTTCAAGGTTTAGTAGATGCATTGAAAAATCTCTTCCTAAAAGTAGACCACTGAAAATTCCCCTACATATGTATGCCAATTGGTCAAAATTGCATAAAAGCCCTACATACAAGAGTTTATTTTGGCTAGCAGTTAATTGCACGAGGGAAGTGGAATTTGATGAAATAATAGAGCAATTGAAAAATGTATCAAAAAAGGCTTAAAATAACTTCAAAGCAAGGAATCCTGACATTTTTGTGAAAGTATTTGCCTACATAAGGACAAAGTGTAAGATTGTTCATAACAATATGTCAAAGGCATTTAATGGATTCAACTGTGAAGTATGATCAAAAAGCTTGATTAATATGCTAGAGGATATTCGAGTTGCTTTAATGACTCTAATTCATGAAAAAAGAGATATGATGATCAAATCCACAGATGAAATATGTCTAAGGTGAGAAAGAAGATAGAGACTGCATAATGGGAAGCAAGGCACTGTATCATTAGGACAAACGGAAGTTCTAAGTTTGAAGTGATGTATTTTGAGATAAGTTCATTGTTGATTTACAAGCAAGAACATATCAGTATAGACTTTGGGAATTAACAAGAATCCCATGTTAGCACATTTTCTTTTATATCAAATCAAAGGGATAATGGGTATGTGACCTGATACTATAAACATGAGTGTTATTTGAAGAGTTATCAGTATGCTATGGAACTTATTAGAGGTCCAAAATTATGGCTGAACACTGAAAACTTACAACTCATATTATCTCATTTGATTAAAAAGATGCTTAGAAGACCTAAAAAAGCTATAAGAAGGGATAAAGACGAAGAATCGCAAAATCCAAAAAAGTTGAGCAAAGTTGAGTACTCATAAGATGTCAACATTGTTTGAAGTTGGTCACAATAAAAAAGGACACAAAAATAAGGACCAACCTTCAATACAACCTAAAATTAATGAGGTAATTTTATACTGATGTATAATTATGTTTGTGATAAATATTCTTTAAATATCTGATCATTCACTTCAAATTCGATGCATATAATATAAAAAAAATGAGGAAGAAAACCAAAAAATATGACATCTACATCCAACATTGCCAATGGTGCAAGAAGAAGATATAGACAATCAGTATCTATAGGACCAACACTACAACATCTATTTTATGAAAGGAGAAGAGGGTGGTGAATGAATATTCATTTTTAATTTTAGTTTTCCATCAACTTTTTAATAAATCATAAACATTTATATGTATACAGACTGCCCAAGGATATGGAGTATCATTATGAAAAGTTAGTGGGGATACTTATTTTATGGTATGTTACCAAATTGCTAAATTTGGATTTTTTTGTTATTTATTCCTAATTAATCATAATATACTTTCCATTTATGAATGTTTTATAGATGGGTGGAAGTCAATCTCAAGTGTTCGAATCAACTCAAGCTTCTCAAAATTCAAATCCTCAAAGAACAACTACAACCTAGAGGAGATACAAATTAAAGACTAAAAAATCAACTCCAACAAAATGTCAAATTATTGATGATGAATCAATAGCAAAATGAGCCATGCTTGAAATATGTGTTGTGATTTTGATATGTATTTCAACCGTGTGTTATGACATGAATATGAATATCTATTTGACACTTTGTTCTATGATTTGGATAGTGATAGGGATGTTTGACTATAGTGGATAATTTGCTTGAATATGGATAGAAATGTTACACTGTCTTGAATAATTGATTTGGATATAGATATTAGCCATTCTTAATTTCCACACATTAAATGTCTAGCTTAATGAAATCTCTTATGCTTTGCATTTCAAAAGAATTTTGCTTTCGGAAGCCATCATTTCTGTATTGGTATATTAACATTACTAGTATGTCAAAGAGAAAAGAAAAATGTAGGCCAAAGAATATAGTTATTATAATCATAACCTGTTTAAATATTAATAATATTAACTTAAAGGTACAAAAACAACATGTTTCAACTATTATAGATTTCTTATGTTCGTAGTGAGCATGTGCAACATATCAAGAATATAAGAACTAGGACCATTAAATGGTTAAGCAACAATAAGTGATCTCTCATAATCAAATACAATGAGAACAAATCATGTATATGATAGGGGCCTATTAAATGCAACTCCTTCCCATTTTGTTTTACTCTTTCACATATTGTTGCACTTCAGGTTCATTTTAGGAAGCATAAGAAATCTAGGATATATAGTCATATGGAACCTTCAAAATAAAAATTAAAACACAAATATCATATTTATGTCAAAATTTGAAATATCTATGAATTAAAAAATAAACACACCTCTCGCACATAATAATGTACTTGTGGATAAAAGTCTCACCCTAATGTACGAAAGATGTTTGGCAAAAAAATTTACAATAATAAAACCTCAGATTTTTACCATGACTACATACCTCCAAGACGCCTTGTTAGATCCCATTCCCGAAGCCCAACCAAGGTGTTGGACCACATTCCCGGAGCCCAACTATCCGATTCCAGAGTCAAAAAACGTAAGCGGGTTTCCTTATAGGGTTATTTAAACAAACCCTCACTTGCTTTGATTCAAACTTCTCGAATTCAACTCCAAAAGCTACCAATTTTTATGGAGAGGTAGCAAAACATGTTAGAAATCCAAAGCTTCAAGAATCACTCAATTTGGAGGTCGGATGAAGGAGTTATGGCCAAAGGAATCCAATCTGTTTATGTCCTTGCCAAACTGTACATGTCTTGGCGCGATTTGCATAACTTTTGCTACAAGTGTCTGATTGATTTCGTTTTTGAACCATTTGATTGGCTTAAAGGGTCATTTTCACCCGAAAAGGTCTGTTAAACGGACATCCATGTCCGTTTAACGGACATATACTAGGCTAAGGGTCCTTTTTCACTCGAGAAGGTCCGTTAAACGGACATGGGTGACCCAAACCTCCTTCCAAAGCCTCTCCAATGCTTCCAACATGCATTCTAACACCAAATACACTTATAATCTCCCCAAATTCAACCCTTCTAGTGCAATAACACTCCTCAAACATTCAATTACCAATTTGAATGTATTAAATTCCCAAATCTCAACTCAATTAACTCAAAGAATACACAAACTCTCATCATTTACCAAAGCTGTCATGTTTATACTTCCCATATAGAATCATCACTTATAATGCTCATAACTCTCACCTTCGATATCCAAATTTTACAAACTTTATGCCGTTGGAAAGCTAAGAGGATAAACTACAATGTTCATGAAGACCACTTTGTCTAATATAGCCTAATTTAACCCATATTTCTCTATGAAGTTAATACACAATTTTCACCCCTATGGAAACTTGAAAATATGAATTGCACACTACAAGATAAATAAGCACATACATAAGGGAACTTTTTCAATCCTCAATTCATTTCCAAATCAAAATGAAGTTCATACAAAGCTTTCATACATAGCTTTAAT
>JAOTBA010000009.1:17862616-17873127 GCA_025629845.1 Erythroxylum squamatum | reverse complement strand
TTACTCCTGATGGGCCGAACGGGCCATGGACGTGTGAAGATGGGCCTGGGCCTAGCACAGCCGACCTAACCATAAGCATTTTATTTTCAATAATATAAGTTGTGATCAATTTAACAAAAATTATATCAATCTGTTCAACTAAATACTAATGGTTAAAAAAACTTAACTAGTTCAACTGATTTGATCGTAAAAATTTTGAATTATCTAATTTTGTAGTTCAATTTTCAAATTTTCGGTTTAATTTATTTTAATAACCCTTGTTAAAAATTAATCAATTTACTAATTAAGTGGTCAATTTTTATAAATTAGTAAGTTTTATAACTTAAAATGAATCAATTAATTTTTATTTAATAATTTTTTAAATTAAACTTCAAATTATTTGATTGGTAAGGATGATCATATTTTAAATTCTTTAATTTTATTCAATATTCAACTAATTTTATGTTGGTTTAATGTTAGTTGAACATTTTAAACCTTAAACTTCGTATCTTATCAGTTTAACTTCTGGTACAATTTTTAAAACACCGATAAATACTGTCAATTAGTGAAGAATTAAGCTCTAATCATACATATATTAGCAAGAATTTATTTCCTAATCAACAAGTTATCATCAAAGTTGGTGACTCTGATTCTATTTGTGAGCATAAAATGACCATCGTTAAACCACAACTCAGTAGGTACATGAACGGAAACTTGTATATATATCATGACAGTCATCGCTTCCGAGGACTGACCAGACGAAAAGAAACGGTTTTGTTTTCTAATGGATGGAGAAATAGGTTTGGTTGGGTAGGCTGGGTCGGCCATACAAGGCCCAATCCCAGGCCCAGATATCAACGGCCCAGTTGTAGGAGATAATCTTCCATGCAACCGTAAAGACTCACGTAAAGACCTAAACCTAGTGATTCCAGGTATATAAGGTACTATTTCTCTATAATCCAGGTACGACATAAGAAACCCTGCTCCACTTTGTTTACAATCACCACATCCCTTACAAAAAGACTAACTTGAGCGTCGGAGGGGCTTGCCGGGAACCAATCCCCGGTGCGCCTTTATTGTTTTGCAGGTGTTCTCCAGCCGAAGTTATTCAGAATCATGGATCCAAGCGACAACACCCAGCCTCAGCAAAATCTGGCTGAACCACTAATAATCATCACTTTTTTAAGATTGTATTGCGTTTCTTCCTTGCGGATCTTTCTTTTCAATTTTTGCCACTTCTCTTTGAAAAAAATATGATTCTCACTAGACATTGACACGAAGGAATTGATTATACCTGGAAAAAAGGAAGGGATTTTAAAAGGAAAAATCCAAAATTTGGAAATTATTGGAAGCGCACAAATCATTGACATATAAATAATAATGTAATGCAATAATACAGGTTGGATAACGAAAAAGAAAGCGTTTAAAGACAAAAGAATATTGTCCGACGCTGTGGCTGACGTGGATATGGATGAGGAGTCCACTTGGACAAAAAGTAAACGAGGTGGTGATGCAATTCTACAAGATTGTAGGGACGAATTGTCCCCGAGTGTTTGGTGGGGCCAGTGGAGACAAGCCCATCTGGCTACTGCACAAATTCATTTATGAAAAGAATGTGATTGAAATAAAAAGCAAAGCCAAACACAGCCCTATTAACACAGCCCTCACAAGGCGTGATTCCTGTGCCTTGTGAGGGACGAATAGATGAGTCAGTTTCTCACTCCCTGTTAACATACATTTCCTAGTTCCTCCTCCTTTTTAGTCTTTAATTACATCCACTTCCCAATCTCATATGCTTTTCTATTATCAAGACGATTTATTAGTATGAGTTGATTGTGCCTTGAACTATCGTAATTGATTAATTGACTCCCCACTAACTATGATTCCAAGGTCAATTAAAATCTCAACCCCATATGCAAAGGCTTTGCATGTATCAAGCTTACGAGCTTGGAGAAGAAGGACATTGATAAGGCTAATTGATCTTCCCGAAGCAGACTGAAGCGTTAAAAAGGAAACGGTACTGCTTCCGTTCACTTCATTATTAATGTACGTTAGGTTAACATTTTGAGGCTAAACAACATCGATGCATGTACTATGTAGGAGAAGAAGGGTAACAATACAACCAAGTTTTGAAGGACACTTTGGTAAATTCACAAGGAGAGGACCAAGGCGCCCTATCTTTTTTTCCTGGGCAGTTGAAGTGATGAACCCGAGGACCCGTGACGTGTCACCGCCTATATCTGGTAACGAACATGGACTTTGACCGGCTGCACCCAGTCAACATATGAATTAGGATGGTTTAGGGGGTCGTAGGGTATAGAGAATCTAAGGTTGTGGTGCCAGCAATGAAGTTGAAGGTCAAAGCTGGGAAATACATAAATATAAATTTTCCTTTTATTGGGGGCTTTCTTATAATTGTTTGAACTTTATTTCTGTATCCCTTATTTACAGTTCAATTATCTTCACATTATAAATCCACTCAGTTCCTCTCTCTCTCTCCACTCTATTTCCATTTTATTGACTTCCGCTCTCTCTCTCCCTATAATCTCATATTCTCATTCCCTGTCTGTATATTCTCTTCCCTTCCAAAAATGTATGCTCTTTAGAGAGAGAGGGAAAGAGGGGGGTTGTGTTCTATGTTTGATTCTTACCAGACAAGGAACACAATACCGACCACTACTAGGAACATGACTGGTTCTCCATATCTGAATGGGAGTGAGAAGAAGCACTGGTGGCTTAACAACAGAAAGGTAATGAATGATCTTGCTTTTTTTCTTTCTTTTATATTGCATCTTTTGATATTTGATTTGGATGTGCTTACTGGGTTTTCAATAGTTGACCTAGCTCTCTACTGGGTATTAAGTATAGATTTTAATAATGTTAGTAATATACTGAACAATGGACTCTACTGATTGTTGATAAGTACGTAAAAGATGCGAGGAACCTTATTGCGAGACAAGAACAGAGCGAGATTGCCTCTGCTTTGAATCTCTTAGACGCTGCATTGGCAATCTCGCCTCGTTTTGGAGTCGCTCTTGAGGTGAAAGCTAGATCATTGCTGTAGTCGCTCTTGAGATGAAAGCTAGATGATTGCTATATCTCAGGCGATTCAGAGACGTAGTTGATATGCTTCAAGGCTACATTCCTAGTCTGAAAATAACAGAAGACGAGTCGAGTTCAGTTTCGTCTGATAACTCGTCTCAACAGCTCTCTAGAGAGCGAGTGAAGCTGTTGCCTTCTGACGACTCGTTTCAAGTGTTTCTCTGTTTCGGATTTAGAGAAGGAAGTCATGGCTGGCCTCTATAAAAATTGCGAGGAGGGGCAATGGAGGTAAGTTTCTTTTACAGGCATAATGTTTCGTTCTGACCACTTATAATGTGTTTTATACCACTCAGGGACTCCGAAAGGTACACAAAGAAACTTTAACACCAAATTGGTCAATTGGTTATATTAATCTGGCAAAATAACTCGTTTGGATTGGACTATCGATTATATGAAGTTGAATTGGAAGTATGTATACCTTAAGTAGGACGTTCTAGATATGATGGACGAGACAACAAAGCCTCTCTAGCTCTCCTAACTCACGGGCACAACTCTCATCTTTCTTCTTAGGAACCCTTACTTCTCTCACATACTCTTACTCGTCATTCCCTGTTAAATAATCTAGTAATAGCGGGAATTGTTTAAATGCAGCCTCCAGATTGTCATAAATTTTTTGATACACAAGACCCTCTACATCTAGGCATATAGGAATATTGACTCAGGTCTTAAAGTTTTCAGAAAGGATAAGAGACTAAGGAAAAACACACAAACCAAACTTCATTTATACAACGAAGCGTTGAATATGTTATCCATGCAAGCGTGTTTACAGCTAAGGAGGAACCTTGCTTTTATAGGCGAAACGAAGGTTAGAAATGTAAATCTACCTTAGATATAATCATCACAACTTTAGAAAAAAAAAGCTAAAGTACAATAATGACTACTTTATCAAAGTTATTTTTCTAAAAGTAAACCTAACTTTTGACAAAAAGAATCTACCTTTACAAAAGTCTAAAGGTGAATAGTACCTTACTTTGCAAAAGTCAAAAAGTAAATATTGCGATGATAAGATAGAATCTTAAATAGTGACTTGATGTGATTTGTGGGATTATCTTTTATCAAAAGTTTTCAACGGTGGTTGCCTTAAAAGGTGTGCTCACTTTAGTTCAAAGTCTTCAGTGGAATATTTTCAAAAGACGTGTCTCAATATGATCCAAAGAATCCAATGGATTATTTTTCATGAATTGATTCGTGCCATAATTGTAGATTGGATGAAGAGTCAGGATCATCCAAACTGTCAGTACCTGAATGATTGGTCTTCTGTCTTTTAGTAGGACTGAGTTCACTTGTGTGTAACTTACTTATGCAGGAAATGATTTAACTCATCTTCATTAGGTCTATAGTAATCGTCATTAGGATTTTGAACATCCTAAAAAGCTGAGTTAGAAGGTTGTGAAAGTCCTGTAATGTTTGAGATTGTATCTTCTATGTCATATTGAGGACTATTGGAACCATGAATGTCGACTTCTGGTGCTTCTGGTTCACCAGGAATAAATTTACCAAGATATGGTCCAATAAAAGTAGAAAGAACTGGTGTATCTGGAAAATGATTAATCTCTTTAAGAAAATCTCTTAGAGATTGAAGCACATTATCTTGATGTCGTGGCCAATATAATAACGTGTGATAATGCTGGACACGTTGTTCTGTGTAAAGAACACCAGTATGTGTTTCTCTGTATGGACGATGGAGAATGAAGAAGTAGTGCGTAGATTGTCGTCTAGCAGAAGTAGTCCATAGACGATGTTGTTGAATGATTACAGAACATTGATGCTTCCATTGATCTAATGGTTGAAACCATTCCAGAAATGTCCATAGTAAAGAACTTCCATTATTTAAATCACAGAGATTTTGGTATAACTGAAGAGGTGATATTGTAATAGCACAAGCATAAAGGGCAGAGAGTGACCACAGATACCATAATGTGTTTTCAGATATAGGATCTTGAATGAAGGTCACATTAAGGTAGGGTGCTTTGAGGTTGAACAGTGTGGGATTTCCAAGAGAGTTTTGTTCACTCAAAAACTAATGTAAGTAATAGAATAAACTAATACGAGCAAGTGAGGCAACTTCAGACACACTAGTAGGACTACTAGCGACGGAAGGAAAAGACTTCTTTGTGAAGGCAAAGAGGGGTTGATTAGCCATTCTAACATAATAAAATTGTTTAGAAACAAAAGGAATGGTAGCTATATTTTGCTAAAGAGAAATTGGATACTTATAGTGAGAAAAAGTATCTGGTGGTCATGGAGGATGTTGTCGGAGTAGTGTAGATAAAACTGTAATGCTAGCACTAGTTTGTAAAACATGTTGTCAGTTATCAGGAATCTTTAATGGTGCAAGATCCTGACATATTAATTTTAGATGCTTAACAGCTTTTGTTTGTTTCTTTGTCCAAGATGGTGGATTTTTTTCAAAAGCTTGGATAAGCTTGAAACATAAGCAGCCATGTATGGTATGAAATCTCGAATATAATTAACAATTCCAAGGAATTGTTGTATCTGCTTAACAGTGAGATGTTCATCAGGAAATTGTAATAGTTCTTTTGCAATGTGCAGACCTGGCTGGTAGAATTCATCTTTGAATTGCATACCCAAGAATTCAATTTCTGTAATGCCAATAATACTTTTCAAGGCCGAAAGCATAATGCCATACTATTGAATGAGATCCAAAAATCTTTTCAGAAGGGCGGCATGTTCCTCATGAGTCTTTGAGAATAGTAAAATATCATCAATGTAAATTAGTGCATTGTTGAGGATAGGCATATAGATCTTTGTAATGAATTTTTGAAATAGTGATGGAGCGACTTTAAGCCCAAATGCTATAGCAGTCCATTGGTATTGTGCATTGGGATTACATAATGCAGTCTTATGTCGTTCTTCTGGGTGAATACCCAATTGCCAAAATCTTGCCTTAAGATCAAACTTTGAGAAGATAACAGCTTATTTAAGGAATAGTACTTGAGTACTTATCGTTGGTAAAGGAAACTTGTCATTTTACAAGAAAGCATTCAGAGGTTTATAGTCAATGACTAATATCTTTTTTCCACGTTTCTGCTCTGAACGTTTATTGACATAGAATGCTTGACAAACCCAATCCAACTTTGTGGGCTCGATAAGTCCTTGCTTCCAATAGTCCTCAATATGACACAGAAGATATAGTCTCAGATATTGCAGGATCTTCACAACCTTCTAACTCAGCTTTTTAGGATGCTCAAGATCCCAATGACAATTACTATAGTCCTAATGAAAATGAGTTAAACCATTTCCTGCCTAAGTTACACACAAATGAACTCAGTCCCACTAAAAGACAGAAGACCAATCATTCAGGTATTGACAGTTCGAATGATCAAGACTCTTCATCCAATCTGCAATCATGGCTCGAATTAATTCGTAAAAAAAATCCATTGGATTCTTTGGATTATAATGAGACACGTCTTTTGAAAATATTCCACTGAAGACTTCGAACTAAAGTGAGCACACCTTTTAAGGCAACTACTATTGAAGACTTTTGACGAAAGATGGTCCTACAAATCACATCAAGTTACTATTCAAGATTCCATCTTATTATCGCAATATTTACTTTTTAACTTTTGCAAAGTAAGATACTATTCACCTTTATACTTTTGTAAAGGTAGATTTCTTTTGTTAAAAGTTAGGTTTACTTTTAGAAAAGTAGCTTTTTTAAAATAGCTTTGATAAAGTAGTCATTATTGTACTTTAGCTTTCTTTTTTAAAGGTGTGATTATTATATCTTAGGTAGATTTACATTTTTAACCTTCACTTTACCTATAAAAACAAGGTTCCTCCTCAGTTGTAAACACGCTTGCATGGATAACATATTTAACGCTTAGTTGTATAAATGAAGTTTGGTTTGTGTATTTTTCCTTAGAGTCTCTTCTCCTTTCTGAAAACTTTAAGACCTGAGTCAATATTCCTAAATGCCTAGATGCAGGATGAGTATGCTCTACACTTGCCTCTTTTGAAGATCTTGTGTATCAGAAAACCTATGAAAGTCTAGGGACTACATTTAAACAATTTCCGCTGCTACTAAATTATTTAACGGAGAATGACGAGTAAGAGTATGTGAGAGAAGTAAGGGTTCCTAAGAGGAAAGATGAGAGTTGTGCTGTGAGCCAGGAGAGCTAGAGGGGGCTTTGTTGTCTCGTCCATCATACCTGGAACGTCCTACTTAAGGCATACATATTTCCAATTCGACTTCGTGTAGTTGATAGTCTAGTCCAAACGAGTTGTTTTACCAGTTTGGTATAACTAGTTGGCCAGTTTGGTGTCAAAGTTTTCCTGTGTGCCCTTCGGGTTCCCTGACTGTTATGTCGATCTACAAACTTTGCAATAAATAAATGAATTTTGTGAATGATATTGTTTGGAACTGGGCAACGGCAAAGATGATTTCCTTCCAATAGATCACTAGTTATGTTTTTATTTGTTTTGCGTAAATGCACAGTAACCATCATTTCTATCTTTGGCTTTACTCGTTTTCTATTGTTTTTCATTTACTTTGTTACTTTCTCGCGATACCCACCATTGGATTTCCATCTGTTTTGAACCTCAAAACTTGAAATTAACACATAAATGTATCTCTCAAGAACTAACTTTAATAGCTTTCAAAAACTGAAAATGATTTCGACATGATTTGCTATCGTTTTGAGGTTAAGAGTGGAGGGCAGTTATGCACATCTAATCTTGGTATAAATGGATAGGAAGCGGGTGATTTGCATGGATGAGCCTGTCCTGAAAAGTCTCAAGATGCAGGGTATTTTTAGGTACTGAAACACAATAATAGCAAAAAGCAAGTAATTTGCATGGGCGAGGGCGACCTTGTTTTCAGCAGAGCCATTAACTCTTGGAACGTACCCAATACTTATGTTTCCAGTTGAAGCCTAGACCCCTCCACTCTCGTTGTCCCCTACCCAGACCAGACCCAGCAAAGAGAAGACAGACAATGGAGCCTAAAAACTTCCTACTCCTCCTCCTCTCCTCTTCTCTTCTCTCTGTTTTCGTCGACAGTGTTTGCGTCCCCAGAAATGCCACTGAACAGGGTGCTCCTGCTCCTGCTCCCTCCTATACATCTGATTCACGTGTCCAACCACCCTCGCTTTCCCCCGACTTCGAGCTCCCACATGCCCCCACCCTCTCCGAGTCCACGTCAAGTGCTTCGTCCATCCTCGACCTCCCCATTCCTTCCATCGAAGCCCCTGCGCTCCAAAAGATCTGCGGCATAACAAGTTATCCTGAGAAGTGTCTCCAGTCCATCACTCCATTTTTAAGCGGTGGTGCTTCTGACCCTGTTTCCATCCTCAAAATGGAGATGAAAGCTCTGCGTGGTGGGTTCGAGAACGGCATTCGTGTCGCCAGAAAAATGATGGAAGAACCCTCCACAGATGACTGGATCAAGGCATGTCTGGACACTTGTGTTGAGGTCTTCGAGGGTGGTATGTATGATTTGGACGACGCTTTGGGTTCTATTGCCACTAAGGACTTGCACAAGCTCCAAATTTTGCTCAGTGCGGGTCTTTCTTATGTCTCCACTTGCGAAGACTCGTTTGCAGAGCAACCCGATGTTGAGTCTCCTTTGAAGGAAATGAACAAGGAGCTGGATCAGCTGGCTAGTAACACCTTAGCCATCTGTTCGTCGCTCAAGTGGAACTAAGCCTAAGCGAATGCGAATATATGTGTTAAAGAAAAAGACAAGGAGAGTCATCGCCATCATCGTCCGTCAATTCTTGCTCATTTCAACACAACATTGAATATATCAAGTTAAATCTTTTATTCAGATTAAATAATTTGTAATTATGATTCCCAAATTCTATAATATCATATATCTGCTTCCTTTCCTACGTTAGAATGTACCAATTTATGTCCCTGTAAATTCACTAAATTATTTTTCTGAATAGACTTATCATATTCTAATATTTTCCTTCATTACAATAAGAGGAAAAAAGTAGTATAAGCAATGAATAATATGTTCAATTATCTTCATTTGTTGTTTCTATTTATAAAATTTAAAATTTTTGATTTCTACCTTAAATTGTTTATTTAATGCTCTGAATTTAAAGTTTGAGTTTTGGCATTGTGATCCACAAATTTCGCCCAATAAACATTTTGTCATATTTTTCATCCCCAGACCTCAATATATAATATGCCTTTTTTTCTATTTAGAAATGTGGTTAAGAAAGTGTGAAATGGACATTTTATTAAGAACGAGTCAAGTATAAGATCTGTCAAATGAATTTAAAAATTTCTTAGAGATCTTGTGTTTGAATTTTTGTGACTTCATAAATATTTCTAAATGAAAGGTATTACTGTATTTTATTAACAAGAACGTTCAAATGAGAATTTTATTAGGGTATGCTCGTTAAATAATTTAGCAACATGTATTTTAAAAAGATTTAATTTTAAAATTAAATTGATTTTTGTATTAATGCATGAAAATAAATTAATTAAGGTGTGGACAAGTTAAAAGAAGGGACATCTTAATACTAAAAATTGATTTGAGTTCTAATGGCAATGTTAAGTAGGAAATTATTGGAAACTTAGCATTGTTAATTTAATTAACATGGATGACTATAATTTAGTGACAATTAACACCTTAATTGTATCCATGTCACAAATGTTATATTTGAAAAGCAAATTATTGCCATTAAAAAGTACATATCAACAATTGCCAATACAAAAAATCAAATATTTAATGCCACAATTAATTAATATAATTTTTAAAAGTTTGAAGCAATGTTTTAAACTTAAACTGGTAAGACAAAGTTTAAGATTTAAAAGGTTAAACTAGGTATTAGACCGCTATAAAATCGATTAAAGATTGAAAAAAATTCAAGAATTTGAAATAAGATTGAAGAAGACTATCCTTAATTTAAAGTTTAATTGAAAAGAGAGACTATTAAATAAAAATTAATTGGTTTATTTTAGTTTATAAAAATTGATTAGTTCACGAAAATCAACCAATTAATTAATAAATTGATATATTTTTAATAACAAAGGTTATTAAAGTAAATCAAACTTGAAATTTAGAAATTGAATTGAAAAGTTGGTTGATTCAAAGTGTAACACCCCACTCCCGCTAAACCCGAACTCGACATCGATGGTGATATCTGAGTCCGTGGTTATAATTTTTTTTTCCAAAGCCACATACATATATGCGGAAATCGATACTTAACTTGGGCCCATGACCATTCATAAACCTTTTCAATTAACATAATTTTCAATAGCCATTTGGGCCCTTTCACAAATACAAAACACTTGAGTCATTTCAAAAATACAAATTTATACAAAAATATGCGGAATATACGATGCAATACAAAATAGGGAAAACACAAATGCAGACGTGAACTGATCCCGACCTCTATCCTTCACTTGAATGCTGTAGGTATACTCCCGTTGGCCTAACGGGGTATTCTTCTGAG
>JAOTBA010000009.1:17843637-17862516 GCA_025629845.1 Erythroxylum squamatum | reverse complement strand
GATGAATGAATGTGTAGATCCTGGATCTACCAGTGCATATGCTTCAAAATTAAAAACATTCAACACACCTGCTACCATATCTGGGGAGTCTTGTGCCTCCTGTCTGGTAATGCCGTAGACCCTGGCCTGAGATTGCAGCTAGTTGCTCCGCACCTCAGTCTTGACACTGGGCCCTGCTGACTGAGTCCTACCTCTACCTCTGCCTCTGCCTCTCTGTACAGGTCTGCCAGCTCTACTCTGTTGAACTGTAGTCTCAATCATAGTTCCTTCTCTAGCTCCAAATTGCGTTTCCAACATCTCAGGGCAATCTTTGACCTGATGCTCATATGAGCTACATCGAAAACATGCTCCCGATATCGGCCAACACTCACCACCATGCTTTTTACCGCAGTGCTCACGTTCAGGAAATTGGTGCGACTGACTGGCAGGCATCTGTCCTCTGCCTCCCCTAGACTGAACAAATTTACCTCTTCCTCGGGATCCAGATTGTCTCGATCTAGACTGGAATCGAGACGACCTGTTCTGAGGCTTTTTAAAGCTTCTGCCAGAGTCAACCTGAGACTTATCCTACCTCCTACCTCTAACCTCCTGTTTATTCTCTGCCTGACCATCTTTCAATAATTGTTCAATTCTGATCGAGGCCATTTGGAGTTCTGTAAAACTGCCCAAGTTAGAGATGGCAAGCCTCGTTCTAATTTTCAAATTCAAATCGTCCTCAAACCGCCTACATTTATCTTGCTCAGTTGGAATCAGTGCGGCTGCATACCCCATTAACTCATTGAAATTTATCTCATATTCTACCACTGTGAGTATGCCTTGCTTCAAATCAAAAAATTCCTTCATTTTTCGATCCATGTAAATCTTCGGCATGTAGTTCTCTCGGAACACCCTCAGAATATCCTCCCAAGTCAAGCTACAAGGTCTAATGGTGCTACCCGGAACAGTTTTCCACCACTGATATGTAGGACCTTGCTGGAGTAAGACAGCATAGTCGAATCTCTCATCTGCCTCACAGTCCATTTGATCGAACACTCTTTCATTTTGCTCTAGCCACCCTTCTACCTCAACCGGGTTTGTACTTCCATAGAAGTTTACAGGTCCCTGCTTTCTCAACTTATCATATCTTCTTTCTCGCCTCTCGGGAATTCTCGGAGGCATCCGAGTAAATTCAGGTACAGGAGACTCTAAATTAACTCCTACAAACTCCATGTCAGTTGACTCTTCAATGTGATCTCTTAAGGAAGGTGACCTATAATAAACAAAAGTTGTGATCACGATCAGAATATCTCACTGTTTATCAAATCTTAACTCATATTTGACCCTAAAGATACCAAACCATGCTCTGATACCAAAAATGCAACATCCCACTACCACAAGATACATACCCAAACATTCAAGAATATTCAAGTACAAATCCTATGATAATGACATGTTGGAGCAAAAACAAATCCAACTCGCACATGGCATCATCTAACATAAGCAGAAGTCACTAAAATTTAAAACCTATTAATTTCATTCATTCACAAATTTTACACTGTTTCCATCATACACATATGTACAAAACCTCTTATAGGTTCTAACAAAACTACAAAATAAATGCTACAACACTTCTGGTGTCAGCTGACAAACCTCTGAGCCATTTTTTTTCTATCCAAAAGATTCTTTAAGTCCTGACTAAGGAACTAGGTCTCCTGTCTCGTACCTGAAAAATCACATTGTAATTTTTGATGAGTTTTGCGAACTGAATGAGTGAACCATCATTAATGATTTCACCGGATTATAATCACACATCACATATATCACAAATATTCATTCAGAACATATAATTATTATTTAGATACTCACATAACATGGCATATCATATGATCACTCATTACAACTTTGCAAATCATTCAAAGAATTTCAGTATTATACAAATGCTATATGAATGAGACTTACATTCGTTTTTATTGTTGTGACTGAGTGCCTATCACATACTTCTACAAATACTGGCCTATAGGACTCAGTCAAAACAGAATCACAGAGCATAGCTCTATGTGCAGAAACATATATCACAAAGTAAAGCCCTACGTGGAAGCGCTTCAAACTAGCTACTCAAGTCATAGCGCCTTTATCTAAGCATGCATTTTATGAAATGCATCAAATACTGAATGTCATATATCACAATCTTATACAAATGCTCAGACAAAGTTTTCATAGTCATCGGACCTAAGTCTGGCATTCAACTTTCGTTGAGAATTCACATAGCATAACACTTAGAATCATCAAACAAATCAGAACACTTCTAATACAGTCCCAAATATATACTCCTTGGACTTTAAGTTCGGAATTCAGAAATAATCGCAACAGTTCAATAATTGGAAGCTTAACAAATCAAATTAAATCAGTCCTAGGAAATTCATCTAGATTGACTTACAGTAGGCTTCAAGAAGCTATTGCCTGGATGGTCCAGCAATGTCCAACTGGCGTCCGATGTGCTCCTCTATAATATACACAACACATTCACAAATATACGTCTCACTAATAAAAATATGATGGAAAATTCAGATTCTAGGTAAACATTTTATTAGTATCTTTTCCGTTTTCATGGTATTGATTGACATTTTTTTGGTTAAGAGGAGAAGTTATCTAACATATACCTTGTGTTTAATTTGCGAATATCTTTTTTTAACTTTTTTCTTTGTTCTCAATTTTAATTTGATATGCTATAGTTTTATTTTAACCTTAAACAACAACCTCAATATAAAAAGTTTCCCGTTTTGCGAGAGTATGGTAAGGGACAACAATTATACACAACTTTTTTTTTATATTTTACAAAAAAGACTATTTTCGTGATTCGAATCTATTACTTTTTAATCACAAAAAAATAACATTATCAATCTAAAATTACGAATAAGCAACGTTTCTTAAATGAAAAGAAAACCATCACATTTAATAGCATTAAGTGTAGTGAAGCTACATGAGTACATGATCATTCAAATTTTATTTTTCTATATAGTTTGAAATTTCTAATATTAAAATTAACTTATCTCTATTGTACGATTCTCTTAATTGATTATAAATTATAACACAAGACCAATCTCCTAACGTCTACGTTCATTGTAAAGATAACTTGTCCTTCAAAACGAGGTCTCTTGCTCGTGACTCTTCTCCACGATCATATGAAAGGGTCACCGTAAAGCAAAGAATCCCAGAGAGACACTTACGAGTGGAATTGTTACTTGTAGACTCTCAAACTCATTTGCCTTTTTAAAGTAAAATCCCAGTTGTAAAAATAGTGCAATAATTAGAAAACAAAATAATATATGGTTGAACTCTTCCTAATGTGTTGCAATTGATGAACCAACTACCTAAATCACATTAAGGGAAAAGCGTTAGGTCATGACTAAAAGCTGGCTACAGATACTTCCTTTTTTATTTTTCGAATTGCACTGCAGCCCCTTTCCAATTGGTTTTTTTTTTCTCTAATCACCTAA
Source organism: Erythroxylum squamatum (assembly GCA_025629845.1). Lineage (NCBI taxonomy): Eukaryota > Viridiplantae > Streptophyta > Magnoliopsida > Malpighiales > Erythroxylaceae > Erythroxylum > Erythroxylum squamatum. The sequence continues at coordinate 17,859,040 of JAOTBA010000009.1, read as the reverse complement.
TATGAGTCTAATTACTTGTTCAACCATGCTTTTCCTTTGGTAACCAAATACTTAAACAATTTGTGTGTACAGTATTGTTAGGTAGGAATGGAACAGGCAATTAGAGAGGGTTATGATATATGCAGTCTTTCCTTCATATTTTTATAAAGAAGTTGTTTCTGTTATTTAAGTTTGTATCTTGTGATTACAAAGAAATAACTTCAAAGCTCAACTTATAATTGCTACGCGCGATGATGATAATTACTATAATCGTCACTTTTTTAATATTGTACTGCTTCTTTCTTTTCAATTTTTGCCACTTCTCTTTGAACTTAAAAAGCTTCAAAGCTGCTGGAGTTTGGCCCTTTACCTCTATTCATTCATTTAATCTATATGTTTCGTTAGTAAAATGTCATTAACTGATACGCCCTTCAGGTATCTAACCTACCAGCTAATTATAGTTATTCTCTTTGAACTAGAGCAAAATTGATAAAGCTCATCCCTCTGCCAATTTAAAAGCTTTAAGTTTGAATTGGCTAGCTGTTGCGAGAAGGTTTGTTATTAGTTAAGGCTTATTAAAAATATGGGGCCAGTAAAAACAGTGCTTACTAAAGTGGCTGGAGAGCTGGCGTTTATCATTAAATCTGATCTGGTAGGGAAGCTTGACGCCCTATACTATACATTAACTGCCTTGTCTAAAGAATACTGAGACACGGCATGTGTTTCCCACAGGAAAAACTTAACTGTGTACATGATATGTTGGTGCTCTTTGTTTCATAATTGTCCTCCAAATTGTAACTTTATACGACACCCTAACCCACACATTAGTTCTTCGCCAGTTTTGGAACAAATGAAACAAGCATATAATCCATTAGACATCTATGCCCCCACTCAACTTATGTAGCTTCGCGCATATAGTGTCTTCTTACTAACAACCTAGCTATTTGTCTTTTTTTTTTTTTTCCTTTTTGCTAGTAAGTAAAGGATTTAATATCATTAACTATAAAACTTAATGCGTTTGAGTTATAAATCATTCTTTTCATATCAAATTTAGTCTCGTAACCTTAGGGATAATTAAATTTAAGTTTCATTCAAATTAAACTAAACAAAGACAAAAGTCAACACACCCGGTGTACGAATCTCCTCATTTTGTGGGAATTTGGGATAGTCATATTGTACTTAACTAATTTCCATTTGTATTTTTACAAAGAGACTATTTATGTAAACTGAATATGTGAACTTATAGTCACAAAGGAGCAACTTTAACGATTGTTATAAGGCTCACATTCTTCAAATTAAACTATTATAAAAATTATTATTGATTATTTCAGTTGTGCTTTAAATTTTCTAAATTTAAAGTAGAATTATAAGTATAATTTTGTGATTAAAAAATTATATAAATGTTAGGAAATTATATCTTGGAATAACTGGTAAGGTTATTTCTTTGGAGTGCAAGGCTACAGGTTTGAGTCACAGAAACAATCTCTTTGTAAGAAATTCAAAAGAAATATTACATGCAATTAATGCCCTTCTCTTAACTCTCGTAAAAGTGACTAAAAAATTATATTTAAGTGAGTAATGCTTTAGATATTTTTTTATGTTTAAAGACCTCTACTCTTACAAATGTAATTTATTTCCGTACGTAAACTTAATCGCCCTTAACATAATCAACACCATAAAACAATAAAGTGGACTATGATTGATCAGTTCGTTGATAAGGGGTTTATCAAACTACACATAGGTGGACTGACATGGACATGTAGCCCACGCAATACATGTTTCATCTATTCCTGACCTCTACCTCTAAAACGGTCCTGTCTTAATCTTACATAAAAAATTAACAGCCTGGTGTGGTACTCTTAATTGTTCGGAAGCTGATGCTTGTGCTAATGGACGAGACCAACCTGCTTCATTCTACACTCCGACTTGTCGATTGGGGTCCAAATGTCTCGAACCTTTGGGAACAAGAATAACAGCTCAATCTGTTCTTTCTTTCCTTCATTTTGTTTTCGAATTGCTTTTAGTACGTCAATCATTTCATGATACACTTGTTATTCTGAAGTTGGCTCGGCTGATCAGATTTGTCCATGTTTGAGGTTTTCTTATAATTCAATTATTTAATTTATTGATGTTTTTTATTGATAATTATTATTAATAATAATGTATCTCTCATGCTTTTAAGGGTAGTCAAGAAGTCTTAATTTATAATTAATTAAATAATTTACAGATTATTACGTATACTTAACAATTTATTTGTCATATATTCGAAAATTATCTTAACGAGGGTGTACATTATTTTCTCCTCTAAATTCTTTAAACGACAGGACATTGGCGTTATTAAGTAATATGTCTGGCGTACGAAAATTAGTTTAAAGCTTATATCAATCTCGTGAGATTAGAAAACAAGCACTTATCATAAACAGTAATTAAGGGTATGCTATGAAATAGGTGGGATATTTAGGAAAAAGACATTTCGTTTTGGCTCTCCCATAGTATACTCATGTTTGATATGAAAATTGCAAGAGGCTCTTAATGTTTGCTCATTTTGGCTTACAAACCTCAAAAGAAAACAAACTTGTCTTGTAATAAGATGAATTTGGAAAGCCTATGATTAGTAGGAGGAGAATCCCTTGTTTAAATTAGAGCAAATCTTGTAGTCTCGTTACTTGGCAAAGGAATTGGATTACGAAAAGTAATTAAGCATTTTTATATGAAGTTGTGTTTAATTATTGCTAGCTAGTTATTTTCTGACACGAAGGAATTGATTATACCCGCAAAAAAGGAATGCATTTTGAAAGGAACAATTCATTCAATCCAAAATTTGGAAACGCACAAAATCATTGATCATATAAATAGTTATGTAATGCAATAATACAGGTTGGATACAGAAAAAAAAGAAACGGTTAAAGACAAAAGAATTGTCCGACGCCGTGCTGACGTGGACATGGATGAGGAGTCCACTTGGACAAAAAGTAAACGAGGCGGTGATGCAATCGTACAAGATTGTAGGGACGAATTGTCCCTAGTAAAGGAGGGAGTGTTTGGTGGGGCCAGGGGAGAAAGGGTAGTGAGGTCATGTGCATTCATTTATCAAAAGAATGCGATTGAAATAAAAAGCAAAGCCAAACACAGCCCTAAAGGAAAAGGCATGATTCCTGTGCCTTGTGAGGGAAGAATAGATGAGTCAGTTTTTCACTCCCTATTAATACACATTTCCTAATTCCTCCTCCTTTTTAGTCTTTAATTACATCCACGTCCCAATGTCTTATGCTTTCCTTAATATCAAGACGATATATGAGGATGAGTTGATTATGCCTAAATATGATTCTAAGGTCAATTAAAATTTCAACCCCATTTTCAAAGGCTTTACATATGTCAAGCTTACGAGCTTGGAGAAGAAGGACATTGATAAGGCTAATTGATCTTCCCGAAGCAGACTGAAGCATTAAAAAGGAAACAGTACTGCGTCTGTTCACTTCACTATTAATGTACGTTGGGTTAAAATTTTGAGCCTAAACAACGTCGATGTATGTACTGCGTAGATGAAGAAGGGTACAATACAAGACAAGTTTCGAAGGACACTTTGGTAAATTCACCAGTGTTCAGAAATAAATAACTGCAAGAAGAGTTCTTCCCCGGGTAGTTGTTGAAGTGATGAACCCGAGGACCCGTGACGTGTCACCGCCTGTATCTGGTAACGAACATGGACTTGACCGGCTATACCCAGTCAACATATTAATCACGATGGTTTGGGGGGTCATAGGCTTGCAGGCTATAGAGAATCTAAGGTTGTGGTGCCAGCTATGAAGTTGAAGGATCAAAGCTTTGTCTGAGGTCAAAGCTGGCAAATACATAAATATAAAATTTCCTTTTATTGGGGGCTTTCTTATAATTGTTTTAACTTTATTTCTTTTAAACCTTATTTACACTTCAATTATCTTCGCATTATAAATCCACCCACTTCCTCTCTCTCCACTCTATTCCCATTTTATTGACTTCCGCTCTCTCTCTCTCTCTCCCTATAACCTCATATTCTCATTCCCTGTCTATATATTCCCTTTCCTTCCAAAAATGTTTGCTCTCTAGAGAGAGAGAGAGAGGGAGAGGGGGGGAAGGTTTTGTTGTATGTTTGATTCTTACAAGACAAGGATCACAATACCAACCACTACTAGGAACATGGCTGCTTCTCTGTGTCTGAATGGGAGTGAGAAGAAACACTGGTGGCTTAACAACAGAAAGGTAATGAATGATCTTGCTTTTTTTTCTTTCTTTCATATTGCATTTGGATGTGCTTACTGGGTTTTTAATAGTTGATCTAGCTCTCTACTGGGTATTAAGTATATATTTTTAATAATGTTAGTAATATACTGTACAATGGACTCTACAGATTGTTGATAAGTACGTAAAAGATGCGAGGAACCTTATTGCGACACAAGAACAGAGCGAGATTGCCTCTGCTTTGAATCTCTTAGACGCTGCATTGGCACTGTCACCTCGTTTTGAGGTCGCTCTTGAGCTGAAAGCTAGATCACTTATATACCTCAGGCGATTCAGAGGCGTAGCTGATATGCTTCAAGACTACATTCCTAGTCTGAAAATGGCTGAGGACGAGTCGGGTTCAGTTTCGTCTGATAACTCGTCTCAACAGCTCTCTAGAGAGCGAGTGAAGCTGTTGCCTTCTGACGACTCGTCGTCCGGTCGGGATCGGAGTTTCAAGTGTTTCTCTGTTTCGGATTTAAAGAAGAAAGTCATGGCTGGCCTCTATAAAAATTGCGAGAAGGAGGGGCAATGGAGGTAAGTTTCTTTTACACGCAAAAAGTTTTGTGCAACATCTGACCACTTCTGATGTGTTCTATTTAATGTCTGGATAGATCAGTAGTTATGTTTTCATTTGTTTTGAGTAAATGCACAGCAACCATCATTTCTATCTTTGCTTTTACTCGTTTTCTATTGTCTTTCATTTACTTTGTTACTTTCTCGTGATACCCACCATTGGATTTCCATCTGTTTTGAACCTCAAAACTTGAAATTAACACATAAATGTATTTCTCTCAAGAACTAACTTTAATAGCTTTCAAAACTGAAAATGATTCCAACGTGATTTGATATCGTTTTGAGGTTAAGAGTGGAGAATTCCAAAGGGAGTTGGTGCTTTCTTTTGGCCAAATAAATGGAAAGTCAATCAATACTTTTATAGATGAATTAAGACACGTCATTGGTTTTTGGCTATCCAATTCAGGAGGGAGTTTTGCACAAGAATAAACAATGGTTGGTGTAGCCCAGTAGATGCGTTTTCCTACCTTACCAAACATACTTGAATTAACTAATGTTAGGTTCATAAACATCAAATTTTCATTTCTTAAGTCAACTAGTAAAATTGTTTATAATGATGGGTGAAAAATCAAATTTTATCTTGAGTTTTTGTATTCCTGTAACGCATTAGAACTCAGCCTGTTATGGTGGAATTTTGTTGCAGGTACTTGGTTCTAGGCCAAGCTTGTTGCCGTCTAGGTCTAATGGAGGATGCCATGGTCCTTCTTCAGACTGGGAAACGACTTTCTATGGCTGCATTCCGCCGTGAAAGCATTTCTTGGTCGGACGACAGCTTTTCATCCACCGATTTCCCAATCTCAAATGAGATATCTACCTCCACAGCCCCATCAACCCCTCCACGATTACTGACTGAATCTGAAAACATTACACAGCTCTTGTCTCATATTAAGCTCCTACTTCGCCGGCGGGCGGCTGCAATTGCCGCCATTGATGCAGGTCTTCATTCTGAGGCTATCCGCCATTTCACTAAGATTGTTGAAGGTCGCAGAGGAGCTCCTCAGAGTTTCTTAGCAGAATGCTATATGCACAGAGCATTTGCATATAAATCTTGTGGGAGAATTACGGAATCTATTGGCGATTGTAACAAGACTCTAGCTCTCAATCCCAGTTGCATTCAGGCTCTTGAAACGAGAGCTTCACTTTTTGAAACCATCCGCTGCTTGCCTGATTGCCTTCATGATTTGGAACACTTGAAGTTATTGTATAATTCGATCTTAAGGGACAGGAAGCTTCCTGGTCCTGCTTGGAAGAGGCATAATGTCAGGTATAGAGAGATTCCTGGGAAACTCTGTGCATTGACAGCAAAGATTCAAGAATTGAAGCAGAGGGTTGCTTCTGGTGAAACTGCAAACGTTGATTACTACTCGTTGATGGGGTTGAGGCGTGGTTGTTCAAGGTCTGAATTAGAAAGAGCTCATTTATTACTGTGTTTAAGGCACAAGCCTGATAAGGCTACGAATTTTGTTGAAAGGTGTGAGTTTGCAGATGATACGGATCTTGATTCAGTTAGAGACCGTGCAAAAATGTCTGCTTTATTACTGTACAGACTACTTCAGAAGGGTTATTCGAATGTAATGGCCACAATTATGGAAGAAGAAGCTGCAGACAAGCAGAGAAAGCATGCTGCTGCTGCTATACAAGCAGCAATTCAAGTGCAGCAAACGACCCCGAACTCAAAGCCACAACAAATTCCATCTGGATCGGAGATATCAGATTCTAATAAAAGGAGCTCGAATGAACATAAATTGGCAACATCTTCGGGCAGTACTAATCCGTCTGTTTTCCAGGGGGTCTTCTGCCGTGACCTTGCTGTAGTTGGGAACTTACTGTCTCAAACTGGGTTCAATCGTCCACTTCCATTGAAATACGAGGCATTGAGCTGCTAAGTGGAATCAAGTTCACTAGATGTTACCCGCAATCGAATCACTCTCCTTCTTGTACAAAAACATATAAAATTTAGCCCGCCGGGAAATTTTGTCACCTTTCCTTCTTTTATTTTCGCACTCTACTTACTACATGTACAGGATTTGGTATTGAGATCTCTACCTTTTCTTTTCTTTTCAGTCTAAATCTCAATTCATAGTCTCTCGCATATACAACTTAGGATTCTGTTCGTATTAATAATAACTAAGATGTTCAAGGGAAGGAAAATAACTAAGTCGGCTTTGGTTTCTCCCTTGGCTCATCCTGCCACATTTAATTTATTTCCTCCGGATAACTTACTGACTGCCATTTCTGACATTCCACTAGATTTAATTTATTTGCTGATGCCACTACTGCACTTTCCTTGGCAGGCACTCTTGAGCACTGGTTTCCGAGCGTCCTTTCCTCAGCGATGTTGAGGCTTTAAGTGTACTGTTTTCAGAGATGTCTCTATAATAATGGTGGAAACTGAAAAGGGACCTTGTCAAGTCACTTCAAGGATTTGTCAGATTTTTACTCTCAGGTCTGGAATAAAAATGAAAACAAAAGGAAGAGTCTAATCAAACACTCAACACAAGGGGAAAAAACAAATTTCAGAGAAGAGGTGTCAATTCAAGGGGTGCAGCTTGCCATCAATCCATCATAAAACTCTGTTATGTTCTTCACACCAAATAATGAAATGGTTGAGAGTAATCTAAACGGGAAGGTGGCAATAATGGCCGATTCATTAACATTACCTGCAAGAAATATGGACTTTTAAGAAGGTTGCTGGGTTATCAGTGAAATGGTCTCCAGCCTCTCAAAAACTTGTCATGTACATTGTTAAAGGCCATGGCTTCAAAAAGCCTTCATATCTGCTAAATTAAAAAGGTGGGGGTAATTATTTGCCGTTCCTATTTTATCAAACATCTGCTTTCTCTCTTTTCTTTTTCCAACTTTGAAGGGGGAAAGGTGAAAAGGGTTTGAGTTAATTGCCATTTGGCTGTGAAAATGATGGACTTCTATTCTTTGCTTTATGGAAGGACACAAGTCCTACTGCTATGTATCAAAAGGAAACCTCACGTTTTGTTTCGTAAATAATAAGAATTCACTTCTCTTTTTATAGGAGACTTCCAGGATCTACCAACTCCCTCAAAACACTGCATATCTTTACTTGCAAGTGATTTGAGTGCTTTTTGTCCTGACGAATCGGCTTTTTCCTTCCTTCTTCCACGCTACTCAACTATTATCTTTTGCTTTCTTCCCTTTTCTTTACACCCCCATGCAAATTCCTATAAAGAAATGAAATCTTTACTGGAGGGAATATGATTAAAAGGAAGTTAAACATCCTTTAAACTTTCTAATACTTTGAGAATTAAGATTAAACTCCGAAAACTAAAATGAGATATCGATAGGCCACGATGCACACAGGTCATTACCAGATTTGACTTACATTTTAAGGGATGTCATAATAGTTTAAAACTTCACAATATTGACTTTTAAATTACAGTCGCAATTAATTAATCTTGCAATTGTAGTTAAATTGTTATTCTAATAATTATATGTTGTATTATACTTAACTATTAATTCTTGTATCCTCCGCAGTTATGCAATCTTCCAACTATAATTTAATTAATCCGCTTTTATTACTATATATAGAGATTGAAGTAGGGTACCACTAATACGTGAAGTTGACATGGAGGCCATTCATTCAAACATTCAACATTCAAGTATTGACAAGATATCGCGACATTTAGTTCTACTTTATTTATAAAAAAACCATCTTACAGTGAACACAATTGGTTTGAAGTGTAAGAGTGGCTAACGAAAAATGACAAAACATGCCATGTTCCTGTAATGAAAGTCCACTTCCATGCTAGCTAGCTGGCAGCTGCACCATGTCTCATTCGCAGCCAGCTCCCGCTACGGAACCAAATCCACTGTGCTTTTTATTCAATTCCAACCTGTGCTATCAATTTTAGCTACAAATTTTGCTGGGATTCACTGAAATTTGTGGCTAAAAATTGACTGTACAGGGTTAGACTTGGATTAAAGTAACAGAGGATCTTCACTCCCCCGCTACATATCAGAACTCTATGATTTGCGTTGAATTCTTTGACACTTGCATGATATAATATAGACCGACGTGATCGTTGATGGGCTTATAATATGTCCTTCCCTTTTGTTATTATTAGCTTGCTTGGCGTGACTTACACATGCATGGCCACTGTTTGTGAAGAAAACCATACACTGGAATTTGAAAGCGATGCCCATTTGGTTTTGATACACTAAAAAGAAATGTAGAAAAGATCACACGTGCTTGGCCACTCAAATCCGTCATAACTATCCATGTAATATTATTAATGGTGGGATTCAAGCTAGCTGGAATAGGCCATTTGATGGTTTAAAAGTTGGGAAAAGACATGCTTTACACATCGCGATCTGTTTATCATTTCTAGAGAATGGTGCAAATCGCTGCAATGTGTGCATGTATTGGAACGACTTTGGCATATACAAGTGAAAGGCTTCGTAGTTCTCAACAGTTTCTCTGACAAATGTAGGGTATACAATTCCTATTTTAGCAGGGTATAGCATTTATTTAAATGTATTTCCTGACTTGAGCCATAGTTTTGATGTCTTGCGGCGAAAGAAAGAGGCAAGCTTTGCACGATTTCTCACGATAGTGCCAATTTGGCTACTCTAATTAGCTTGATAATGTAGAGACAGTCGGGGACTTGGAAATGGAGTCCACAACTTGTTCTTGTGGGTAAATTGACCATATGAACCCTTTAGGTACAACTAAAAGGGCGGAATTTTTGGGTAAAATGGGGAATAAGGGTTGAAAATAAGGTTTAAGGATAAATAACACGTGATGCTTGAATGTTGGGGACATTGAAAGGAGGGAAAGTCGTGGCCAGATATGATGATGTCAGTGAGAGGCATGTGATGGTATCATATCATGTGCCTCTCTCTTCTTTCCGAGGAATGGTGCTTGATTTTGATCTAACCAACCAACGCTTTATGCTTCGACCAACCTTTGGAATTCTTCCTTTAATAATCACACAATTCTTATCCGTTACTCTTTTGAATATTTATTACTTAAATTATCAAATATATATAAACAAATTAGTCATTGAAAATTAATTTAATTTTTAATTATGTCTTCACTCTTAATTGATTATCTTTTCAAGAATTTTAAATAAACTACTATTTTTTATTATTATTCGAACTTTTAAACTTCAGTACCTATCGCTTTAGATCAGACTTTGAACCAATTATACCACAAGGCCTATTGAGGGGCTGGTATATGAGTGAATGATCTATCTCTATAGGAATAATATAGGAATAATGAGGCCTATGGGCAATGTCAAAGCATAAATGGTTTAATAATGCATCAAATGATTCTGGTGTGGGTCGGGGATAGATATGTAATAAGTCAAATGAATCGGGAACATATTTTAATTGCAAATGATCTTCTTAATTCCGAGCTGCTATGATAAGTGCATATCATTGAGACGTAAAACAGGATTAGCGGTTGACCTTGTTCAATACTTTGTACACATGGAGTGCAGCTAAAGTAAGTAGCTGATTCTTTTCACATCATCTTCCATTTGTTTTGTTGCTTGAGGTCAATTGGTTACACAGTGACTAGTAATGAGAAAAATTGAAGAGCATAGCCTCAATTGTTCTATCACATTCACCACCGTTCCACTGTCCATCAAGATTTGAAAGGCTTATTAAACCAGTTACTGTCAGAAGAACGGTTCTTAGGCCTGATCCAGTAATTGAATATATCAAAAGATACTGCCGTGGGCTCACTGAGTCTGGATCAGATAGAAGATGAACTGAATAGCCCATAATCAGTTTGGTTCTTTTCAAGATAGGTCCAACTTGAAAGAATCTTTTTCGCTCGTCTTTCCTTCTAGTTTCAAGAAATCAAAGACCAATGGGCTCATCAACACTTAACTTGTCCGTCATATCACTAAAGAACCGATACTCTGAAAACGTTGTCAAGAATTTGTATAAAGATAGATAATGTAGAAAGATCTCTCTTTTGCTATCCATCTTTCTGACTAATCTGCTGAAGATTTTGAGTAAATTCGTTGACATTCAAATGAATTGTTAAAACTATCGAATTGTCCTCACGAAAGATATCAACTAAATCTTTCTGGACTTTAATCAATGCACGAATCACCAAACCTATATTCATTAATTTTTAATGTTTTAAAAATCGGACTAAATATTCAACCGGTTAAAGAAAAATTTAAGATTTAAAGATTCAACCAGTATTAAACCGTTATATAATAAATAATAAATAAAGATTATAAGAGTAATTAAAAATAAAATTTTTTCATTGAAACAGAAAATACATCTATGTCATGTTTTGAATTTTGATTAATAGATACTAATATTCTTAATATTATAAAAAATTAAAATTTACATCTTCATCTTATTTTAAAATTTTATTATTTATTTAATATTTTCTCTTTATAGTATTGTAGTTATGAAAACTGGAAAGTTAAAACTTAAAACAAAACAAAATTCTCATGTTTATTAATTTTCCTACTAATGTAATGCTTGGGTAGATTCAACCATTATCATGAAGTTATAATATATTAATAAGAATATGGCATATTCTTTTTATTGAAAACCACTATACTGTTGTTATAATACATTAATATTTTCAGCTAATGGCCTTAACTCATCTGTCATCTCCTCTCATCTTAGTCTTCTTTGTACTCTCTCTTTCTCTCTTTGTAACTACACATTCCAAAATGTTATTGCCTCAATAGTTCATCTTCTTCTCATTTTTCTTCAATCTTCCAAGCCACCGTCGGAGTTGCCCTTGGAATACGAGGAATAATGTTGGGTGGTGAGCGGGAAAGTGGGGCATCACAGTGTGGGGTATTTTGTTTGTTCAACGTTGATGACACATTTTTCTTCCAACGAAAGTCCAGCCAGTTGATTGTCATATGGTTCGAGAAAGTGAAACATGTAGTGAAATCCTTAGTTATAGTTCTTCACAGTTTTGAGAAAATTGACCGATTTTTACTAATGACGATTAAAAGTAAAAACCGAACCAAAAATTAGTCCAGTTCTTACTTAATCTAGTTGAACCGGCCGGTCTAACTTGGTTTTTATATCTTTGTAAAATTTACATAAATAGGTGCAAGAAACCTAACAACTATTTGTAGTAAATTTATTGCGCTTCGTCGTTACAAGTTTAATAAGAATTCATTTCACATCGCTAAAGTATCATTTTCTTTACTGAACTTCATCAAATACAATCATGCATATTTAATAATTCTAGTAACATAAATGAGAAAATAGAGTGAAGTAGTAGTAGTAGTAGTAATAATAATAATAATAATACATAAATGATCTATAATATACCATGTTTTATTTGTCGTTTTTAATTTCTTTAAACTTTATGTTAAGTTGTAATAGAGAAATATGTTTTCTCTCGTTGCAAACTAAAATGTATTTTAAAAAAAATCTTTATGGGATCAAATCTTAGAAAAAAAAAGTACTTTTCAAACCTTAACATGTTTATTAACATATAAATTGGACCTTAACATTTCCTGAATGTACAAAATAGACCATAAATAGAAGGAAATTTTGATAAAGTTACTTTTTGTTAGTTAAATGCCTCTTCAATACTGATATAATATTATTTTTTATTTTTTATAATCTTAAAACGGATTCTACTATCACATGTACACTACGTAGCATAGTGAGACCTACTTTCAGATTTTAAAAATAAAAATAAAAATGTTTTCTATTTATAATAATTAATCTTAATTCCTAAAAATTTAATTGCTTTGTTATATTGATTTTTTAGTTAAAATATAATAACTAATCTTAGTGTAACGCCCCAAAAATATCGATTTTATAAATAGTACTTTTTGGGTCATAAATAGTGTATCATAAGGTGAATAATAACATCTGGGACCCAAACTGCATTTTATTTTATTTGACATCGGATAATATTATTCAAGGATAACCTGAGGATCAAATTAGAGCTCAAAACGATTTCGTTTTGAGGGTTTAACCAAGAGTTGACCAGTGGTTAAAGTTTGATCCGAGAAAGGGTAAAAGTCATACCCGAAACTATTAACGAAAATAAATGATATTAATTAAGGTCTTTATGTGAGGTTGATATTTTTCTTATAGGTATTTTTTTATTGAGCAAGAGAATTGATAGATAAAGTTTTTCTTAAAAAAAGAATTGGAAAACTTTTAATGAGGGACCACATGACAATTTTTGTCATTTTCTTGGTCACCTACCCTCTCTTCTTCACTAAAGAGTGCCGAGAACAACCATTCCTCCTTTCTTCTTCATTTTTCTTTCATTTCTTACATTTTTCAAGCCAATTTTCTTTAGTTTTAACCCCCAAATCACTTGCTAAACACTAAATCATCAACCTAAGGTCCCTAAACTCACCATATCAATAAAAAAATTGGGAAAAGATGAAGACAAGGTATATGGGTGTTCATGATGATTAGTACCTGAAAACTTATAAGGTAAATTAATAAGGTTGTAATTATTTTTAGTACATGGTTTTGATGTAGTTGCATGCATTTATGAATAAAATGCATGAAATTGAATTTGTTATACAGTATTATGAAGATAAAGAAGAGGAATTGAAGGAGAGAGAGAAAGAGTAAGAGAAGGAATAAGGAATTGATGATGAAATTGAAGTTTAAGGAAGTTTAATTTGAAGATTTAGACATCCTTTTTCCTAAAAATTGTGTATTATAAAATTTAGGGTTCTTGAAAAAATTGGGGGTTTATGAAATTGTTGTTAAAAATATTTAATTGAATGTTAAATGAAGTAGTATATGTGATTAATTGAGAATTTGGACTTATAATTTCTATTTTCTCCGATTGGCATACATTGTGAGAAACTTGATATGTATGTTATTTTTTTTGTCTAATTAGTGAGATGAATATGTCTTGAATGTTGTATAATTTGAATTCAAACCAATAACGGAAGAAAAAAAATGACACTTGCTTTTGTCCAATATGGAATAACTTGAATTGGCTATTATGAGTAATTATCATTAAATTTCAATGGAATTTAATTAGATTTTCCCCTAGTAAAATAGATAGGAATTGGAGGAAAGTGAACAGGTTGGCATGCCAATTAGGGAGTTAGCAGTACTGCTTCATAATATATGTTACCGGATTGTATGGCTCCGAGAGCTCAGTTCCAAATGAATGTATATATAAAAAATGGATTGTATGGTTCCAAGAACCCGATCTTGTATTTTTAAAAAATCTCGCCTATCCAGCTTGGTGATGCAATTCTGATGGAATTTACTTTGGGGCAATTACAAAAAGTAGATAAATGCATGATTAATGATTAAAGAACTTCAAGTGAAAGTAGTAATTAAATTGTACAATTTATTCATCATTGTGTAATTAGATAAGAATTATTTAAATAGATACATGCTTGTATTTCATAATTTGATTTTTTAAATGCTTATTTATACTTAGAAATAAATGAAGATATTTATATGTGACACAAATTATATATATTATTCGTGTTATGGTTGAATGAATTGAATTGAATGTGAAATGAAATTGCTTGAACACCACTAAGCGTATAGCTTAGCGTGTGGATTTTCTTTCCGAGCGTAGATTTTGAAGACAGCTAGAAGAAAGTTGTGGTAGATCTATTACATGACAAGAGTCACATAGAGGATTTCGGAAGAATTGGAGGTGGATATACTATAAATTTTTATTTTATTTTTGATTATGCCATGTACACATAAAGAAGTGAAGGATCTTACAAGATTTTATTGTGAATTATATATGAATATATGAAAGTTATATATGAAATCTAGTTTAGATGTGTTGAAATGTATTGGATGATGGGTAAATTATTTTGTCAAGGAATTTGACGTGGAGATGGATGGTTGAGTAACATGCATGAGAAGTGTAGTAAAGTTTCTTGCAGGAGGTTTTAAGTAAATATAGAGAAAACTCTATCTAATTTTTTTAAATAATGTGAATAGTCATTGCTAGATTAATGAGGTTTTAAATAGAAAATGTTGTAGCTTGAAGTATTGGTATTTAAGAATATGATAACACTCGGTATGCCGATTCCAATATCGGGTATAGGGTGTTACATTTAGTGGTATCAGAGCCATTAGGCAGTTTTGGGGTCTATAATTAAGGAAATAAAGGAAAAGTGAATTGTGTACATGCCAAATGAAGGATTATATGAGAATATGATGCGACTCTAATGTAGATCCACCCTTTCTGTTCGTTATAGATTGAAGAATGGAACTAGGCGCTCTGGGAGCTGCTGAGCGAGAGGAGGAAAGTCATGCCTCAGCGAGTGATACAGATAGAGGCATGACGGGACGACCAGCACATCTCGTACCACCACCTTCCGGTCACCCAGTTCCTAACCCAATAGAGTTTTTCCAAACTATGTTGGATTATGTGAAACAATAGATGGTTGCTGCTCCTCTTGTACAGTCAAAACCACCTCTTCCACTATAGAAGCTTACATTGGAGAAAGTCAAGAGGTTGGGAGCAAAGGATTTTCTAGGAGAGTCATCAATTACTACTCCATATGCTGAGTTTTGGCTAATCAAGATGATTTTTTGATCTTCTCCATTGCACACTAGAAGAGAGAGTGAAATCAAAGCAAACTCCACATACTATTCACCGAAC
>JAOTBA010000009.1:17822484-17835946 GCA_025629845.1 Erythroxylum squamatum | reverse complement strand
TGAGAATAGAGACTTTTGTAATGATGTTAGTTCAGGAAATTTTGTAATTTAGAATCATTGTAAGCATAAGCATTCAAGTTGTATCGTGTGTATTTTATATTTCATATTTTTGTATTTTTGGTATTTTGAAATGAGATTGTATAAACTCTTTTAGAATTCATTTATGATAAATGTTTGGTTTTTGGCTTGTGACTCGCTAATTTTTTTTGTTATTGTTCGATGTTCTTCTATTCTGGGCACGCCACCATTATAGGATGACGGGTTTCGTTTTGTCTCCGAATGTTTGGGCTCTGGAAACGGGGTCCAACAATTTAGTATCAGAGCAAGAGTTGGGTTCCAGAAACGGGATCCAACATGATGTGTGAAATATCAAATACAAAAATAAAATAGAGGAATAATTTTTAGAGTTCTTGAAAGTAGATGGCTCATCTAGATTGAGAATTTTCAATGAATTATTGAAAGTATTTAAGTCTCATGATCTTAATGTCCATAATGTAAGGAGTAAAGGTTATGACAATAGTTTTAATATGAAGGGAAAACACCACGGGGTTCAAAAGCGATTACTTGAAATAAATTTGAGAGCATTATATATGTCATGTGTTTTTCATAATCATAATCTTACTCTTAATGATATGGACATTCTTGTGTTAAAGTTGTTTCATTTTTTTTTTGGAGTTAAGAAACGCATATATGCATTATTTTCAAGTTCTCATAAAAAGGTGGAAGGTTTTACTAGATAATGTTTTCGGCTTAACCATGAAATCATTGTCTAACACTTATTGAGAGAGTCAAATAAAAAGTGTTAAAGCTATTAGATTTCAAGCTCCTCAAATAAGATTGGCTTTAATGGAATTATCTTGATCTTATGATGATGCCAAGTCAAAGAGTTAAGCAGAAAGTTTAGTTAGTGTAATTGAGAGTTTTAAGTTTTTACTTAGAATTGTTATTTGGTATGATATTTTATTCACTATTAACACAATGAGTAAAAAGTTGCGGTCTAAATCTATGTCCATTAACGTTACCATGGAGCAATTAGAATGTGTGATGATATTTTTTAAGAAATATAAAAACGAGAGATTTGCCTCTAGTATGAATATTGTCAAAAGTCTTGCACACGAGATGAATGTTGAGCTTACATTTCCAACTAAACATTGTATTATTATGAAAATACAATTTGATGAAAATGATCATGGAGAAGTACAATTAGTTGAGGATTCTTTTAGAGTTAGTTATTTTATAATTGTTGTGGATATGGCAACTACTTCGTTGAAGAATATATTTGAACTATTAATGACATTTGAAAATATTTTTGGATTCTTATTTGATTTAGATAATTTGACGTTGTTGGATGATAATGAATTAAGAGAATGTTGTACTAATTTTACAACTATTTTTTCTCATGATAACGTGTCAAATGTAGATTTAGATGATCTTTTTCCTAAATTAAAAGTGTTACAAATGACTTTGCCAAATAAGTGAATGTCATTAGTTGAAAATTTTAAATTTGTTAAAGCTATAGATTGTTGTCCAAATGTTTCAATTGTTTATCGAATTCTAATAATTATACCTATGGCTGTAACATCAATTGAGAGAAGTTTTTCAAAGTTAAAATTATTGAAAACCTACTTAAGGTCATCAATGCCATATTAAAGGTTAAATAGTTTAGTTATTTTATGTATCGAGAAGGATATATTTAACAATATTGATTTTGACACTATTATTAATGATTATGCATCTAGAAATATACGGAGAAATTGTTTTTCATAAATCATGATCATTTGTGTGCTTGTTAGGGCAATTCTCTTTGTGTTTTGCAATATGATATTGCTGTTCAATTGTTGCTACTGCTATTTTGTTGTTACTGCTACTATTTTTAGTGATTTTATTGTTGCTGACATTTGTAAGAGGTTATTAGTTGATGTTATCATCATTTACTATGTTGTTGAGCATGTGGAGTTATAACTCGAGTCACTTATGTATGAATATTAAATTTTCATAATAAAAAAATGTTTTTAAAATTTACATATTTGTATATTATTGATTTATTGGAATTGTTCTTTTTACCTTGTCTACGTTAGAAACGACCTTGGTCACTAATTTATATTCGATACAAAGACTTTCATAGTAATCCTAACCTACAGAATGTTCATAATAATTATATCATAAGAGAATAAAGTTTGAAAATGCATATAAAAACAAAAAATTGTATTGATAATGTCAAGATTATAATATACATTACACAAAAAAAGCAATACTGTCTATTTATAGAAAATATTGGAACAAAAAGTTAAAAAATTAGTAGATTTTAACAAACAAACCTTTTAAATACTGGAACAAAAAATTAAAAAATTAGCAGATTTTTAGCAAACAAACCTTTTATCACCAACTACGAATCATTATCTCCCTTTCATTATTTACATTTCTAACCACTACCTGTTTATTTACTAGGCGTTTGGTTTGAGCACGGGGTTGGCTATGGATATGAGTATAATAGTAGAAGGGGTTGGGGATGGGTATGAAAAATAAAAAAATGATGCTTGATTTGTAACTTGGGTTTCTGTATTAATACCAATAACATTGTTTGGTTTGTTGCATTAATGGGAATGAAAGATAATACAATACCATTTTTACCCTCAATAAAAATAAAAATAATTTGCCCTTCATATGTTTATTGGGGCTATCTCCATATGTTTGTAAAAAAAATAATCAGTTTTGTCAAGGAATTTTATCGCAATTTTCGAGCATTAGATGAGCTATATAATCATTTGTCAACAGAGCTGCATAATGCCAACAATACAATTACAACTATATTTCCATATCATATTTAAAATAGAATATAAAGCATAAAACAACATCAAAATAAACTTAAAACATAAACCTAGAAAGATATCTATCCAGCTCATTTAACATCAAATTAAAATGAGGGATTTCAGAAAATATGCCTGGAGGCGCAGAACAAAAAATTCCTTCATTGACGAGACGCGATAAGGCAGGATGGGAGATTGTAAGAAATTGAGAGGCGATAAGTAAGTAAAGAGGATGGTAGGGCAAAGGATGAGGATAAAAGAGTAAAAACTAAACGTGATAAAAACTTAGATTGGAATAAAAATTTGATACCCACCCCCTTGGTGGGTTTAGTAGATTCTCAAATTTAATGGGATAAATCCATTCCCCTGGAATTGAAAACTCCAAAGCAAACACTGTTTTTTACAATTATTTCATTCCTTCGTTTCCAAGCCCTCAAACCAAACGCCCCCTTAATGTATTACTCATATTTTCATATAAAATAATACAGTAAACCACACCACAGGCATACATGCAAATCAGTTGGTTTTGTAGTTAAATTGTGGCCTTGATAATAATTATATCTTAAGAGAATAAAGTTTGAAAATACATATAAAAACAAAAAAATTTATTGATAATGTCAAGATTATAATATACATTACACAAAAAAAAAGCAATACTGTCTATTTATAGAAAATACTGGAACAAAAAATTAAAAAATTAGCAGATTTTAACAAACAAACCTTTTAAATACTGGAACAAAAAATTAAAAAATTACCAAATTTTTAACAAACAAACCTTTTATCACCAACTACGAATCATTATCTCCCTTTCATTATTTACATTTCTAGCCACTACCTGTTTATTTAATGTATTACTCATATTTTCTTATAAAACAATACAGTAAACCACACCACAGGCATACATGCAAATCAATTGGTTTTGCAGTAAAATTGTGGCCTTGGATCCCATTCCAATTATGTTTCTTGTACCAATAACACCGTTACCACCGAAGCTATCAGCACTACTAACACCGTCAGCTCCATCGGGACCAATAAGGTCAGTTTTGTTACGTCTATGTTTAGTTGGGAGTTTATTAATAGAATAGAATGAAATGTAATATTATTTCCTCATTTAAGAGGAGAGTTTATAGTAAAATGGAGGAATGAGATAAAAAAAGAGGGCTTTATATTACATCTCATTCCATCCTAAACAGTAACAATGAAAAACTTCTGATTTTGGAAATTTAAGATGTAATGTAAAATGATAAACAACTTTTCACTATATTACATTATAAATCTTTCTTTCAAACAACATTTCATTATATTATATTATAAATCCTTCCATTCTTTCCAATCAATAATTTTCTAATATTACATCCATTTCATTCTATTAAAATTCTTTGGTCTGACCAAACATAACCTAATAAAATCATCAGATCTATCAGGGTCATCATTTGCAAGTAAAAGAACATTGCATCCCCCACTAACTGATGGTTTAATAACTTCTCCTGCGTTGCTATGATTAAGCCGATGCCCTTCCGTTATTACTGCCGCTATCAAATTCTTAAATGATTTTGTTTGGTTTAAATAAATGAAGCTATTATACAAATGGGTTGATTTAATTTTTAAAAATTAAATTCTTTTTGAACCCTTTAAACGTAAACGCTTAAGTTCAAAATACACTTTTAGCTAATCTTTTTAACGTAAGAGCTCACTGAAACTAAGATTATAAAGGAAGTCTTGCCCTTCTCTCTCGAGCGGTGCAAGTTGTGTCATGCCCTGGTGCATGTGTTTGTTCTGTTAATCTTTCCACTTGTTTTCTTTTCCGTTTCTCTAGTTCGCTCCTGTTCGTCATGGAGCCTGATTTCCAGCGCTTATCTATCCGTGACAAAGAAGATGTCGAACTTGTGATCAAGGTTTCAGGGTTAGAAGGGAGTCATATTGATTATAACTTGAGTTTACTTGGCAGGTTTCTGGGAGAAAGGAGTATCAACTTCGAGGCCATGGAAAGGACGCTCCTCAATCTCTGGCGCCCCATTAAGGGTTGCTCGATTAAACCGTTTGGAGGGGAAGGCCTCTATCTTTTTCAGTTCTTCCACATTGTTGATCTTCGGCGAATGATGGCGGGAGGGCCATGGAGCTTTAACAACTGTATTCTTTTGGTTCATCAGCTGCGGGAGGGTGAAAATCCAGAAGATGTGGAATTTCATTTTGCGGACTTCTGGGTTAGAGTGCATGATTTACCCCCAGGTTTTGCGTCGGAATCTCTAGCGATTACTCTGGGCAATATCATGGGTATGTTTCTGGAATATGATATGGGTAACAAGTGTCATCATTTTGTGGCTTATATGCGTATTCGAGTGAGAATAAACATCACTGAACCTTTTATGAGAACAAAGAAGATCCACAAGGAGGGGGGTGCTTTCTTTGATGTTGCGTTTAGCTATGAACGGATACCGCTCATCTGTTATCTGTGTGGGGTTCTTGGTCATAGTGAATCTAGTTGTGTAAAACTTACTGAGCTGCCGAAGGTCGAGATTAAGCGGGAGTGGCCGGAGGAAATCAGATCGGAGGTGCGTATCCAAAACAGAATCAAGCCTAATCAGTGGAGAAGAGATCCCGCGTATCCCGCTTCTTTTGAAGGCTGGTCCACCAATCAGGGGATTTCGTATCTGGGAGCTGATCGATTTAAGCGAAATCGTGTCATTAATACATATGGATCTTATAGTAGACAGTCTAATTTCGCAGCAACTGTTGACTTAACCCGAACTGCACCTGTTGTCCCTGACATGGAAATATCTGGTACGGAGGCGACGTCAGCTGAAGTTCTAAGGGAGAAGGAAATTACTGGTATGGTTGTCGAGGAAGTTAAAAAGCGTCCTCGTGAAACTCCTTGTCATGGTCCAAATTTCGGTGAGATGAATGGTAGTAGAACTTCATCATCATCGGCGGCAAATTCAACCTCTACTGCTTTACCAACGACCGGTCTTGCTAGTGAGACCCGCCGATCACCATGATTTGCATCGCCTGGAACTGCCGGAGCTTGGGCAACCCGCGGGCAGTAAATGCTTTAAAAGATGTTGTTCGTACTATTAAGCCTCAGTTTCTTTTTCTTAGTGAAACTCTTGTTACGTCTAGTAGGTTGGAAAAAATTCGCAGTTTGTTAAATTTTGATTGTTGCTTTAGTGTTGATCGGCATGGACGCAGTGGAGGTCTTGCTTTGTTTGGAATAATAATTTGAATGCTTCTGTTTTGGGTTACTCGAATAATCACATAGACATAGAGATTACCCTTTCTAACAACTTTAAATGGAGGTTTACCGGTTTCTATGGTTTTCCTGACTCTCATCGAAAACGGAGTAGTTGGGAATTGC
Organism: Erythroxylum squamatum; assembly: GCA_025629845.1. Classification (NCBI taxonomy): domain Eukaryota; kingdom Viridiplantae; phylum Streptophyta; class Magnoliopsida; order Malpighiales; family Erythroxylaceae; genus Erythroxylum; species Erythroxylum squamatum. The sequence goes on along the minus strand of JAOTBA010000009.1, from coordinate 17,829,787 downwards.
TCAAAGCTCTTTCTCGTCAGTATAGCTTACCATGGGTTTGCATGGCTGATTTTAATAATCTTCTCTCTGTGATGTGAATGATAAGTTCGGTGGAAGGGACTACCCTGCCCCTCTTATGGACGGGTTTCGGTCGTGCATTGAGGACTGTCGTCTTGTTGATGTTCCCCTTAAGGGTTTTGGGTATACTTGGGAACGTGGGAGAGGGTCGGATTCGTTGGTAATGGAGCGGCTTGATAGGGCTTTTGTTACGGCAGACTGGATTGAGCTTTTTGCTTTTCATAAACTCTATAATTTGGTTAGCCCCTATTCGGATCACAGTCCCATTAAGTTGGTTGCTAGCACTGTCTTTCCAATTAAAAAAATTAGCAGATTCAAATTTGAGAATAAATGGTTGCTTGAAATTGGTTTTATGGAGGTTGTGTCACATGCTTGGTCAAGAGGTCGTGATACTGATCTTTTAGATAAAATCGCTAACTGTAGTGTGGCCCTTACTGAATGGCAGAAATCGCAGGACCACAATTTTACACGTAGGATTGCTTCCTTGAAAAGGCGTATTAAGGCTATTCGTTTGTCTAGAGCTGATGACGTGTTACTTTTGCAGGCTAAAAATGAGCTCTCAAATCTTCTTGCGCAAGAGGCTATTTATTGGAAGCAAAGGTCTAAAATTTTTTGGCTTAATTTTGGGGAAGCTAATTCCAGGTTTTTTCACGCACAGGCCTCCAAAAGAAAGAGGATTAATCACATTGAGTTTTTGGAGGATGCTCAGGGGAATGCTGTAGCGGATATCGATCTTATGTGCTCTATTGTTATGAACTACTTTAATGATCTTTTTGCAGCTCCATTAGAGGCACCAATCACTGATGAGTTTGATGGTATTCAAAAGGTGGTGACAGACCATGATAACTTATCCCTCTTAGCCCCCTTCAGGTTGGAGGAGTTTAAGACTGCTATTTTTGAAATGCACCCTGATAAGGCGCCTGGCCCTGATGGTATGAATCCAGCTTTTTTTCAAAAATGTTGGAACATAGTAGGAAATGATATTTTTGCACATTGTTGCTCCTGGTTAGACAATTGTGAGTTCCCTGACTATTAAAATAGTACTACTATTGTCCTAATTCCAAAAAAAGAAAAGGCTAGTAGTATGAAAGATTTACGACCTATTGCCCTTTGTAATGTGATCTATAAACTCATAGCTAAGGTTCTCGCTAATAGACTCAAAGTGATTCTTCCTAAGCTTATCTCTCCTATGCAGTCAACGTTTGTCCCTGGTCGGTTAATTTCCGACAATATTATGGTTGCTTTTGAGATTATTCATTATATGAAGAATAAAGGGCGTGGTTCGTAGGGTGATATTGCGTTCAAAATTGACATTAGTAAAGCTTATGACCGAGTGGATTGGCGATATCTGGAATTTATTCTGTTAAAGCTAGGCTTCGATGTAAAATGGGTCCGATGGGTAATGTTGTGTGTTACTACAGTTCATTATTCGGTGGTCTTGAATGATAGAACGGTTGGCCCTATTGTTCCAAATCGAGGGCTTCGACAGGGTGATTTGTTAAGTCCTTATCTATTTATCTTATGTGCTGAAGGTTTATCGGCCCTTTTAAGGAATGCCGAGTCTCACGGTGCTATTCATGGTGTTAGTATTTGTCGGGGGGGCCCTACAGTTTCCCATTTGTTTTTTGCTGATGATAGCTTCTTTTTCTTTAAAGCTTCCTCGGTTTAGTGCAGACATATCAAGCGGATTCTTTCCACTTACGAGGCAGCATCGGGCCAAGCTATTAATTTTCAGAAATCTGGCATCATGTTCAGTTCAAATACTAAACCCGATGTTAAGCAGGAAGCGATTTCGATTCTGGGGGTATCTCAACCGCTTGATCATGGCAGGTATCTGGGTTTGCCTTCACTAATTGGGAAGAACAAGAAACAAGTTTTCGCATTCTTGAAGGATCGTCTTAGTAAACATGTTCACAGTTGGACAAATCGACTACTCTCCAAACCGGGCAAAGAGATTGTCCTTAAGACTATTGCTCAAGCTCTTCCTACCTTTTGCATGAGTGTTTTTCTACTTCCTCAGGGCATTTGTGATGACCTGCACAAAATGATGAATGCTTATTGGTGGGGCTCTTCATCAGGAAACCGATCAAAAATTCATTGGGCCAAATGGGAGAGACTCTGTGTTCCGAAGAAGTTGGGAGGTATGGGATTTCGCGACTTACATTGTTTTAACCTTGCTATGCTTTGTAAGCAGGGTTGGCGTTTTCTAGCTCACCCAGACGCACTGTCAAGTAAGTTGTTTAAAGCACGTTATTTTCCCAATTGTAACTTCCTCGATGCAACAGAGGGTCGAAACCCTAGCCTTATTTGGAAAAGCATCTATTCGGCCAAGCATCTTTTGAGTCAAGGGGCTCGTTGGCGAGTGGGTAATGGTGACTCGATCTTTGTGTTCAAAGACCCATGGTTGAACCGGGACAGTGGTTTCTTTGTTCGATCATCTCCGATAAGCGGCATGGAAGACTTGAAGGTTAGTGATCTGTTTAATACTTCGAATTCAGGTTGGGATCGATTGTTTGTAAATGGGGTTTTAGTTCCAGAGGATGCCTCTCAAGTGTTTAAAATCCCTATTTCCCCTTTGTTGCCTGCGGATCTGTTTTGTTGGCATTTTTCCAAGAATGGCATCTACAGTGTTAAATCGGGTTACAGATTAGCCACCGACACCAATTCTCAGCTCTCATCTTATGTGGTTGGAGGTCCGTGGAATTCCATCTGGAATGCTCAGCTTCCTCCAAAGATTAAGGATTTCCTCTGGCGGCTGCTGCGTGGCTTTCTCCCTTGCAAACAGAGACTTCATGACAGAGGAGTCTCTTTGGATGTTTCTTGTAATAGGTGTGGTTCAGTGGAGACGGTGGATCATCTGTTGCTTTCTTTCCCCTTTGCTAGAAGTGTTTGGATTGCTGCAGGGATTGCTCTGCACGGTGTTGATATAACAACCTGCATCTCCTCTATGTTAGTTGCCAATCTTTCTGATTCTGGAAAACGTATGATGGTTATTTGTTGGAGTATTTGGTTTCACCGAAATCTTTTGTGTTGGGAGCAAAAGGATGTCTCTCCGGGTGTAGTGGTGACTTTTGCGGATGAGTTTCTTAAGAATTGGCAAGAGGCTAAATCTGCGTTTAATCAGCTCCCTATGAACTATCATATTTCTCCTCGTATTCAACCTTGGTGTACGCCTGAGGTTGGTTGGGTGAAGTGTAATGTGGACGCATCGGTTTCGAAGAGGGATAATAGTTCAGGATTTGGGGTTGTGCTTAGAGATGCCCAAGGTCGATTTTTGAAAGCTTTTTCGGGGCATATTCCTTTTTGCGTGGATGCTTTCATGGCTGAAGCAATTTCGATTAAAGAGGCTCTGACATGGCTCAAGAGTGAAAATCTAGACAGAATTGTTCTAGAGTCGGATTGTCTAGCAGTGGTGAATAATCTTCTTAAGTCTTCCAGTAATCTATTAAAGGTTGGTGTAGTGTTTGTTGAGTGCTCAGCACTCATGGCTCACTTCCAACATTTGTCCATTCAATGGACTTCGCAAAGTGCTAATAAAGCTGCTCATTCGTTAGCAAGGGTCGCTTTATTTCATGCAAACCGTCTTGTTTGGGATTTTATTCCTAGTAGTATTGTTTCTGCTGTTCGTGCTGATTCTTCTGCGTTTGTAATCAATTCTGAAGAAGCTTAGGTCCGAGTGTATAGGGTAAAGCCTATTGGCTTTGGGTTTAGTTGCTTCCTCAGGTTTGATTCTTTGTTTCCTTAATGAATCCTTTTAACTTCAAAAAAAAATCGTTTTTGTTTTTCTATGTGATTTTATTCATTTTATTTTTATTACAAATTATTTAGAAATTTTTTTGTAATAGTCAAACTTATAAAATTGATTTTTATTAATTTTTTATTAAATTACTTTTAATAAAAGCCAATATTAAAATTCAATAGGAAGAATCATTAACTTTTATTATTTGTACAATAATTAGTAATATGACATTTTCTATTAAAATAATTTTTATTAAAAAAAATCACTAATGCTAATTAAATTAAAAAACTACTTAAAATATTTAATTTAATAATTTAGAATTTTATCTAGTTGGTTAACACAATAATATTCAATCATTCCATACTTGCAGATTAGGATAATATTTGGCTTGGCAAACTTATGATAGTTAATAACTTAAAATATAATTTATTATATTTTTTTCTTTAATATGTTAATTTTTCGTATATTGATGATGTATTGAGACCTTTTTTTTACTTTGCCCGGAGCTTATAAAATGTTATGAATGACCCAACTTAAACTTACGACCTTGCGGTCACAATGAAACATCTTTTGTAGTTATTACCTCGTAATAATATATTTAAAATAAATAAAGTCGCTGGAAATTCCATGATATGTACCCTGAAACAAAGGTAACATTTTTTTAAAGAAGTCTTATTTAGACCAGTGCCTAAATTGATGATTGGTCTTTTTGACTAGGGACTTTTGTTGACGAAGGCATCAAACATGAGGTAACATTTCCTCGCCGGCAATATTAATCTTATGATAAAGTGTAATATAAACTTTGCATAAAGTCATAAATCAATTTCATTATTGCAGACTTTGGTTAGAGAGTTTTCTCCCTCAATATCTCATCTTACATCATCCATCCTAAACTCAGCTGCCAGTCTAGTCTGCCTACCGTGTTTAGTTTATTTTTATTTTATTCCTCAGGTGAAATTCTCAAAAACATTTATACGTGGCACGTTTTGATTTGCCAGAGTGTAATATCCAAGACTAACAATGGAGACAGGGTGGTGAGTGGTGACCAGAAACAACTCCTTCCTTGTGTTTTGTGCCTCTCTATTTATTGAATCTTCTTTCACTTGGAATCTATAGAGCAGGAACATGGATTGGCTGACACGGTTCCTGGCGGCGGTGGCTTTCTTCGCCGTCGGCGTTATATTCTCGCCGGAAACATTTGGATCGAAATCGATTACTCAGCTCGCCACCTACCTCAAGTTGGCTCACGTAGTCTGTTTCGCCACCGCTTTTGGTGCCGCCCTTTGGGTCACTTTCATTGGCGGCATTATCATGTTCAAGTATACTCCTCTACTTCTCTCTTGCAAAACTGAATTTGATAACACCAATAATTTCTTCTTTTCTGTGTTAAAAATTTAGGAATCTTCCTAGGCATCAGTTTGGTAATTTGCAAAGCAAGATGTTTCCTGCCTACTTTTCGCTGGTTGGGGTTTGTTGCGCAATATCTGTGGCGTCTTTTGGGTATCTACACCCGTGGAAATCGGCAACCACTAGCGAGAAGTATCAGCTCGGGTTTTTGCTTTCCTCTTTTGCATTTAACCTTACCAATTTGTTCGTCTTCACACCAATGACCATCGAGGTATTGTTATTCCTTTATCAAGATTTTCTTATCACGTTTTATACTAGACCAATTAGAATTTGTATTATCACCAATGGGTTGAATGATCTTGACTTGGGAACTAGTGTCTTTTTGTCATCCGTGCGTAAGATTTTTATTTTCCAGGTTCTGAAAAACTTGGGAAATTTTGGTCTAATGGTAGAATTGGATTGAATTTGACTGGAATTCTGTATATTTTATCTGCGAAATGGCATGCTTGAATAGGATTCTTATAATTTTTCGCATTTCCTATATTCTCAAATTCCATTCTTCTTTTTATCATTTCCTGTATGGTGGAAAGATGTTTCTCTTTTTGTTTGTTGATTGTAAATGGGTCTTTGGAAAATGCTGGCATCCCAGTTGTTTCCTTCTTGGTCTCCTCTTCTGATTTTAATTACTATTCAGTTTCTTTATGGGATTATTTTGATATGGTTTGGTTTGGTGTGTTAGATGATGAAACAAAGGCACAAAGTGGAACGGGAAGATAATATTGGAAATGAAATTGGAGGGTCAAAGAATAAAGAAGTTGCAAAAACTAATCCAAAGCTTGCGGCCACGAACAAGAAGTTTGGTATGATACATGGATTATCTTCCCTCGCAAATATCATGTCATTTGGTAGCCTTGCCATGCATTCTTGGTACTTGGCTGGTAAGTTGAACCTGTAATTTGGACTATAGTCAACACTCTCAAGCTTGGGACATGCGTCTACACCTTTGCTTCTTAATACTAGCTTCTTCTTTGTTCCCCGCCCAGTTTGTGAACTCTTGAGCGATGTGATGAAGTGAGAATAAATTCTGGTATTTGCACTTACTATTACAATGTCAGAGTTTACGAACTGGCAATTATGCTTCACCATTTTAGACAGCAAAGTAACTAATATTTGCATGAAATTGCACCGGAAGTTGGTTTTTAAAATTGTATATCGTAGAGGCCAAGTTTGAATCAAGTGAATGAGCAGAAGCAAAACCAGTCCAATCTAGCCTTCAAGGGCCTTCATAGTGGCTTTGGACTCGTTTTTTTGAATACTCGGTCGTTTAGGCCGTTAGTTGCCGTTAGATCGGATGCATATGATGAAAAAGGGTCAGTAAGTGAGGTGATGGGCAGACGGGAAGTTTCGGAGACTGTTAAGTGACCGTTTCATCACAATAGTTTAAGCTGTCGTGTGAGGTTAACTTAATTAGTTTTATATATTCACTAACACACCCTCTCAAGTGAAAGCTCTTTAGGTGGGTGGTAGGATTTGAACTCACGACTACTTGGTCACAAAGGCTCTGATATTATGTTAAGTGATTGTTTCACTACAATAGCTTAAGCTATTGTGTGAGGCTAACTTAATTGGTTTTATATATTCACCAACAAAGACCAACTATAAATACAAGAAAGATGTTCTTATTTTCGGTGATCATCAGAAGCGGTCTATTTGCGAAATATCTTTTTGCTGTTAAGAATTTACTAAAGAAAAAAGAGAAAACCTCATCAGAAGAAGTTGGAATTTCAAAATTGTTAGGTTTCAGTTGTCAAACCTAATAATTCGTGATTTACGGGCGTTGAAACAAAATTCAAAAGGTTCTTTGTGACGCACACACCGGTCATAAGAGTACAATGTTTCACAGAGACCTTTCTATACATAAACTAAACAGTTACCGGTGACTATGCCAGTGCCTTGCTGTAGATAGGCACTAGGGGTGTTCAAGAAAACTTGCGAACCTGTGAATCGGACCTGAACCGCATAAACCTAACCTGTAAATAAGGTTAACCGAATCTGAGTTCAGGTTCGGTTCGAACCGAACCTAAAAAATCAGGTTCATGGTTCAGGTTCAGGTTTCTAACTTGCGGTTCTAGGTTAACCGAACCTAAACCGCACCTATAG
>JAOTBA010000009.1:17796504-17816394 GCA_025629845.1 Erythroxylum squamatum | reverse complement strand
GGACGATTGATGACTTGATGTTGTTGTATTGTTGATTTCAATTGTGATTTGGGAATTGGGGATTTCAATTGTCATTTTAATTGTCAACCAAAATGGAAATTTAAATTTGAAATTTGGAATTTGATTTTAGCATTTTGGTATTGAAAATTAGGAGTGGATTGAAAAAAAAATTTAGAATTAGAATTGGATTGTAGAATTAGAATTGGATTGAAAATTAAATTTAGAATTGAAATTAAATTTTGGCATATCAATATGTTTAGGGACTATTTTGCAATTTTTAAAAAGTTTTGGGACTATTTTATAAATTTAAAAAATATCCCGAAACGGTACCCGGTACTAACCGGTACCGGTACAGTTCCGTTTCAGAGCTCAATCCGGTACTAAGTCCGGTACGGTATTCAGAACATTGGGTAATGTACTAATGTTCCAATTGATTTGGAGCAAAGTTGGGTGGGAGTTGGATGGACCCGGGAAGTTAGGTCTGGCGTACAGAGGAGAGGAGAGGACAGTTAAGAATCCCTGTTTTGGGCCCAGTTTGGATATAGGACAGTTAAGAATCACTCTTAGACTAGACAACCCACTTGGCAGTTTTCGTGATGTTACTTCCCGTTTAATAAATGGACAAAGATGAAAGAAAAAAAGAATAATATAATTATTTTAGTACTTATTAAAACCTTGTTCTGGTTTATTATTTCTCAATATAATTTTTAACTAATATAAATATTGACTATGATAGTAATTTAGTTGCTAAAATGAATTTTATTATTTTTAATAAATATATCTATATTTTAAGATTTGTTACTAATAGATCAATATAATTTTTTAAAAAAATTTATACTTTTAGCCAAAAATGCAAAAACTTTTTTCAAATGTTATTATCAATGCCAATATTTTATTTAAATTAATACATATTTGTCAGATTATTAAAATTATAGTCTGCGAATCATGTCCAAATTAACGGTAAAAACTAATTTATGATGATAATTTTTAAAAAAATAGAAGACAATTCTACACTTAGAAGGAAAGATATAGAATTAAAATGAGTTTTTTTTCCTTTTTAATCTTGTAATAAAACAAACTAAAATTTTCGTTTAATTGTTTCTCCTATTTTTATTACAATTAATTATATTAAAATCCGATCACCAGAAAAGTCCAGAAGACATTTCTTTTCTTAAAGGACTATATGCGCTGCCGTTTACAAAATTGAACCTGTCTTAACTCTTACCTCCTACTTTCGCGTAGAGCAGCTTGTTGAAAACAAAGACGAGCTCGAGGTCGACGGCAGTAAGTGACCAAAGTGTTATAGGCGTATCTGCTGCTACCATCGCCAGCCAGTGATTTGTCCCTTCTTCGCCATCTTGCGGGGTTTCCGCTGTTACCACCTATATCCTATAGAAATCCTTTCATATTCGTTTGCATTTGGCAAACGGAGATAAAGGATCTGGAAAGCTAGGGTTTTCTCATTGTTTCCAGGCATATCGAGTTTCCATAGAATCGAATTGAGTAACAGAGTCTTCAAGGATGAACAGTTCTTTTGCAGGGCAGTCGTCGAAATCGAAAGCCGGGTCTTCGCAGCCTTCGGAGACTTCTTTTAAGAGGAAAAGAGGAGTCTTTCAAAAAGATTGTAAGCAAGTCATTAAGCGATTCTTTCTACTTAGTTCTACGTAGCCAGAAATTTGTATTCACTAATATTTTTTTTCCTCCTTCGGGGTATGTTCAGTGCAGCATATGATGTATGGTTTCGGTGATGATCCTAATGTAAGTCCTTCCTTCTCACTCTGTACGTTGCTGACTGAAGCCATACTGTCAGTGTTTCCCTCGTTTCATTGATTTGTAGTAGGTAATTGTGTACCATTTTAAGTTTAAGGTGTATATGCATATGCTATTGCTTGTTTATTGAACCGATTGGTTGTACACCATTCGTGATTTTGGGGAAATGCAGATGTTTCTGCAACATACGATGCGATTATATCATCTTTGTTGTTAGTAGGCCCTCTATTGATTTAAGTTCTGGATCAAAATTTATTGTTTTGGTTTGTGCTTTATCTTGAGTAGCTTAGTGTTCAGGATGTTGTATTTCTTTCATCTTTGTAATTGGATCTACTGTTTTCACGTACCCTATTTATTGAATTTTGCATTTTATGAACAGCCACTTCCAGAAACTGTGGCACTTGTGGAGGATATTGTGGTTGAATATGTGACGGATCTGGTATGCATTCTACAGCACTAAAACTTATATTGAGGAAAATGGTATCTTAGTTAGTCAGAATCAAATCTTAATGTTTTAACCCTTTTGTAGGCTCATAAAGCCCAGGATATAGGGTCAAAGAGGGGAAAGCTATCTGTTGAAGATTTTCTTTACGTAATACGAAAGGTACTTTCACCATAGATATGCGTGGGTATTGGGATGAAATTTCTTTTTTGAAACTTTCAATCATTGTTGTATGGATTCCATTGTGAGTATCACTTGTAACTATTTCGATGTTTCTACATTTGTAAAACCTTCATCATTCATTCACCATTTAAGAAGTAAGAAGGTTGTGGGAAGGATAAAAGATCTTTTTAAGTTGAATACTACAGGAACTTTTAAGGTTAAATAAAGCATTGGACATATAGGCATCATATCCCTTTTTATTGTAGGTTTTCGTCTTGAATATAAGTTTGGTCGTTGTAGAGAATCATCAACTCCTTATTCTTGTTTTCACCCTCATTAAGTTGTTTGAGATATGCTGCTATCTTATGTAGTTAGATGTTTGCTAGATGGTGCTAATATGATTGTTGCATTTATGTTGACTGATCTCAAATATCTGATGCTGCAGGACCTGCCAAAGCTTAACCGCTGCACGGAGTTGCTTAGTATGCAAGAAGAGCTGAAACAAGCAAGGAAGGCTTTTGAGGTAGATGAAGAGAAGCTAGCAACACTCGAATGATATTCTAGAAAAATAAATAACTATGCATCTGATATTGCAGAAATATAACTATGCATCTTATTGCTACTTCCTTGAATTAATAATACTATCTTTGTATACTTATTGTAAATAATAAAACCGATTGAGCTTCCTAACTGATTTCGTGGTAGCTGATGTGATTATCAAATGTTGAAATTAAAGAAGAGAAGAGGGCTCCAAATCGTAATTGTAACTTGAGAGGAGTTGAATTTGTTATTTGGATTCACTATCCTTAAACTCCTCTGGAAGGTGAGAAGATTAAGGTCTGAGGTTTAGTCAAATGAGACAGTTCTTCCTCCTAGTCAGACTAGTTGAAGTTAGGGAAAACATCAACCATCTGTGACATGAAACCGGAGTCCATGGTTTCCATCACATGCAGATGTTAAGGTTTCAAAACATTGGAAGTTAACATGAAAAGGACAAAAATATTGGAAGTAGGTGTAACAAACAAAAGGATGTAGGCAAGGAGAACCTATGCTAGTCCTTAACATTTAAGAGTGAAATATATAGACTTTTTAAATTTGTTTCCATTTTTTTGGGTCAAATTTCTGTTAATGCCCCACTTAATATTTAATAATGGAATACATTGACTTTTTAGTTTTGTACTAGTGTGAATTGAACGCTTTAATGAGGACATTCTGGATTGAAAAAGTTCAGAAAGGAAGTTTTATGATTGTTGTAAGCATCCAGCTGGCTGAATTATTTTATAAAGCAAATGATATGTTGGATCAAGTTAAATTCTAGTTCATAATTTTGATGTTATTATAATATTTTATTACTAATATTTTTATCTTTAATGATATTAATAAATTATTATGCGAAAGATCAAGCATGATGGAATGGTAAAGTGAATAGAGGAGCCAATGGAATCAATTTAACAATCAAAGGATGAAGAAAATGAGTGAAACGGAGCATATGTGCAATTTAAACGAAGAAATAAGAATAAGGAGGAATTGAGCGTATTAAGACTTAAGCAAAGGTTTGTAATCCTTTTTGTGACCTTGATTTATAAAGAAAACCTTTTAATCTTTAAACAAGCTAGCTTTTAGAGAAATTTTGAAATGATTTTGGATCAAGTTGTTTTTTAAGGAATGTGTTTTAATATAACTTAAAGCTTCTTGTTAGACATACTAATTGATCAACGTCTCGCGAAAGATAGTAAAATTATGTACCATGAGTTTGTTAGTAAATTGGTTGTTACGTTAGTTGACCAATGTCATACATTGGTTGATGACATTAGTCAAATAATATCTTTCAGTGATCAACCAACGTAATTTGAAAGGTAAAAATTTCATGTGTTGCGAGTTTGTATCGGTATTGCTTGATACAGTAGTAATAACTAATTTTATTTTTAACAACTATTTTGGATTATATTGAGCATAAATGGACTACATGTGAAAGAACTTGGGTTTACTAGAGAGTTGATAATAACCTTGAGAAGCTAGAGAATGCATGTGTGCATGACATAACATATATTAACCATTTGTTCATTGGTGTAAGTAACGAGGGATGCTTGAGTTGTATGATTGTGCAATTATTGCAATTGGTAAAATCCCTTTTTATACACAATTTTAGGATTCCTCTTTACCTTAAACAAGATTTGTAATCTTTACCTGCGACAAAGTAAGATGATCGTAAGAGTTCTTGTTCATTTTCAAGTAACTTGGTGAGTAAACGTTTACTTGAGTAAACGTAGGCTAAAAATTACTTGGTTGAACTATTATAAATTAGTTCCTCTTTTATTATTATTATGATTACTTTGTGAATGTCATATATAAATTTGCCATATTCATTCATTTTTTTGTATTTATTAACTTATTTTATCTTTTATTTTTATTCTTTACTTTGTTCTATATTTATTGTATTATTTATTTTATTACTAATTTTATATTTTTATTTGTACGTATTTATTTATTTTATTATTATTATTATTATTACCACCTTTTCTATTTATGTTAATCTATTAAAAATAGCCTCCCTACCAATTAGGTATAAAGCTACGTACTTCTGAACCTCCTTAAACCCCATGTATCAGCAGGACCTCCACTAAAATGTTGTTGTTGTTGTAAATAACTTGTAAAAGTGAATCATAAACAAAAGAGTTAATTCATACTTGATTCAAATTCCTATAAAAACTTTCTTATAGAATTATCAACCATAAGCTTTCACGTGTCTAGCTTCTAATGATATTCATGAAGCAAATAACAAAAGCTCAAACAACTGAGGAAAAGATAAGAGTGCTATCTCCCTTATGTCTTCTTCCTATTTATAGAAAAAAGAAACCCTTCTTTTTATTAAAATTAAACTTCTTAGTTATAATAAAAGTCTAACTCTAACTCTAACTATAATTATAATTATAATTTAATTTTAATGAAATCAAAAATATCATATTTAATTCCTCAGATTTCTTAAACTTCACAATTAAGTCTAACTTAATTTAAATTAAAATTTCTCATTTTAACTTTTTCTATATGTGATCCATTAGGTCTTTAATATGTTGACTAGATTAGAAAATATAAATTTAATTCATAATTAGAATTAGATAAGTTAAAATATCTTTTAATTTATCTTTAATTCTCTAATTTAACAATTTATAATCATATATCATAATGATGTCTAACAATATGTCGTGATCACCTAATTATTAGAAAAATTAAAATGGTCTGACTTAATCCATCTATGGAGAGTTATGATGTATAATGTAATCATTTCATAATCTAATATTTCAATTGGATATAGCATATGAAATTAGTGGCAACTCTTTTTAAATCCATCATATTTATTTTTGATGATTAATAATTGACATTTGAAAAAAAAATCAAATCTGAATTCACATTGATTACAAGATTCCTTAAATTATTACTATTAAAAAATAATGGAACATTATCTTTAATTACTTTAGAATATGAATCTTTTTCGACTTATTCAACCATCTCCATATAGTTTATATTATATCCAAGTATGATTAACTGTGCTATATTAAATAGAATAGCTACATGAAATACCTTGGTACTCTCAAATCTAAGGATAAATTATACAACTATTACAATGAAAAAATCCACAAACACATGAGTAGTATTCAATTTGGGATGCTCATAATCTGGCTAGTTCAGTAAACTTATTCTCTAATTAGTACCCATATGTTTGTTTAAGTTTATATATATACTTTAATTTATGAGATCCATTCCTTTCTTTATACGAAAGAAATATAACATGTGCTACTTTTATCATTTTATGGTTACTTTAATTTATGAGATCCATTCCTTTCTTTATACGAAAGAAATATAACATGTGCTAGTTTTATCATTTTATCAATATCCCATCTTGATAAAACTATAACTAGAAACAATTTAAGAATAACAAATAAATTCAAATTGAATATCATAATTATAATCACATTATAGTTTCAATTGCATAGTAATTATTCTAAGGATCTTACCTTTAGTATTACAATACCATAATTAACAAAGCATGTAAAGATAAAGAGTGTCTTTATTAAAAAATGATAATGTCATACATTAAATTATAATAAATCACATAAATTAATAATCTCTCACTTTCGGCCACTTAAGTCAATCACCTATGTATTTAATATCATAACCATCCATATGTTGATCATGTGTATTTTGAGACAATGACTTAGTAAGAGAATTTATAAGATTCTTTTTAGTGGGAAATTGCTCTAATGATATATCTTTTTACTCCACTATTTCCTTGATTAAGTGAAACTTCCTAAGTACATATTTAGACCGCCAATGAGACCTTGGTTCCTTTATCTATGCAATGGTGCCAATATTGTCATAGTACAATACTATTAGCTCAACAATGTTAAGAACCAGTATAAGTCTAACGAATAACTTTTTGATCGAAACTACTTTATTTGTTGCTTCTGACACTGAAATGTACTTTACTTGGTCATATATAATTAGCAACGGTTACTTATTTGGAACTTTTCTAACTTACTATACTACCATTTAGAATGTATACATACCACAACTGTGATATGATACCATTAGGATCATACTTGAAACCAGCATCTGAATGCCCATAGACTCTTAGTTCAGCCCTTCCATAAATTAATAAAATATCCTTAGTTCTTCCAAAGTACTTTAAGATAATTTTTTTACAGTCATTTAGTAATCATTACTAAGATTGACTTAATATTTGCTTATTATGCTCGAAGCATAATAGGCATCTATCTAGCATATATCATCGCATCTATAATTGATCTAATGGTCAAATCATATAGAAAACAATCCATTTTATCTCTCTTTTCTTGTGTCTTTAAACATACACATATAAGAGAGAAATCTTATACGATATAGGTAAGAATCCTTGTTTAAATTCTCTATGCTAAACCTCTTAAGTACTTTGTCTATGTACGTAACATACATGTGATTATAAAGCCTACCTAAAGATCCAAAATAGAATCCGAGCATATAAAAACTTAATCTTGTTTATTTTTCATCCATTTAGGATTTATTTTGAATATTTTGAAAATGTTAGGGTTCAAATTGCACACTTAGAAACATTAGAGTTTATCTTATGCTTTGGTGGAAACATTTGGCTTTTAAATGAATGTTTGTTTATTTTTTAAATAAATAAAAAAAACCTTAATTAATAATAAGCATATACATATATAAGGCAAGAAATTCAGGGCAACACAAATACACACAACTTTTACTTCAACAAGTTTAATCCTTAATAAGTTATCAATTCAATGATAGTAAAGCAACTTTAATTAAGTTGAATAATTAAAGGAAGTTTTGATACTATTGTTAGAAAACAAACTGTGATTGAATCATATATGTAGCAAAAAAAAAATCAATTTTTTAACAGATATCTTTCATTCAATAACTTAAAAAAATAAGAATCATAGATAAAAGTGTTGAAACATATCTAATTCAGATTTTTGCAAAAAAAAAAATCTCGAAATGTTTAACTATAAGTTATTCACTTGTATATTTTCTAACGAGATCCATATATCAGAGAAAAGGAACTCAAACAATTTGAGAAGAAAATGAAGGAGTGTTAGCTACTTAGCTCCCTTATGTCTTTTTCTTATTTATAAAAATAAATACTAAGGTTTCTTTCTTATTAAGCTAATCTTCTTAATTATAATTAAATCCAACTATAATTATAATTGCAATTTAATTTTAACAAAATCAAAATTTTCATAATTTATTCCTGAAGTTTCTTAAATTTTACAATTAAGTCTAACTTAATTTAAATTTAAATTTTCCTTTTTAATTTTTCTTTATATGTACCCCATTAGGTTCCTAATATGTTAAACATGATTATAAATTATAATTATAATTCATAATTTAATTAGACAAACTAAATCTTCTTTTACTTTATCTTAAATTCTTCATTTAAACAATTTATAATTATAGATCAAGAATGACTTTTAGCAACATGTTATAGCCACCCAAATATTATAAATGTCAAAATGGTTTAACTCAACCTTTCTATACATGGTTATGATATATAATTTAAGCCTTTCACCTTCCAATGTTCTAACCGGATATAGAGTATAAAATTAGTGTCTACTCTTTTTAAATCCAATCATGTTCATTCCTGTTAATTAATAATTAATATTTGGAAAAACTTTTTCATATCTTAATTCACTTTGACTAAATAATTCTGTAAATCATTATTAATATAGAATAATGGAATATTTTCCCTAATATATTTTCAAGTGATGAATCATTTATTGACTTACTCAACTATCTCTATATAGTTTGTATTATATCCAAATATTGCTGACTAAGCTATCTTGAATAGGATAGGTCATAATTAACATCAAAAGATAGTAATTCTCATATGAGATACCTTGGTAATCTTAAGTTTAAAGATCAATGATATATCTATCGTAATGAGGAAATTTACAAATACATAAGTAATATTCCATTTGAAATTCTCATAGTTGTGCTAGTTTAGTTCATTTATTCTATAATAAGCTATCACACATTTGTTTAAGTATCTCTATATTTTAATTTATGAGATTAATTACTTTCTTTATAAGAAAGAAATAATGTACTATTTTATCAATATCCTATCTTGATGAAACTACAATTAGGAATAATTTAAAAATAATGCGTAAATGTAAATTAAATCTTATAATTATAATCTCACAATAATTTCAGTTAATAGTAATTATCCCAAAGATTTTATCTTTAGTATTAAAAGATAAAGTATAGTTAACAAAAGATATAAAGATAAAGTGTGCCTTTATAATAATAATATCATACAAAATTAAAATAAATTGATTGACTGCAAAAGTATAAAGTAACACTTATGTGAAAGCTTTTTATGATTACCGACTTTCTTGGTTCATTTTTATATTTCCTCTTATTCTTCTTTAATCTATAAGGAATTATTTTTCTTCAGCTAAACGAATTTCTTCATAATTATTTGTATCCTGAATTTTTCCCTAATTGGCTATAACATGTTCTCATATATCTTTAAGAACCTTTCTTTCTATCATTCACATATGACTTTAGTCATTGCCTAAAATGGAAAATGTAACTGATAGCATAGGTATATAGTTACTCATAGAATTTTCATATCCTACAACTACAATTGTTATCCCTTCCTATGTTAACTATATATGTATCATCCTTATTTATGACTTTATATACCTTGTTACCATTCCAAATGATTCTTAATTTTATTGCATTTAGTTTATTCTTATTGAGCTTCTTTTGATACAATTTTGTCTTTCCAATTTTTGTTTGCTTGTTCAATTTTAAATGCCTATTCATTATCGTATTTCTAATTGTCTCTAGCAAGCATACTATTAATTGGACTTTCTGTAGATGAGAGAATCTATAGGTTTAATGTCTTATTCATATTATTGTCAACAACTGGACATCTGATCTCAATGCTTTAAAATGTCATGCTCTAAATTTCCTTAAAGTATTTCAACAAGTTCTTTATATAACTTAGTGCTGATTAATCTAATCTAATAAGCCTTTTATTCAATTATCATGGGAACGTTGCTCATGAAAATTCTAGAAAACTTGCCTAGGATCTTTCCATTTTCACGTTGACACCCAATTATGATATATGTCCCTTTTGGACATATTATGTGTAGTAAAGGATAGGATATTGTTCTTGACTCTCTTGAATTGCTAAAAAGATAAAGAAAAACAAATCAAAACTTAATAGCATAGATAATAATGACAAAGCAATTTAAATACCTTTTACATATCTAAGATCGTTATGATCTCATAACCATCTCCTAATTACAAGCCTATTGCCAATTGTTAAATAAACCAAGTCCAATTTTTAGTATTCTCCACCTCTATGATTGCCCGTGCAATCAGATATATGCTATGATTACTATCAGTTCCTATTACAATAAGAAGTTGCCCTAAGTATTTATTCTTTAAAAAGCAACCTTCCATACCAATAATGGATTTTAGCTTCTTTTATCTATATTTTATTGCAAAAAAGTGCATGTATTATATTCAACATTAGTTTATTTTCCTTTTGATTCCTTTTGAGTTGTAGCTCAATTGTAGAGCCTATATTTCTATCCTTTAACTTAGTGATATAACTATTCAACTGTGTACTTTTTTTTGTTACTCTGCCTTTGATTTCAAAATTTTCCTCTCAGTATATTCACATATGCTTTGGTTAAAAGATAAATTAAAATTTTCATTATATTCTTTAACCATCTTACTAACTTTTATGCTCAATTTGTCAAGGTCTTTTCTTTAAAAAACCTCTTCCTTCTATATAGTCAACCATTGCATCTTTAAAATACTTAGCATTGTCAAACTCCATCCTTCATAACCATTATAATGCTACCATACTAGGAACATGCCTTTTTTTTTACTAGCCTTCTCAAAGTAACATTTAACTCTTCATTGCTATGATAATCATCACTAGCTAGGAAATTTCCAAGATTTAATGAGTCTATATACATGTCCACATGATATGAATCAACACATATATCAAAATCTAAATCTTCTATGGAAATAGGAAAAGCATTTTGTTGCTTATTATCTACATCTGCATCTTCCTCATCACCAGTTTTTATTCCATCTGCATATGCATCTAGCTTGGCCTATCATTTTCAACATCAAAAATATCTTCTTCTTTTTTTCTGTATAATACTCCACATCATCCCTATCTTTTTCCATATCCTTAGCCCTTATATCCATGTTCTCAGTAATGTCACTTAAAATGGCTACATAAATGTTCATGCCAATTGTCATGCCACTTCAACATTGGTAATACAACCATCAAATGATCCACATAATCTAAATCTATATCTACTATCCCATATACCTCTAATAGGTTAATTAAATATAAATAAATTTGGTTATACTCCGATTTCCTCAAACCATCAACTAAGCTTATACTTGAAAGCAAACACTATGCATTTAATATGTTCTTATAGCTCAATTGATAAGATGTAATTGAGTTATATTAATTGGACTTATCTCTTTAGTTTTGAGTTGATTTTTGGTACTTAATTGTTAAAATTAATAAGTAAATATTAGATCAAATTGAAATACTACTTATTAAAGTCACAAATTTTGGGAAATGATCATAAGTTGTTGCAGTGAATAAGGTGAGATAATATCTAAAGTTAGATTCCCTGCAAGAAGTTTAGCTTAATTAGGAGACTTATCCTAACCCTATTGTGTAAGGATTTAGATTTGTTTAAAAGATAATCTTTGGAATATTAAAAGGAGTTAGCTTTTAGGTAGGAAAAGAAGAGGAGAATGTTACATAAAATTTCTCCACAATTCCCTTTTATCTTCTTTTGTTTTCTCTTCTTCTTTCTTCTATTTTTATGGTGGAACTAAAGCCATAAGTGGCTAAATCTAAATTTTCTGATCCAAGGGAAATCAAAACTCCATTGCAACCTTGTGAAGTTTTGTTCTAAACTAGATTTTTATTTCAATTCAAGTATTTATTATTTTTCTGTTTTTTTATTTCATGAGTAATTAACGTTGATTGATCTAACAAATTAATTTAATATTGATTATTTTATTGTTATCCATGAATTAGTGATTTGTAATTATCGTAAATGATTGGCACAAGTAGCAAGTATATTATTTATAAATTTGCATATTTAAATTATGATAAATATGAAAATTAAATTGAGTAATTGTGCTATCTTAATTATTTAATTTAGGGTTTAATATTTTTTATTAAGCTTATTGCTATCACTTAATTGATATGAAATGTTATCGTATCTAATCAATTAATGGTAAGTTTTGGTTTGAATGTTAGGTTTGATTTAACTAATTTAAGAATAATTGAGACTTATTATGGCTATCCTAATCGGTCTTGGACTAACTGCTGTGGTAAAAAAATATTCTTTTTAGACCAATTATCAAAGTTACAATTGGATGATATCCTTTTCTTGAATCAAGTTAATTACCATTAAATTTCTCACTTTAATACTTAGTTGATTTATTTTGATTCCTTGTTAAATTTAGTTTATTATTTAATTAATAATAAGCCCCCTTCTTATTTATTTTATCAATTGAAATTAATAAACGAATTTTTAGTTTTAGGATTTGACTTGATTCTACAACTACTATAAGAGTTTAGTAAATCAGAATTAATTATGAGAGTTTAGATAACCCATTCACCAGTTAACCCCTCATTTCATAACCTTCTCTAAAACTAACGTAGCTCAAGCTCACATTGTCAAATATCTTCAAGTTAAGACTATTATATTGAAGAATGCCTCATTTTGTAAAATGCACACTACTAAATAACAATATACTAACTTTACCATTTACTATCATCTTGCAAAGCATATAACAAAATATATAAGTAGTTGTTTTATAACATCATATTTATTAAATCATATATTAACGTTATACGTCATAAATAAATCATATAATGTCACATTTTATATGTTCATCACCATCAACACCGTTATGAATGAGTATGAGTAAATGATCTATGGATAAGATAAATTAAGAAAGTTTATTTCTAATCGTCCGTGAAGCCAGCAAATGGAGTCTTGAACTAACTGTTGCTTGTGAAGTATGGAAAGAAATTAAATTTGAATTTGAAGCAATGGATACTTTGTAATCCATTAATTGACGTTCATTCTCTTAATTGAATTGTAGTTAAACTCGGCCCAATCCTTTTACTTCATCAAGACCATAATTCGAGCAATTCCATCACCTATTTGAAGTACAATATCGGTATTTTCAATCTTTACTTTCCTATTATATTGCTCAATACGTTCACGGATTCACAAAGTGTGAAGAGTAATTGATCAAATTCGTGGAAAATAAAAATTGATACAAGTGATACATAAGTAAAGGAATAAGTATTGATTCTTTTCAATATTCTTATATGAATAAAAAAATTAGAAAGCAAATTTTGAATGAGAAATGCTAGAACTTTGTAATTTGCGGATTTTTTAATTTGTAATTAAAGTACGTTCTTTGGAAATTATTGATAATACACAGCATATAGCTAGCTTAACGGAGCCACTAAATTTTACTATTCAAAACAAAAAAAATCATCTCTGACCAGTTGTATAATCATACGAATTTTAATAATAACCAAAAAAATAAAAACCTATGTAAAGTTTATAGCTAACGCTTATGTAAAGTTTATAACTAGTGCTCGCGCTACTGAATCGGCTGCTTTTTTAAAAAATGACTATGAAATTACATCACTACTTCCACGTATTAGGAGTAACATATGAAAAAAAATCACTAATCAAAGATCAAAATATTCTAAGAACTCCGATATCACACATTGATTAATCAAAGAGAGGTTCAACAACTAGAAGTAAAAGAAATATCGATTCTTTGGGTTGGGTTCCGTTCATAAGCTTATCACCATCAACACTGTTACTATTTTTCTTAATATTATAGGAATTCTAGTTTGAAGTAATAATTAAGGAGGAACAAATGACAAAGGACTGGAAAGATCCTTTACATGAATACAAGTTCCCTTAGGTAACAAATATAGTGTACCACCTAAAAACATACACAAATATCGATATATAATTTCTACAATTACAGGCATGGTGAGAAAAAGGGGGTTGTTTTTCTTGTACATATTAACACAAGATACGGTATCTCTACCTAAGTTCTGCAGTGTTCAAATCACAAACAACTCAGAAGAATATATATATATATATATATATAAGATTTCATTTATCTTACGTCTCAATTACAAATTGATAAGATTATAGTGACATATACTCAAATAATTTGTTGATTACAGTATTTTGCAGTTGTAAATAATAAAAGGTCATGCTAAAAACTCATCGTGCAACTTCTAGAAATTCATATTCATAGTGCACCTTTATTTTAGAAAATAAGAAGATTTTTTATCTTTAATAGATGATAATAATAATAATATACTAAAATCATTGTCACTTCCATCTATAATAATCACTTCTATCTTAGTGATATCTATAAGTAGAATACATAATAATTTTGAATAGATTAATAATATAACAACTAATAGTTTTAGTTATCAGATTAAATTTGTAAAAGGGGACCCTCGAAAGTTATAGGGGCTTTTGATCTTTTTTTAATAATTAATTGCAAATAAAAATACATTAAACCCTAACAGCCGATCTCAGCGTATCATCCGCTAACAAAACGACTTCTCACCATTACGTGGACAAGTATTCTTGGCACTCGTCAAGATTTTCATTAGCATTATAGAAATGCAATACAGAGTTCCACTAACTTGTATGCTATTCCTTAACCGGGGGAAGAAAACAAAAATCTCGAAGGTTTCTTTAACTTGGTATACTGTCACGCTACAATGGGAACATCTTAGGACCCCAAAAGAATATCACAATCCATGCCTAAATACCATACTCGATACCTTAGCCAAGAACTTCCTTGATCTTTTTCTTCTGATCCTCAGTTAGTGACTTGGGGAAAAGAACCTCATACGTAACATATAAATCTCCTTTCTTTGTGCTAAAATGCAATGGCATTCCTTCCCCTTTGAACTTTCTTACTTCCTTGGGCTTAATAATTCCCTGAACAACGTTTGCAATGATCATTGTCATTTCGTATGGGGCTCTCAAAGAATATCAAAGTCAAATGCAGAGACGGCGTGGAGATTTACCTTTGTGCCAGTCTCCACCAAATGCCCATCAAGGTGCTTGATGGTCTTTTCAAAGCCAACAAGAGCTTGAACCTGACGACCAAGAAGTTCAGAAAGTTCCGTCTCACAACATCAATCAAGAAGAATTGCTCATCATCTACTAAAAGAGTTGAGGATATTTAATACCATACCAGAGTTATAGTAATAGTCGTATGCAAGTCATTGCCTTCCCTTCTAAATCGGTCATGTGGTGCTGTGTGAATGCGGAACTGCAAGGTTCACAAGTTAACGTTTGTACACAACACAATAGCTGGCAACAGTATTAACAGTAACCAAAATGAACAGGAATGATACAACTCATATTCAAAGACTAACCTTCAAGTCTCCAGCTTCTCCGTCAACTTTAGGCTCACCATCTTCATAGAAAACTACTTCCTATAAAATGCATCAACACATCAATCCCAAAATCCAAACGACACATTAGCACTCTGGAAAAATGTGTACTGTTATATGTGCTATGAAACATTTCCATGACCTAAAGTGCGTTGCTAACAGATGTCAAGAGACTTCCATAGAACATAGCCAGCAGTTGGCCTATGGGAACAAAAAAGGGAATCAAAATGCAAAAGAAACTATTGAACATATGATTCACATGGTAAAGAGAGGCACATGTAAAGTTGTGTTTCTTAATCATTAAGATTACTCTTAGGAAGCCTGGTTGATTCTTAAGCAGTAATATTACTCTTAAGAAGCTTACTTGTCCATCTTGCATTCCTTTCTCAATGTCAACTGTGACAAAATATCCTTCCCTTTCAAATTTGACATTTTGGCATTGCTCACAGACCTGAAAAAGAATGAAGTGTGAGCCTGTCGACTATTACAGCAAAAGAAAATGTTAATTCTTCAAGGAGCTAATAAAAGTATCATTATTAATCAATTAGAAATCAATGTCCTCTTGCTTAACCTATTAATGCATAAGAAAAAGTTCATCAGGTCTTTTGTCAGACTACTATCTGAGTCATAATGCACCTGCTCTGTCATCTGTTGGAACATTCCAGGACCAATTTGTTTATGGTAGACTTCATTTCTGCAATTGCAGCGCCTTTTGCCAGGTGCTGGCTTTACAACGTTTTTCTCCCTCCAAACCTAATGAATATGCAAAAAGAAAACAATTTTTATTGCGATAATCAACTAGGAATCATATTATAATCAATTAATGTTATACATACCTTTGAAAGATATGTGCTAAAAGAAATAAAAGAAACAAACAAACACTGGCGCAAATAAGATGCCCCCAACTACATGTATTGTTTCAATATCAGGCCCATAGGCTCGAAGATGAATCTTTATGGCAGCAATAGCATACAGTCAAATACAGTCTCCAACATAACATTTATTATCACCAATACAATGATTCCTCACCTTCAATGAACCACCCATGTACAAGTCCTCCAGTGTTGCTTCCAATTCAACAATTACATCGTCACCCTTTAAAATTGTCTCTTCCTCTTCCGTGGGACCTCCACCAAAGAACCTAGAAAGACCATTTCCAATAAGAAATTACTCTACAACTGAAATTTCAGAGTTATTCCTATTAACAAACGTACACTAGTCTAACAAAAGCTACTTTATTGTTTGCAATTGCAATGATTCTCCCACGCACAAACATAATTGTCAAATAAGTTAGGTATGATGAAGTCCACAAATAACCTCAAATGATCATCTTTGCACTCTTGCACCATTGAGATAATTCATCAAAGATCAGCTGTAAGAGAATAATCCAAGTATAGATCTTCATGTCATCCTAATGATATCTTACTTTATCATATAAAAAAATGCAAAAACGAAGATCGTTTGATCCAGGAAAAAATAAAATGTCTAGTGTTTTGATGATCCGGACTGGAGGAAAATAAAACAAGTTCTTACCAATCGAACCTATTCATTTAACAATGCACCGATTGCTTACTATCTTGCACCAAATTTAAAGATGAGACTTAGAGTAAGGAAGCACAACAAAAACTAAAAAGGAAGAAAGAAACTTACTGACTGAAAATATCTTGAATGTTCATTCCCATTCCTCCACCTCTTCCTCCAGCAGCCATATGCTGTTTAATTCCTTCTTCTCCATACCTATCGTATATACCCCTCTTCTCGCTATCCGACAACACCTCATAAGCTAATCACATATTTGGTTCAGTTCAGTTCAATCAATCCATTACCATGACAATAATTCAAATGTAAACTAGCTATAACACATAAGAAAATTGACAATCATTACCATTACTAATCTCAGCGAATCTCTTGCTAGCCTCTTCATTACCCTGGTTTTTGTCAGGATGGTACTTCAACGCAAGCTTTCTATACGCTCTTTTGATCTGCTCGTCGGATGCACCTTTTGTCACTTGCAGTATATCGTAATAGCTCTTCCTAACACCCACATTTCAACCAATTAAAAAAAATAACCTCCATAGCCAAACAACAGTTTCAACGAGAGCAGAAAAGAGACCGAATAAGAAAGATGGATGCAAGCATACATACCCTGCAATGGCGGCAAAAGCGTAATAAGAGAGAACGCATAGAAGGAACAAGAGCTTCATTCTTCGATCCGCCGTCGAAAGAAATCGCTCTAAAACTCAGGGGAGATATCGGAAGTTTCCAGATGCTAAAATTTCACACTGTGATCCTGTAAAACGGCGTCGAATTCGTATCTCCCAAACTCCTCTGTCCCCGAGCTGATCGAAACTGCTAGTTCCGTCATTTTTGCGTTTTTTTTAAATTAGAAGTCCTTTGCAAGCGATGACTTGACTTGGGTCACAACTTGCAACGTGTCCTTTGGTGTTACTAACCAATGAGATCGAACTTGAACTTGGCTTAACCAATGAAAGTGATCCACGTCAGAAGCTAGCTCATATTGCTTGCAATGGTAATGACAACGAAACTTGGGGCTTAACGACCTGTCGCTGCAAAGCTTTCTGATCCTAATTGGGCTTTCTCGATGCCGAGGAGGCCTAGTTTCTCAGTTAGCTCGCGTTGGGGCTTAGCCCTAGATGGGTAACTCAAAAGTCCATATAAGTTGCTGATGAACAATTTGTTAAGCCTCCTTTATTCTTTATAAAGCACATTTGGTGGATGGGAGCTCTGAAATCGGCTTTGTAACATGTCTCGGGTGAAATGAGGATTCGTTTATAATGCATAGCATAATGGATGCTTACCGGTTGAAAAGTCCAAAGTTACTGGCATTTAATGTCAGTTTTCTTTTCTCAGTTGGATTAACTCGCTAGCTTGTTTAGTATCGTTATCCAGCTAGTATATTCATATTGTATAGCCATTTAATTATTTGGATGCTTTACAAGAACACTACTTATCTTTATTTCAGTGAGTTGTTTGGTCTTCTGCTGCACCTACCTTGATCCTTAACCGGAACACAACATTGAAACATAAGTTAACTGCTTGTCATTATTTGTTTAATCCATCTAACCTCATTGTATCAAACCCATAAAAGAAACTTAAATGGGAATGATTTTGCTTTTAAGGAATTTGATTAAAGTGCTTTCAAGGAGGATGGTGTCTGATTTTTATTAGTATATTTTGACTTATAACAATATTAGTAGTTTTGAATTATTATGTTAAAAGAAAGGGTTGTTTATTGATTCTGGGAATTATGATGTCCATTTCTAATTATTTGTAATAATTCTTCCATTTATTGTGTAATCATATGTATATTTACTTGAATATATATAAAGTCCTTGTCAAGTAAGATTAGCCAGGACACACCAACTCTTGTTGGTCCTTAAAACCTTATTTCATAACACGATCGTATTGTTAGGTACTTATATTGTGGGTTGTATAATTTTTCGATCTTTACCTTTTTACATTGATTTACTAGGTCTTTTTTTAGTTGTAGACTATGGTGTTTTCTTTGAATATGGTTGATGAATATTACTTAATCAAATTTTTTTTTTATAGATATGCTTTTTTTCATAATATAGACTAATTTATTTTTTGTTATATGGCAATAAATGGAAAGGCTAACATAAAGTTATTTAGAAAGGTAGGTAAGGGGCCTAAAAATTTGAAAACATGGACTTGGGTTATATGAGTTTGAGAGAGGTATGTAGCATGGATGCTACATTAAGCCATACAAATACTGTTAGCATATAGTATTTGATCCTGGAAACGGGGTTAGATGATGGTTTAAGGAGGCTAGAATCTAATCAGAGTGCATTGGATTTAATTAAATTGTTAAAGGTTCATGATATAGTTGATGTTTATTTGGATTGTGTTGATGAACCAACACCAACAATACCTGTGTTCATCACTACAAGAAAAACGTCGTTTAGCGACGGAGATTACCGACGAAAACAATCGACGGACAAAGACGTCATTAAAACAGTCGTAGGTAAATTTACCGACGGACTTATTATGTCACCGTCGGTAAATATACTGTCGGATGTCTTTGAACGTCGGTAAATTTGCAGTAAACCATTAGTAAATTTACGTACGGACATAAGTATTCTGTCAGAATATTTTCCGACAGTACTGGTTATTCCGTCGATGATATTCCGAAAGTTGTGATGGACCGTTGGTAAACCATAGTTCAGAAAATCCTGACGATTTGCAATATTACCAACATAACGAAGAGTTACCGTCAGTAAATAAATTGGAATTTATCGACGGTTTATGTTGTCCGTCGTTAAATATATTGAATTTTATCGATGTACATTTATGTTCTGTCAGTAAAGTAAATTTAAAAAAATTTTAAAAATCCCTACGTTAAATTTTATTTCATGATCTTATTATTAATGCATAATTTCAACAGTTATGAATTATCTGTGCATAATATTTTGATTTGTTTATATATTTAATTTGTTTAAAC
>JAOTBA010000009.1:17736780-17748723 GCA_025629845.1 Erythroxylum squamatum | reverse complement strand
GATCAAGCATGGATTTTGATTTGTGTGTGGATGATATTGAACTAAAATTGAGGTATACATGAAGAAGTTATCAACTTTAAATGATGAATGTTGAATATCAATTGTTTGATACTTATGAATGAGATATGTTATGGAAAAAGGATAGGATTTGATGAATGATGAGTTTTAATGAATATGATGAATCAAATGAGTTGAGGTTTGAGAGTTTAATGAAATCAATTTAGCGGTTGAATTGGTATGAAATGATGTAGCATTAGAGGAGGTGAATTCGGGAAGATTAGGAGTGAAAGTGATGTTAGAATATATGTAGAAACCATTGGAAATGCTTTTGAGTGAGTTGTCCTTCTTCTATGTCCATTGGACCTACTTTGATTCACTGAATGGACCTTCTCGGGTCTGAAAAACTTCCCAGCCCCGTTCATGTCTTTTTTGATGGACTTATGTCTGCTGAGTGGACATTCACGGTACACTTATAAAAATTTACAATTTTGACCCTCTAGACAACAAAATCTCTCTTCAGAATCTTCACAAAAGTTGTAGATATCGAAGTCATCTTTGAAAGCGTCCTAGAATGACATTAATCAAACATCTACAGAAAAAGTTAGATGTTTTGTCCCAAGATATATTTATTTATAGATGATTGACTTATTAATGTTTTCCCATGAGATATTTAGCCTTGATTGTGATCTTAAATGAGCCTAGTTGATGTTGGATTGAGTGATTAAAGTAAGGAAATTGTATTAGGTATTAAGAAATGATTTAAAGATCTTTTTAATTGGTTATGAGATGCGTATTAAGGAAATGTACCCGAGATTGTCATTGAGCACGCATTATACATATTCCATATATACATTTGTGCATAAATCAATACTTATGATTTTGCAAAGTTGTGATGTGTATAAATGTGTATGTATTGCATGATTTAGAAGAGCATATTGAGCGTCAACATCAAAACATTGTCGGGACTTCGGGGTAATAGCTTTCTGGAGCAAACTGTGAGTAACCTAGATGGTCTCACTTAATTATTTGTTTGTATTAAATTATGTATTGAATTATTTTGTCAAATTAATTGTGTTAATTCCGGACATTGAATTTTTTAGGCGTTTGATGCATGAATGACATATTGGAAGTGTTTCTTGTATGTGAATTTGACGAAATATGTGTTACTCAACATGATTGTTGAATTCCGGACCAAGGTCTAATGATAAATGTGAATGAGACTGTGAATGTGATTGATTGAAACAATGATTGATTAAATATATGTGATGCACTTCATTACATGAATGCATAATCAGATAATAAAAGTTGTGATCTGAGTAGCCACCGAAAATGAGCTTAAAGCTCAGAATGTGATTAAGAGCCAAAGGCTCGCTATGTATAATAACCCCTATATCCTAACAGATAAGGGACAGTTATCAATAAGCCCGGTATCCACAATGGATAAGGGACAGTTATAGGCACTCGATCCACAATTGAAATGTACCGTTGACTTGTATTTGAATGAGAACGTGAAAAGTGTGAACAAAGTACTATGCAATGCTATATGATGATAAATAAAATGATGTGAATTATGTGGTTATATATGTTGATGTGTTGTGTAAATTGAGTGAACCATCGAGGATGGTTACCTCACTGAGTTCACAAAACTCACCAAAATTGCAACGTTGACATTTCAGGGTCGAGAGATGGTACTAGTGACAAAGAAACTCTACAAGACACATAGTTCTTGTACTTTTAGATAGAAGAAATGACTCAAAGGTCAGTCAGCTGAGACTAAAGGATCTAATTAGAAATTTTTGTATAATTCCTCATGTATGTAGTGTATTATGTAATTAGTCTTGATAATGTACATATTTGGATAATTTTGTAAAGTTACAATGTATATTCGATTTTTATGAAATGAAATGAGGAAATCTTGGATTCTTAATTATTCTTTCTTTCTTTATAATGCCTTATAAGAGAATATGAGTGATATAGCATGCCACCCTTGTGGGGTATGTATTTGAATATCACTTAGGATGTCGGGTACATGTCTTGCAAGAGTAGGGTGCTACATTTCTTGGTATCAGAGCCTGGTTTGCATCCATAGGGACATATAGGAATATTAGACATGAAAGATCATGAAAAGTGTGGATAGTAATCAAATTTATTATCTATTATAGGTCATCTGTCAGAGGTGATCAAATGGTACAGTCAGCTGATCTAGAATCAGTAGGAGCTAGTAGAGAGTCGTTTGTATCTCGACCAAAGAGAATGCCTGCCATAATTCCCAAGAAAAGGGGAAGGAGGTATGATAAACTGCGAAAGTGGGGGTCTGTGGACTTCTATGGAAGTACAGACCCTACAAAAGCCAAGGGATGGCTAGAGAGAACCGAGAGGATTTTTGATCAAATGGACTGTGAGTCAGAAGAGAAGTTTGACTATGCAGTTTCTTTATTGCAAGGCCTAGCATATCAATGGTGGAAGACTGTTCCAGGCAGTGCCACTAGGCCTTGTAATCTAAAGTGGGAAGACTTCCTGAAGGTCATCAGGGAGAACTATATGCTTAAGATCTACTTGGATAGAAAGATGAAGGAATTTCTGGATTTAATGTAAGGCGGTTTACCCAAATATAAACTTTAAAAACCAAATTTGACCTTCCTAATCTATAAATCCTTCCTTAAACACAAAACCCATATCCAATAACACCAAATCATCTCCCATTCATAAGATTCTCACTTTTAGAAGACACAAATTGGAGATTTTATGTTCAAAGAGCTTTGGGAGATATTAGGCATATATTTTAGGCCCTATATTATGTATGTAAGTTAATTTCTTCAATTTCATTGTCATCGTACATTGAATTTAATCATTGGTAGATTGAGTTAGACAATTTATAGATTGAGTTACTGCTATTTTGGAATTGTGAAGAATATCAATTATGGATTATAGGATATGCTGAATGAGGATTATTAATCTAGATATTATAGGTTATATTTATTGTATAAGGCGTATCAATAGTGGTCTTATTATGGTGTGCATTTATGGAGTGAAGTTTGTAAAATGTGATGAAATGCTGGCATATTTAATTATATGTGTTGAAAAGATCGCGTCAAGAATTAAGAAAATTTCTAAAAGAAATCAAATTTCTTCTTCTTATTCTTTGACATTATCCCCTTTGAAGAACATTATAAGATGAGCCTATTAGGAGAACAAGGAATGGTACAACAAACATGGAAATATCAATGTGGTCATTTAAAAGACCATAATCCCATATATTGATAAAAATTTAAAATTCAAAATGTGCTTCAAAATTTAAATAAGGATTATTTATTGACTTTACAAGGAGATTATTAATAGAAGGAGGTAAAAGAGTTTTATGACTATATTATGGAGAAGGTTAAACACAAACCCTTGGCCATATACTCCTATGTTGGAGGCACTGAGGTGTTAATTTTGAAGGAAACAATTAAGGAGCATCTTAAGCTACTACTAGAGGATAGGAGGTTGATCTTAAATAGTGGGAGGGTATTAGGACATGATGACTAAAACGAGAGAGATGAATTATATAGGTTAAGATTGGGCAACAACTATTTTATTAGATGAAGAACCTTTTTAGGTAGGTACCTATCTGTATAACCTTAGTTAGTGGTTTACATATTAAATCATAATGTATAGACGTAGTCCAGTAGATTAAAGCATGTTCAAAAGAAGAATTTATACCTCTTACAAACTGTTTAATGATTTAGGAAAGATCCATCAATGATGTGGTTTTGTATGGGTCTTAATATATAAATTGTGTTTTTAATATTAATTAGTCTGTTGTTGAAAAAATAAAGGATGATCCTTTGTAGTGTTAGGGTTATGAAGAGGGGAGAGGCAAATTATGTCAATGATGATTTAATGTGGTTGTTTGGGAATACATGGGAGAACAATAGGTTGATAAATATACACAAAATTGATAAAAGATATCCATATGACCTAAGGTAAGAAGCAAGGTTGGTTTGTGATGATGAAAATTATAATAAGCAAAGGGAGGAAGTTAGGATTGTTGCTAGATCGTTGAGGGAATTGATGGAATAGTTAACATCATCTATTGATGGACTTAACGGAGAACTTACAAGTATGCACACCAAGCTAGATTCTATGTAGGTCTATCTATAACACTTTCCATCACCTCCTTCGCCCCAATGACTTTGCCTTAACCACTACATGCATACATGTAGCTAGGTTTAAGGTGTTTTAGGATTTTTAAATTGTGTACTATCTCAATAACTTTTATTTTTGATATTTTCTTTGAACTGAGAATATTTAAAATTTACATGCAATTTGGATTTCATTATTTATGAGCCTCCATCGATGTTGAGTGTTATGCAGATTTTGAGTATAAAAGGGCATTTTATGACGAGAAATTTCCATTTTAACTATTTAGATTTTTAGGGAGTTCTTCAAATACTTTTATTACTTTACTCTTGATTCACAGTATTAAGGATAAAATTGTGGCCATAATAGAGTTTAATTTAATTGCATTAATTCCTTTTTTTCAAAATTTTGAGTTTTAGCTTTCTTTTTAGTTTGAATGTTTAGGTTCTCATCAGTTATTTAAAGTTAATGGCATAAGTGTATATATAATTCTATATTTAGATTGACTATTAATGGTTAATACATAATATGATCAAGTAATTGCTATGCAAAACTTGCTTTGTAAATGCTAGGAAATTGAATTTATTAAGTGAAGAAACTTTGATTTGGCTTGAGCAATCTCATAAAAATTTAAGCTTTCATGCAAAATCTTTGTTTCGAGTATAGGCATGTTCTTTTTTTTTTCAATTTCTGGAACCTATATTTCATCCTTTTAAGATTATATGTAAGATACATACAAGCATTATAATGATAAAGACACATAGAATTTAATTTTGTACAAAATTACCTACCTTTTTGCATTAGTCTATTATTGATCCCTTATGAGACTTATATGAAATATAAGGTTTTTCTTCGTAGCCCTTTCCTAAAAAGCCTTGATCCTAAAGAGAAAAAAAAGTATTCACCCCATAATTTAGGATTAGTAGAGCTTTTATTAGTGCTTTTATATTTTTAGGATATGGATGTAAGAAAATAAGTGTGGGAGAAAATTTAAAGCGTATAAAAAAGGCAATTTAAAAAGGGAAATCTCATGCTAATTCAATAATCTCAAAAATAAAAGAAAAATGTAAATATTAAAAAGAAAAGATTATAGACTGTCGAAAATTAATTGACATGGATTCTAGTATTTTAAAAGAATGAAGGCATATAAGTTGTTGTAAAGATATGAGAATTTAATAGGGTAACTTATAAAGATATCTACTAAATTCTTTACTCTTACTCTACTACTCAAGCATTTTTTTTTCTCCTATTCCTTTTCGTTTATTAGCCTACTTAACACTTCGATCCCGATATAACCCTACTAAAATTCCTTTTAATTTTTCTTATATATATCTATTTAAGTAGTGGAGATTAGATGATTTTTAAGCTTATGATAATTCAACTTCCATAAGAAGATGACAAGAATACCTCACCAAAATTTCAAAAACTAGTATAAATGAGTGATATCATATGAGGGCATGTCAAGTTTAAGTGTTTGAACTTGATGAAAGAGGTAGAATAATGTTTATATTGTTATGTTATATAATTATTTATATTAAATTTTTAAGTTTTGCAATTCAATTAAGACTTGGACATATATATCTTGTGTTATTAATTGTGAAGCCAACTGATGAGTTTAGGTTAATGTTTGTGGCTAGGAGTTAAATAAATTGTCATAAGATTGTAATTCATCTTCTAGGGACACCTAGGGGGTATAAAGGCTTGTGAAATATTCTAAATATTATCATATATTTATAAAAGTGGAATTTTTCTCTTACTTAGTTAAGTCTAAGTTAATTGCTAGGGTGTATTTGTTGTTGATTGCTTAAGGATAAGTAATGAGTTAAGTGCCGAGAAATTTGACTAGTTTATATTTACATTTCATAATTAAATTACTTAATAATTGGCATCTTTATAACATGTTTAATATATATTTTATAATGTTTATAACATTTAGTTTTATAGGTGATGAGTTTGAGCAGAAAACATGGATTTAAGTGGAACTTTTTCTATAATTATCCAATTAGGGATGTGTTGGAGTTATTTGGACATAACAAGAAGGGAAATAACTTTGTAGTAAATATTTGAATTCAATTTAAGCTCGAAGACATCAAAGAAGTGGAGAAGTTAGTGGATAGGGCATAACAGGTGTCGAACAGGAAGAAGAAACATGTGCTAATTATATAAAGGATAGAAGAATTTGAGAAGTAGATCAAGATCAACACTAGATTGGTATATGCAATTTGTATTAAACTCATCATGGTTTTCTACTAGAAGTTATGAAAAAAATTGGTGTCAATTACAACTTGGTGTTAAACATCACTTATACACCAACTTAAAGCAATAAAAGTTTCATAACAAAATAAACTTAATGTTGGTGCTAAACTGACATTAGTTTTTAATACATAGTTTATGAGGAACTGTTAATTCTCAAGTTCAACCATTCTAAGACTCTATTTTTATAATCCTAACTATAAATACTCTTATTATGATTGAACCAAGAGACTTTTGGAAGGTTTTGGGGATCCACCATGTTTTTTTTTCAAAATTTAGTTCTTTCTTAGTATCAAAGGAGGATTACGAACAATATTAGGGGAGACCATGATAACTTCTCTAGCTCTTTTCTTATACTCTATCCTTTATGTTGAGATTGATTTGGCTGTGTTTCATTTTTCTGTGCTTAGTAGCTGAAAACCTAGTTAATATTGGTGATCTAGCTTATAAATGACATCCAAATTATCAATGCATTTATTGGTTAAATTTATTGCCATTGTTCTTAATTACAAAGTCTGTGATTGAATATTATAGATTCTATCTTAGGGATTGTATGAAGGACTAATAGGAGAAATATGATCTATGCAATAGAATAGTAAACACTTTAGCGCTAGAGAAAAAAAGTATCCTAGACTATTGTGATAACCAAATAGATTAATTATTCTTAATAAATTTGATTAGGTTAAAATACTCATTAAGATTTGGTAGTTACCTAATTGGATATACTTATATGCCTTGAGAGAGGGAATAGATACTTTAGGTTAATTATTATTTCAAACTAGATAATCAATCTTATATGGTAATTGGAATTTCATAAAAGTGAACCCTAAAACCTTAATACTTTCTTTATTGATTTTCATTCACTAGTTTATTTACATTATTTTCATTAGTTTAGTGTTATAACTATCTTTTGTAATCTTCCTCATTAATGAGTTGCTTAACTAAGATTAATAAATATAGATATGTAGTTCATGTGAGATCGATACTTTGGATTTATTCTAATTTTGATAACATGCTACAGTTGACTTTATACACTTGCATATAGATTTATTAGGTTAACCATTTAATATTATAAAGAGTAAACTAACTAATGAGACCCTTAAGCATAAAGAAAAACTAGCTTTAATAATCTATACACAAGCTTTAGAGTCGTACAATTCTCTCCCATGATTGCAATCAAAAGTTCAATATAAGATATAGAGACAAATCAACTCCTAATACAATCCTAACTAAAAGGAACCTCAATATGATCTCTTATATAGTTAACTAAGACGAAAACAATCATTTGGAAATAAAAGAGATCAAACAATTGGACTGGAGCTATATGCTAAAAAATTTAGCTACAAGTAACATTGTTTGCTCTCTTATGTAGATGATAAAGGAGTTCATCCATGTTTAAATGCGTAATAAGTAAGAAAATTCCTCTACGATCTATTTCAAAATTAAAAGCATGAATTCCTTAGATAAACTTACAACACACTAAATCTCATTAGGTAATTCATTATAGTCAATGGCTTCAGCGATAGCTCCAATATAGACCTAGCTAGAATATAGAGATTACCAATTTACTAGCTTGTAACCAACGCCATATTAAAACGATAACCGACTAGTATAACACTCAAAAGGGAAAGTACAACACTCAAAAGGGTTAGTGAAACTTGTTAAAATTCTCAAATTCAACAAAATGCAATGACTAAATACTTTTAACAAAAACTTGGATCAATAAAATTGGATGAAATTAAAGGTTATAAAGCCTTTAAATATATTCCTAATTGCATTAATTAGTTATTAATTTTATAGAGTTATGAAAAATTTTCAACAATTTTTTAAGACCTAATTTTCACTATGTATAATATTAAAATTTTAAAAATTAAGGAAAAATGTACATAATAAGATGCAATTGAGAGTCTGAAAAACTTAAACCAACTAGAATACCAAAATTTTCTAATTGAATAAAACAAGTACTAACTTTATCAAAATTTTAAAAATTTTTGGGAATTTCTCATTTGAAAAAAGGGTATAGACATTATCATGTGCCTCAAAAAGGGAAAAAGGTACAGGCACTTAAGTTTCAACGCATGCACTACTCCCTATATGCTCCACAGTGGAATAAGGCTACATTTATGCTCATGTTTTTAGGTTTTCTAATCGATACTAAATTCTCTAGGGAGGAATAAGTACATAAATGCGTCCATGTCTCTAGCTATGTATTCATGCCTATCTACTCCAAATATGGACATAGGAAAAGACACTGCTATGTTTTGCACTATGACTACTACCTCTTTTCTCCAAATAAGAACACAAATAGTAACATGTTTGTGTTATAGGTTGTGTACTATTCCCAAGTACAATTGGATAGGAACACAAGCATAAATGAGCCTATTCTTAAGTTTGTGTATTACTCTCAACCTTATCTAAAGAGGAATATAATAACTAACAAGCTTGTGTCTTCTTTTATACGTCTTTTGATTTAAATTTCAATCTTTTTGTTCTTGCCCACCATATGGCTTTAAGATAAATACGTCTTTCAACTTGAAGCCTGTTAGAAGGGATTCTATGCTTATAATGTTCACTAATATCCCCTAACTTTTTATTAGCTGCTTTGAACATATTATATATGTACTCAAAATTTGATTCGTTATCTATTGCATAATCAAAGTTCTTAGAGTTTGATTAAATATAGAATAAGGATATGCAAACAAAATCAATCCCAAAGAAAAAGCAAAATAAGTTGGGCTAAAAATTTATTGAGATTTTTCATGTCCCTCTAACACTAATATCATTAGCCATTGAATGTTACTAATCTTTATCTTCATATGCCACCTAACATCTTTAAACCACCTTCTAAGAAATAGAAATTTTTGAAATATTTTTATCTTGACCCTAATTACAAATCTAAACATTTATTAAGATACGATTCCCTTAAATCCAAACAATATGAAACTAAATTTTGCTAGTGGGGTGAATCACTTAATATATATGTATATAGCCTTTTAACATTATACCATTACCCATCTTCACATCTTGTATAAGAAGATATTACTTTTTAATATATGAAACTTAATGTTTTGTCTTATACAATATGAAATAGACTATTAGTGTATGCATTTTAAAATTCCTTCTTAATATCGATTCTAGTTTTCAGAGATACACTACTTCCTTTTACACAGGTAATCAAACTCCATCACATGCTTAATCTTTGCTATGACCATTTCTTCATATTAATTAAAATATTATCTTAATATTCTGTCAACATCCATATAGTCATCAAACTAAGCATTCATATCCTCAATTCTTTATACCATTTAAATTGTAGCCTAAGATATTCCCTAACAAACACTAGACCCATCTGATATAATCATCAATAGAGACTAAACTTGTTAATTATTTTCTAAATCAAACTTGATAACCATTTCATTTTATTTTATTATAAATTCTTCAATATTAATGTCATCATAGACGGATGATTATATATGTTCATGATCTCAACTATATTATAGATCAACTAGGTAAATGCACCTATAGTTCTCATAACCTTTTATGGTTAAATCTATCTTTTTATCGAAAAATGAATGATTGGTATTAACTATAAAAGAAGTTAATACAAAATTATAATGAGATTAAGCCTTTAAAGCCCTTAGTTAAGTACAATCAAAAGATTAAAACAAAATTATTACAAAAATTAGGTCTAGATCTAGCTTATAAGTTCCATCTCTGCTACATATATGGAGAAAGAGTATTTTGAACATTCTTAACTACAATAGCCAATCGTATATAGTTAATAATCTTGTTTGCAAGCAGGTACTTCTCTTCTTCCCTATACGTGAAGACTCTACTATTTCACTCCTTCCAAATCATATAGATGGAGGAAATAAAAGCCACATTTAGAATTTAATCATTAGACATATTCTACTTCAAATGGTCAATCACCTAGTCCAATGTTTGCTCCCAATCATATATAAAGGTGCCATTGACTATTAAGTGAAGAATCCTAATCTAGACTGATTTAGAAAACTTGCATTGAAAAAATGGGTGATCTTTAGTTTCAACTTCCATCTTACATAATACACAAGGAGAGTCCACATTTCCATACCATTGAATTTTAGTCTTAAGTTTGTTCTTTATGGAAAGCCAAGTGATCAAAGAGGCTTTTAGATTGAGAGTATTCCTCTCCAAGATTTTATACAAGGGAACTTCAGGAAGTCCATTTGTAAAGAGATGATAGCTTGTCAATAAATACAAAATAACAAATTCCTAACTACCAAACTATGCAGTAAATGGTGAGCTAAGGTCAAACCACAAAGAGCTGGGATGGAAATGTTATTTCAAATGTTGTAATAAAAGAAAACCAAACACCCTGAAATTATAAAGATGAGATAGCTAAATGCAATGAGCGTAACCAAAAAGACAAGCACAAATCAAATTTAGAAAAGTCTAATAACAATGGTAAAAAAGTGGGCTGGGGATATCTTTGGGATTCTGGGATGTTCGTTGATCCTTAAATCTAAACAAAAGGTACTCTCATCATGGTGTTAGTGTTGGAGTTACGTAAATATAGTGCCCCAGAAAGCAAGTGTATTTATATATAACTTAATTTTCTTCCAGTCACTTCGTCATGAAAATATTTATTATTAATAAAACAAATGAGTTTGGTTTTATTTGTATGAGCATTATATATCTAGTCATAAGGTACCAAGATTCTTTTGTAAGTAATATACATATACATAGAGATGAATGGGAAACATGTATATTACTAGAATATAAATTAGTTGATTCACAGATGAATAATCAAGTTAGTCACTTGATTATGGTTTAGACTGTAGGGTTGTGATTTATCTCTGTGTAACTAAAAGATTTTACTTCAAGGGAATGATGAGTTTCATATCATGATAGTAGTTGACTATCGATAATGACACTATCAAATGAATCTCGAATCAAGTATGTTTTTAAAGAATAAAGTGGGTCGTTACTTTAATCTTAAAACATAAACCATAACATTATTTTATTACGAACCACAATCTTGATGAGTAGTGAACTTAAATGTTTTTCATTATAATTCTTGATATGATTGGAATGAATTTTTACAGAGTATCAATACAGTGTCTACATATTGGAATTATTAATTGAAACATGTATCAGGGAACATTCATTTAAATAAAGAGTTTATAGTGATATCATCATTTCTAGATGTTTTACGGAGTTTGATGATTAAACTGGCACCAGTAGTTTGATGGACTAGCTACCCATTAAGTTTTAACACCAAGATGAGATCTTGTATGTTAATCACCATACAGAGTAAAACGGGAGATCTAGAAGGAAAAACCAACATAAGGGCAAAATGATAATTTTACCCTTATTGTGTGGATGGCTATAATATGGTTCATAATAAAGTTTGCAATTATACATCTTATTTGAAACATGTATTCTCATAATATTTAGTAATTCAAGAGTTCAACTGTTGGACCCCGAACCTTTCTTGGAATTTTGAATAATTAGTTAAAATTAAATGAGGAATTTGTGGTGAATTATTCATATGCACAAAAAAAAAGAAAATTCAAGAATGTGAAA